>OY748298.1:6486639-6995089 GCA_963556515.1 Nudaria mundana | reverse complement strand
CCCCTGTGTGGGAACGGTAGACGCACACATAGATCTGGCTCATAGAGCCATGGTCTACGTGCAGCCAAAGGACAGAATTGGAGGGGTTCTCTAGGCAGCGCAACCGGCGGCAGCAAACATCCGCCCTAACGAACACGCACACCCCGGCTTTGTCTCGAAATTGTTCCTCGATGACATAGCCGGGGTAACACAGGTAAGACGTGTCGTCAGGGCGGCGTATTTGTGTCTCCGTGAGGAACATCACAGCGGGCCGTGCCGTCTCAAGGTGATGGTGGATGGCATCGAGGTTCGCATGGAGTCCACGGACGTTAGTGAACTCCACCTCCAAAAGTGAAGTCGTGGGGTTTCCTAGGGCCGCTGTGTAACGTTTACTTTTTTTTGTTGCACTGCCATTGTAGATTTTGAAGACGAAGAAGCGTGAAGACAGGGCGACATTTGGTGCAGCAGTTGTCACTTACTGCTGCACTAGCGCAGGGGCTAGCTTTGTCTAGAACCGTGTGGTTAGGTCGGAGCCGACTCGCCGGACGGAAGGGCTCCCAAACCCCCCTGATGCAAGGCCGCCGCTACCCCACACCGGTTACCACCCGGAGCGGCGATCCCACATCAGGATTATGCGCAACATGTGGGGCAGCCTCCTGGGGTGGTTGGTCCCAGACGGGCCCCATGACTGTGTTGCGGGCGGCCGTGGCAACGCCGTTGCTAAGGGTCTCCCTGGCCGGCGAATCGTCCCACACCACCCACACTAGACTCCGTTTCGCCCCCACCGGTCCCATGCCTGCTGCACCATACATCGCCCTGGGCCCGGCGGTGCTGCTGAACCCCTAACGCAACTCAGCCTGGGCTGGGTTACTTAGGGGGCTTTAGCACAGCTGCACGGTGGTACCCCCCCGGACCAACACTGTTGTACCACCTGGTACCCACGTAGGGGCCGAAGCCACTCCATAGGTACCATAAATTATCGAGCCTCGTCCGTTGATCAGCAGGTGCGCCACTAGCAGGTGAGGTCGCTGGGGCTCTAAAGATGTTGGCAGAGCCCCTTTGCACCACCCTTTGATACCGTGGGGAAGAATGGTCGTAAAAGCCACTTTTGGCGAAAATGACTTAATAATGCAGTCTTGTTCAGAATTTCGCACTCTATCGATCTGTATATTTAAAGTTTCAAAAAGTTAATAAAAATGTCTTTTACACCCCAGTACTTTTTACATCCTTAACATTTTTTTTAAATAAAAAACGTCTTAAATCCATTTTAAGTTTAACTTTTTCGTAATTTGGGCGTATACTAATTTTAACAGTTTGGCTGTAACAGTAAATGTCATAATCAACTGGCTTTTACGCCGTTTTGACTTCGCTAAAAGTACAATTATTCCTTTTACACCTTTAAATGTTTACGCTACTATAATATATAGCTTCTTAATTGCTTGCGAATGTTTTACTACTCGTACATTTCCAATATACCCGTAGGAGTATTGCGATAAAAGGTATCTTATATCTTACTAGCAACCCTTAGCGCAAACTGCGCAAGTAATATTTTTTTTTTTACTTTTTGTCAAATTTCTAATCTTATCGCACCACTTGAGACCACGACCTTTCCAACGGTGTGCCACACTTGACTGTGCGACTCTTAGTTTAGGAGGAGAAGCGGCTTCACTGGCGTTTATATATATATATAGATTGTAGACTATACTCATTTTTTTTTTAATTCCTCGAGATCGCGACCACTCCCATGTCCATTGCTGTGGGCGTCTCCGGTGACTCCAGAAGGTATTTCCGGTGGCGACCGGCGGACTTTGGCCAGCTGTGTGGCCTCTTCGGGGATTTGTTCGGAATGAAAATCCCGCGTCGTTGGGGTTGGGTTAGGTTTATCCCGCGTCGGTGAGTGAATCTGTTTGCTTGCTGTGGGGCAAAGGCCCCGCAGCACGTAACCTAACCCTTCTAGCCTGCTTCTGTAAGGACGGCGGGTGGCTATCCCGCCGTCCTCAGGCCCCGATCATGGAGGTTGATGGTCCTGGGCGTAGATGAGTCTGCGGCGCCCTGGCCGCTGACTGCGAAACTCAGCGGGGAGGGTACGCTCCCTTTCCCTCTCGGCCACCTCCTTCGCGAGGATGACTTGCTCGCAGAAGACCACGGCCGCGTTCCACCTACTCGCGCTGGAGACCATGGTTTCCAGCGAAAGGATATCCACGCCCAGACCCACTACAAGGTCCCGGCGCTGACTCGCCCACGCTGAGCACTCCACCAACGTGTGGAGTGTGGTGTCGTCGTCGGAAACCTCGCAGTGTTGACACCGGGGTGTGACCTCACGATGGATGCGAAACAAATAGCTACCGAAGCATCCATGCCCGGTAACGATTTACGTCGCACGATACGTGTGGTCACCATGCCGCCTCTGCAGCCACTCGTCCATGATCGGTCTCACCGCCGCGATGACGGTAGTTACCCACTTTGGTTGCTCAAGTCGCACCCTCCAAGTCTCCATGAGATCCTGACGGAGTTGGGACCGCTGCTGGTCTTCGATTTCTCGAGTCACAGGCCCGTGGTCACTCCTCAGCGCCTCTTTGTGCCATTGAAACAATGACGCACGCAAGGGCTCTCGATTCCAGGTCCCATGGAGGGGTCCCGGCTAAGAGACATGCAGCCTCTCCGAAGATCATGCGGTACCCCCGTATGGTTTTGACGGCCAAGGTTCGCAGAGGTCTGTTTAACAGAGCCGCGTTCACCCTGACTGCCAATCTATCCGCCCATACGGGAGCCCCGTATAAGGCCATAATCCGCACGATCCCCGAGACTATACTCTTACTAAAGAGTAACAAACATCCATACATCTTTAGAAACTTTCAGATTTATAATATTCGGGCTAAATAAATCACTTATGGTATTAGTTAAAGCTCTATTATTATTTTAAATTTAGTTAACGTAGTTATTTAAGCCCATAAATAACTTCAGTAAAGTAATATAAATGTAGTTATGCCCTTGCTCCAATACAAAAATTTAATTTTATAGGGCGTATCCACTACTTTTTCATAATTTTTACGTCGTAACTCCAAGCTTACTTTTAAATTACACAGTTAATTCTAATTATGCGTTTTTTGCTTTAAAATACATTAAAACAAATATTTTTTTTAATTTGGCTTATACGACCTTTCTTCCCCACGGTATCGATGGTACGATTACGATATCACGCATAATGGGCGACACACACTTACTATATATAGGCGAGTATAGATACTTGGGTAATGATAAAAATTAAATGCAGAAGTTAAAATTTTACCTTTTAACCTGCTTACCTATCTACAAATTAGGCTTGCACAACACCAATTTGTAAGAGATTTGCAAGTAGGTACATCGTCCGGGCGCCACTGGACATACCTAATGGTGTCACCAGAGACGGCCGGTACAATGGACATGGGAGCGGCCGCGGTCTTGGGAAATTAAAAATAAAAGTATGTAGTTATATCGTTACGTTACGTGTGTAGCGACCATAAGGCTATAATATGATTTAGATCAGTTGACAGTTGACAGTTGACAGTTTAGGCGGTGTCACTTACCATTAGACTATAGGTACAGGTGTAATAGTCCATAGATATAATATGTAGAAAGATAGACAAAGACATTTTAGAGGCGATCCAAAAATCAAAATGCAAATGTGTGGGTGAAATAGTGTTGTGTACACTATGGAATAAGCCGTAAAATATCGATAAAGTATTGAGTGTTATTTCTAAGTAATACAGTAGAATCTTACTAATCCGTTATACTTTTCGCTTACCTCTCCTGTTCGCACTGGCATTAAAAAAACAGCCAAGTGCGTGTCGGGTCACGCATAGAATAGGGTTCCATAATCATGTTATATACCTGAACTAACTCCTGAACTAACAAAGTTATCTGATCTGTTATAGTTTTTTATTTATGTTTAATAAAATAGACTACTTATCATCATGATTTTGTTAGATTTTTTGAGCCAGCCGTTTAGCTTTTAGAAGAAGTTGAATATCTCGAAAACGGCTTCTTAAATCAAAAAGTTGTAATTGCAACTTCTTAATATTTTTTAAAAGACCTATCTAATCATATCACAACACGATGGGGCTGACGGTAGAAAAAAAACATTTTCACTTTATGTGTAGGGGAGGCCCACCTAAAAAAAATGTTTTCTTTATTGTAGCCCTTGATCACCGTTATAAAGACACATATTTTTGCAAACTTTCATTTTTCTAGCTTTAACCGTTTAGGAGGAAAGCCGAGAATGGACAGATGGACGAAAGTACATGACAAAACTATGTTTCTTGAAGTTAGTTTAGCATTTAGGATATTATACCTACCTATATTCAAAAGGTTTTGTTTTCATTGGTAGGTACATAACCATGAAACAGTTCAGCTTGGCGAAAACCACATCAAAATCCAATGCGTAAGTAGTTGTAAAGATCTATGCATACATAGGGACGGACAGACTTTTTTAATACTATGTTATGATTTTATGACATCAAATAAAAATTTGTGTATTCTAATATAAAACAATAATTCCGAAAAACGGGCGTGTACGTAAAACATTGTACTTCATATTGCCATGGTTTATCGATACATCGTTAATCGTCATCAGGTGGTCAAGCCCTATCGTAAGAGGACGTTCTCCTAATTTACGTTATTTAAAGAAAATTCTTCTTTGTGAATAGGAAATATTACTGCACAATGCAAGGGTAATCAATGTACCGTACTATGATTAGAACTTTTTACTTATTTGGTAAACCCAAGACAAAAACAAATAATAATATCTGTTATCTAAGAATTGTTGAAAAATTTTGTATTTACCTGTGAAATGTGTAATTATTTGGATCGTCTGCTTTGGTCACATTACAATTACTTAGGTAGGTACTTAAAGAACAAGACACCGTGGCTCTTACATACAGTTTTACTGTAAATAACACAAGGATTCGCTTACATATATTTTAGAAATTTAATATTCGCCAGTTATCAAGGTAACCTTATTTTTGCAATTTGGAAAACAAGCAAACACATGTATAAAAGTACGTCATAGACTATCTTTATTACTCATAGGCAATGTTCGAATGATGATGACTTCTCCGGACTTCTCTTTCCCACGCTCTGTTGGTCTGTTAAGGGAGCGAAGCGACCGTCATCCCAAGTCTCTGGTATAGTCTAATGGTAAGTGACACCGCCTAATCGGATTGGAGGTCGCGGGTTTATATCCCCACCCAGGACGAAACTGTTGGCGGCCCAGTAATGATTGAGCCGCTTAATGCTCCGCTAAAAGACCCAGGGTTGTATGTAGAGGGAAACACTTAGAGCAGGAAGGGCGTTCCGGGCTACTATCGTGCGACAGAGGAACCAGAGCGTTTGAAACACTCGTTTCGAGTTTCGGGCGAAGATGTTCTCCACAGTGTGACATTGGCACCTTGCCCTGCATGCGCTGTTCGCTATCGAAAAGCAGAGGGTGGGATCAGGTTGAAGAGGATTTCAAGACATTCACCGTGGTAAATACCTACGATAGAATGCGGCCAAGGAAGCAATTATTCGCCCAAAGCACCCGCTGTAAGTACTCACAGAAGCTAGGATAACCCCTACCCAACCCCTGACAGAGGCCCCATAAATGGGGGAAAGAAGACCTGTGCTCTGGGGTAGGCAATTCTTTCAAGAACCTAATGAAAAGCTGATAATTTGGTTATATTAAATATTACCTGGCTGGCTCACATGCTGAGCTGCAACAGACGGGCCATGTATTATTCCAATGCTCGTGAGGGCAATGATGACGAGCTTCTTCACATCCCTCATCATTATTATCAAAAAATCAAAGTAAAAATAAATAATATTAGTAGAAAATGTGTTATAAAAGTGAATTATGTGTGTGGATTAAGTAGGAGTGAACACCTCTGATGATGCCATAAGGCGAAACCGGTCAGAAAATAAAATATTTGTGGAATGGTGTACAAGTGAGTTTTTTTCAAAAATGTATGACACAATATCATCTTTTGGTGATCATTTTTAAGCTTTTGACAATAAATTGCTCATTTTAATAAAAAAATATTTCCCTTTTTTGTAAATAATATTAATTTGTACCTCAGTATAGAAATGTGGCTAGCGTTCTAGGCACCTTTGTACCAGGTTCGGTCCGGGACTAACTAACTGTTTCTTCTGATAATGATTCTATTAAAATTTATTTTATACAGGCAGGGGAAAGGGGGGTAGCTCCGGCCAGTGGGTAGTATTCGTAGTTTGCGCTACGTGATCTTGAAGTTCATGCGATCTCTATGTGCATATACGAGTCGTTTGAAAAACGAAAACGTCGAGGCAATTCTGATTTTCGTTGACGTAGCCGACGACGTAGCGACTGCAATTGTTTCAGAGGCGATATTTATTAGCTAACGGTACATAAGAAGTTATTTATATTATTGTTTACATATAGTAATACATGGGGCACACCAAAGACTTGGGATGGCGCTCGCTTCGCTCCCTTAATAGACCTACAGACAAGGGCGTAGCCAGGATTCCATCAAGGGGGGGGCAGACCTAATCGTAAAATAAATCGGGGGAGGGGTGAGCACCTCCCTAAAGAAGGGGGGATATTAAACATGATGTCCGAACCTTTTTCTTTTTTTAAAACCGCGGCCTGAGGCCGCGGCCGCACTACGTCCATTGCCGAGCACCTCTGGTAGGCACGCACTAAAAGACTTTCCAGTGGCGCCTGGCAGACCATGGCCATCTGTATGGCCCCTGCGTGGTGGTCGGGTTTTACCCCGCATCCTTGGGGTCGGGTTTTATTCCGCATCGGTGAGTGCACAACGCACTACATTGCCGAGCTGGCCCGAGCCAGCTAGGAGAAGTTATGGCCCTCCCGGATAAATATGCCCCGACAATACGACGGAGGTAGAGAGGCACTCCGTGGTAGATCAGTGCCTCTCTAACGCACCTTCAGGGTAAGGTGTTAAAGGCGCTGGCAATGTCAAGAGACACCACCACCTCGCCCCTGCTTCCTCCGTCAGGGTCTTTGAGCAACATGATCAGCCGGTAGCCGGACAGTGAGGCCGCTGGCAGCCCCGGTTTACGATTCAGGACCAGTTTCCCCGTCCTCCACACCTAGGGAAACGGGCCCCTTTCGAGGCATGCGCTGAAGAGCCCGCCGAGCAGTCGAGGCCTGAGTTCATTGAGGGCCACGTTCCATGCACAGCCCGGAATGCCGTCGGGTCCAGGGGTGGTGATTTTCCGGCGACTGAGCCGAAGTACCACTGCTCCTAACTCTCTGATTTCGGGTACGTCGTCTTCGCCATTGCTATCCGCGTTGGGCGTCTAAGACCGAGCCATGCCCGGAGGGATGTGCTCCTCCGCGCCCGTCGGAAATAGAGAGCCCAAGACCCCCTCCACTGATCCGGCTGGAGAATCTGGGTCAGTGGGAGCGCCCTCGGTCGGAGTTTAACCCTGACCTTAAGGAACGGGCGCCCCCATGGGTTCAGTGGCGCTCCAGGGTCTCCAGGAGCTCCTCGCGGGCTGATGATTGCAAGACTAAATTGAAAGCATACATTTGAAAATCTTCCAATTCCAATACTGCCGCGCTGCTTCTATTATTGATTTTTGCTTTTGTCGTTTCATAGATTTATTTCAAAATATTAACAAACGGGTTTATGAGTATTCTAGCTAACTCTATGCTATACTATAACATAGAGTAGAGACTCGTAGGGGGGGCAGCTGCCCCCCCCCCCCCCTGCCTGTACCTGGCTACGCCCATGCCTACAGAGCGTGGGAAAGAGAAGTCCGGAGAAGTCATCATCTTTCAAACATTGCCTATGAGTAATAAAGATAGGCGATGACGTACTTTTATGTTTGTGTGTCACTGTCAGTGCCAACAATTTTCCGTAGTTTTCAAAATAACAAGAAGATCATCTATCTTGTAAACTGGCGAAAATTTAATTTATAAAATATAAGCGAATCATTGTGTTGTTTTCAATAAAAGTGTATTTTAGAGCCATGGTGTCTTGTTGTTTAAGTAATTGTAATGTGACTAAAGCCGACAATCCAAATAATTACATACACGTTTCACAGGTAAATGCAAAATTTTAGCAATTCTTAAATAAAGTTAATACTATCAGGCGTTACTTTTCGGAAGTCCATAGTTAAATTAAATAAATCTAACTACTTTGCAATATTCCGCCACATGCAAATTACCCAACTCTCGTATTTATTCATGCACAAGTCCGCCCTCCAAACCCACTTAGGCCGAAAGAATAGAGAAATAATTTGAAAATAGAATAAATATGAGAGTTGTGTTATCGTGCAAAAAATAATAAAAACCTCGACACGTGTTTCGCCCCCAACCAGGGGCATCATCAGGAGATGTCGATGGCTCGGCGCACGGCTACCGAATAGCGCCGTGCGCCGAGCCATCGACATTTTTTGCACGATAACACAACTCTCATATTTATTCTATTTTCAAAATTATTTCTCTATTCTTTCGGCCTAAGTGGGTTTGGAGGGCGGACTTGTGCATGAATAAATACGAGAGTTGGGTAATTTGCATGTGGCGGAATATTGCAAAGTAGTTAGATTTATTTAATTCTTAAATAACAGATATTTGTTTATATCTTGTGTTTATGAAAGCGGTAAAAAGTTCTAATCATAGCACATTGACTACCCTTGCTTTGTGCAGTAATATTTCTTATTCACAATGAAGAATTAATCTTAAATAACGTAAAATAGAAGAAAGTCTTTTTACGATAGGGCTTGACCACCTGATGACGTCACGATTATCGATGTATCGATAAACCATGGCAAAATGAAGTATAATGTTATAAGTTCCCGCCTGTTTTTCGGAATGATTATTTTAGATTAGATTAGACAAATTTTTATTTGGATTTCATAAAATCATAACATAGTATTATATAAAACAAAGTCTGTCCTTCCCTCCCTATATAAGCATAGATCTTTAAAACTACGCAACGGATTTTGATGCGGTTTTCACCAATGCATAGAGTGGTTCTGAGGAAGGTATATAATTTGTGTATAATTTAATTTCAGATTATTCATCACTACATATTTTAAAACAAAGTTCTCCGCAGCGGTTGGTCTATTCGCGCTAAACTCAAAAATTGCTGCACCAATTTCCATGATACTTTGGATATAATTTGGCGCGGGCGAAGCTGTGGGCGTCCACTAGCTTAATATATAAGAACTAAATCAGGCTCATTCATCCTGCCGGGGGCAACTGGAAATTCCTGGGGTGTTCACCAGATGGCCTCGGCAGCGAGCTTTTCACTCATTAGTATCATTTTACATAATTGCATGACTAATATACCTAATATAACATAATAGGTAGGTAGATACTAACTGATATGCCCCAGTGATTAGTCTTCAGACTTTTTGACCCACTACATTAATTTGTTGTTAATTTTTTAATGTAAAACAACTTATTTTTTGTCTGTTGCATTATGTAGAGAATTTAATATTATTTTATTTTAAATAAAAAGAAATTCAAATGAATTTCAAAGAACAAGGACTTATGCTATCTAATAACGTAAATATTTTGATAAAAGACCTCAAGGTGTTTATAATAACACCACATAAAACTCAACCCGCCGAAACGTAAAATCAACGGGCCAATTTATAACGGTTTTCCACCAAATTTTTTTCTAGCTATTATTACACTGAAATATATAATTACGTACATTATCGTTCTCAAAACGATTTACAGAGATAAAAAGTATCTTTATTTATACTTTTTTATACTTTTCACTGTATTCACTGACAAACATCGCAAAAATAACTCGGAAATCGGTAACTTTCTAGGGCTTCATATATTAGTTATAACGATGTATTTTTTTGAAAACTACTACCTAAATAGAATCATTATAAACCGAATAATCATATTTCTAATAAGAAAACATTACTTACGTGAATAAATCACAGTATTTCACTCAAAATACACGCACTATAGACCTGACGCTGACTGACGTACTCTCCAAACATCATCAACTTTCAATGCCGTGAAAAAAAAAAATCGAACCACAGATATTATAAAGTTAGTTTAACGACTTATTATTTTAGCATAAATCATGTTGTCATTCTTTCTCTAATGTGTAAAAAGTCATGAGTCAATCAAAAATGGAACTGGAACACTTTCATTGGGAATTGGGAAGAAGAAACGGTTGGTGCCGTAGAAATCTGATATATAAGCTGAACTGTTTCATGAAAATACTAACTTAAAGAAACATAATTTTGTCAGGATCGTTCGTCCGTCTGTTTCATTCTCGGCTTTCTATTATGTAGGTATTATTACATTTTGCGTATTCCATAGTGTACACAACACTATTACACCCACACATTTGCATTTTGTTTTTGGGATCGCCTCTGAAATGACTTTGTGTATCTTTCTACATACTATATCTATGGGGCACACTAATTTGCACTTCTAGCTAATCGGAACTAATTTGAATTTGGAATGTTATATTTTTTTAAACGTTGCAACCTTCTTAGTAATAAAAAAAATTGGTGGGAAATCATTTGTCAATTGTTTTTTATCACACATCAAAGTTCTACGTATGCAACGAAAATGGAAAAAAGTCGAAAGATTTTAGAGCGATGATTTTTATGATTTTATAAGTTCTCTCTCTCCGCAAGACTGTGCCGCTCGTCTTCAAAATGCTTTTGGGAGAGAAGCACCTTGTTTGAGCACCGTGAGGCGATGGTTTGCTGAATTTGAGAGAGGTCGAGTTTCTTTACATGACGAATTTCGTGAAGGGCAGCCTTCAACTGCCGTCAACGAAAATAATGTGGCTATGTTAAGCGGTTAATTGAAGAAAACCCGCAGATTACCTATGAGACAATTCGAGGACTATAGGGGATTGGTATGAGTCAAATCCAGAAAATTTTACACGAAGAATAGAAAGTTCGGAAACTTTGTTGTCGTTGGATCCCTCATGAACTGACAGCGGAGCAGAAGCGGGTTCGCGTGGAATGGTGCTCACAGATGCTACTGAAGTACGACCACGGACATTCTAATGCTGTTTATGACATTGTCACAGGAGACGAAACGTGGATTTATTGTTTTGAACCCGAAAAAAAAACTGCAATCTTGTGAATGGGTGTTTGAAAATGAGAACAAGCCATCAAAAGTGAGGCAGGCGAGAAACGTTGGTAAAAAAATGATAAGGTTTTTTTTCTCAGCTACGGGTCCCATCTGTACAATTTCACTTGAAGATCAAAAGAGTGTTAATGCCGAGTGGTATTCTACCATTTGTTTACCCAGGGTGTTAGAAAAAGTTCGCGAAAGACGACCCAAAAGCCGCGTTCTCCTACATCATGACAACGCTTCTTCACACACGGCCAACAAAACAAAGTCATTTTTAGCTTCCAAAAAGGTAGAATTCGTCACCCCTCCTGCACATAGCCCCTACCTAGCACCCTGTGATTTCTGTATTTTCCCCAAAATCAAAGATTTCATGAGAGGTTTCACTTTTACCAACTCCGAAGAGGCAGTGATAGCGTTCAATCAGCACGTAGAAAACATGCCTTCAGATCTGTGGTCCTCCTGTTTTAAAAAATGGTTCGATCGCATGAAAAAATGTTTAATATGTAAAGGAGAGTATTTTGAAAAGCAATAAACATAATATTTTGGTTTTAACATGTTGTTTTTTTAAGTTACGCAAAACTTAAGTGTGACCTGATATGCTAATTTTTGTATAAACTATTTAAGATTTTTTTGTGACGGATGTCTTGTTGGGTAGAACCGGCCATTGGTTTTGGGGGTACCTTCAGCCATGTTTTATGATATGAATTATTCTTTATTGATGTCATTATTTTAAGTTTACGTTATTAAAGCTGGGTAAAGTAGATTATAAAAATAGGTATTAAAGACAACCAAAGGTCCCAAAGCTGTAGCAAAAATCAAGATAAATGCATCTGAGGCATTTTTGAAAAATAAGGAGATGGAATGCATACTTTGGTGAATCATTAGATTCAATTGTCAAACATGTCAAGATGGTTTCTGAGGCAGTTGTAGATAGAAATCGATTCAATTTTTGCTACAATTGTGATGTGGCTGTTAAGTAAAAAAATGATTTAGCCATTGAATACCTACGTAGTTGACCGGGGATACCCGCCATTTTAAAAAGATACCAATATTTTACTACTAATTTTGTTTGTTCAAGTTTCCAAATCAAATCAATCAAATCAAATACTCTTTTCTTCTTACTAAAAAATAAAAGAGAAACAAATTATTACACATATTTTTAAAAAAAGTATGTAGGTACAACCTTATTGCTAAAGAGCAATTTCTTCCAGACAACCTTAGGATGGAAAGAAAATTGTTAGAAATTGATAGGGGTTGTGCACAATGTAATGTAAATATTATACCTACACTAGCTGTTCCCCGCAGCTCCGCCTGCGTGTTACTTTAGATCTACATAACTTTTTTATTTTTGAAGCGATTGAAAACCAAACCGCAAGTTCAAATCATAAAATCAAATCATTTCTGAGATTCACACAAACATTCAGACAAACAGACAAAAGTTCTAAAAACCATTAATAGTGAACTCCACTGCGGGTGACGTAACCTGTTCTGAAGAGCTCTTCAATCTGATCCCACCCTCTTCCTTCCGATCCCGAACAACGCGTGCCAGAGATGCCACTCCCACACAGTGGATAGCATGTTCGCGAGAACCGAACGTTTTAACCGTGCGTTTCTTTGCCGAACGATAGTGGCCTGGAACGCCCTGCCTATGCACGTGTTTCCTCCCACATATAACCCTGGGTTCTTTAAGCGGAGCGTGAAGAGGCACATCAGTAGGTCGTCAAGTTGAGGGCCACTCTCTATAGTATTGTGTGATGTGAGAGTGGCCCACAATCGCTAGACGTCGTCACGACTTACCACCAGGCGGGCGGCGTCAATTTGGCGAACCAAATATAAAAAATAAAAAACCTACGACAAACTTATTATTTGCGGTTGGTACAGTACTCGGGTCTAGGGATCGAACCGCAAAATTAAGTTTGTTTTTTATTGTATATACTTTTCCGGGATAAAAAGTACCCAGTATATTAAAGAACAATTATACCAAGTTTCATCGTAATCGAACCAGTAGTTTTTGCGTGATGCCTGAACAGACAGACAGACAGACAGACAAAAAATTTTTTAATCACATTTTTGGGTTTGGTGTCGGTCTAGTAACACCCCCTGCCATTTAGTTTTTTGATATCTTCAATGTACAGAATTTTCACTTCTACAGATTTATTATAAGTATAGATAAAAATAAAAGGATTTACAAAGAGAGTAGATCGTTGTGAAGTTCAAGAGATAGATAAAAAAATAAAATATTAGTGTTACTTTAATACGAGGATAGATAGAATAGACTGATATAGATAGCGTTAGCGAGTTTCTAGTTAACGGAAGTGAGATAGTAATCCTTTACCATATTTTTAAAAGATACTATTGTTTGAGCGCGTCTGATATGTAGTGGCAGGGCATTCCATAGACGAATTGCTTGAATAGTGAAGCACTTTTCAGTGAAACTTGTGGAATGCACCGGCATGTCCAATATTAAAGTTTCTGATGACCTCAGAGATCTGGAATGTGTGTCATGGAGGAACTTGAAACGTTCTTTAAGATATCGGGGAGTACAAGGATTGAACAGTATATTGTATAATAGAGATAGGATATGAGTATTCCGGCGAAGGCGGATTGGGAGCCAGTTGAGCATCTTGCGGAATTCGGATACATATTTGCGTAGACCAAATCTATCTACATATATAATACGCCAGTGAAGCCGCTTCTCCTCTTAAACTAAGAGTCGCACAGTCAAGTGTGGCACACCGTTGGAAAGGTCGTGGTCTCAAGTGGTGCGATAAGATTAGAAATTTGACAAAAGTAAAAAAAAATAAAAATTACTTGTACAGTTTGCGCTAAGGGTTGCTAGTATGAATCTAATACAAACATTTTGGAGTCGCTCAAGCTTATCAAATTGCTTCTCTGTAAGACCAAGATAGCTGACATCAGCGTAATCAAGGATTGGGAGTAATAACGATTGTGCCAGCGCAGTTTTAGTGGAAATCGGAAGCAGCAGGGATCCCGTAGATGCAAATACTTTGCGTCTAACCTCTTGTAGCTGATAATCCCAGGACAATGTCTTGTCAATATGGACACCCAAGTTCTTAACAGTGTCGCTTATTTCGACAGGGGTACCATTAAAGGTAATTTGGGGCAACTGCGTAATATCAAGGCGTGACATAAACCAAGAGCTGCCAGTAATAATTGCCTGGGATTTGGATGGATTAACCTGAAGACCGTGATTGTTGCTCCATTCACAAATGCGCTCCAGGTGCAGATTAATGGTATTGATTGCATTATGTAGCTGATCCAAGGGAGCCTGCGTATAGATCTGAAGATCATCTGCATAAAGGTGGTAGGATGAAGTAATATGTTTATAGATAGTATTAATAAAAATAGAAAATAGTAGTGGAGATAAAACGCCGCCCTGTGGTACACCGACTACGACATCACACCAAGAAGAAGACAATTCCTCTAGACGCATACGTTGACTGCGACCAGACAGGTAACTACGAAACCAGCCAATTCCCGTTGGAGATATGTTAATAGAGCTGAGTATACAAAGCAAGATATCGGGATCTACGGTATTGAAGGCGTTACTAAAATCTAACAAGCACAAGACCGTGAGATTTCCTGCCTCCATGCCTAATCTGATATCATCCGTGACGTTGACTAAAGCCGTAACAGTACTGTGGCCAGGACGGAAACCGGACTGGAAGGGATTGAGAAGAGAGTTCGTGTTAAGGAATTTGGTGAGCTGAAAGTAAACAAGGCGCTCTAACACTTTTGAAAGGAAAGGTAAGATAGATATAGGACGGAAATCAGTGTTAGATGAAGGATTGCGTGTCTTAGGTAAAGGAATGATTTCAGCCTCCTTCCAAGCAGTTGGGAAGTGACTATTAGCTATAGAAAAGTTCAGGATATGGGTTATGATAGGAAGGATGAGTATCCCTCATTTTATAACGAATAATTATAATGTGGATTACGTTTTTATAGTTCTCGTGGTGTTTTTCTTAATAAATGCAGTCATATTATCCAATACAAATTTGGCCGAGCCTACCCCCCTTTTTCTTAATTAAAGTTGTGCTGCGTATTTCAAAAGGATTTTACAAAATCCCATGTAAACACATTTTTCCGACATAACAATATACTAAGATTAGATTTCGTGTAGTTTGCATAGTATTATAATAATTCTGGCACACACGTCTGCCCAGCATGCCTGTACGGAACCAGATTGAACCAGACTCTACCTCTACTAACTAAAACAAACAAATTAATCCTTGCGAGGTCTACAGCCGTTCGTTTGACCATAGGGTAAAATAAGTTGTTTCATAATATAAGACCATTAGTCTACATTATGAAACAACTTCGCCCGCTTGCCCACTACCACAAAAACCTTTCTCGAGGACCACTCTATCCATTGGTGAAAACCGCATCAAAATCCGTTGCGTAGTTTTACATGTTTTATATCGTTATTCAAAATAATATGTACAGGAGTAAAAAAAATATTATTTACAAAAAGACATCATTTTATTTTAAAATTAGCTGTTGCCCGCAGCTCCGCCTGCGTGTTACTTTAGATCTACATAACTTTTTATTTATGAAGCGATTGAAAACCAAACCGCAAATTCAAATCATAAAATCAAATCGTTTCTGATATTAGCGTGTTCAAACATTCAGACACACAGACAAAAGTTCTAAAAACCATTGTTTTGGGTTTTATTGCGTTCATAAAGCCTCCCCACACCAGTTTATCTATTATATCTTCTATTATACCATAAAAATTCATCTTAAGATACGAAAATATGAAATATTATTTATTATCTACGTCGTGTGTGATAGTCTTTTGAATTGTTTGGCGAGAGATATTGTATCTTAAGTTAAAATATTATAGTATCTTAGCTGTGTGTAGCGCCCCTTAGTGAACTCCACTGCGGGTGACGTAACCCGTACTGAAGAGCTCTTCAATCTGATCCCATCCTCTTCCTGCCGATCCCGAACAACGCGTGAACAACGCAGAGATGCTACTCCCACACAGTGGATAGCATGTTCGCGAGAACCGAACGTTTTAAATGTTCGTTTCTCTGCCGAACGATAGTGGCCTGGAACGCCCTGCCTGTGCACGTGTTTCTTCCCACACATAACCCTGGGTTCTTTAAGCGGAGTGTGAATAGGCACGTCAGTAGGTCGTCAAGTTGAGGGCCACTCTCTATAGTTTTGTGTGCTGTGAGAGTGGCCCACAATCGCTAGATGTCGTCACGACTTACCACCAGGCGGACGGCGTCAATTTGGCGAAACCAATATAAAAAGAAAAAAAAAACCTACGACAAACTTATTATTTGCGGTTGGTACAGTACTCGAGTCTAGGGATCGAACCGCAAAATTAAGTTTGTTTTTTAGTGTATATACTTTTCCGGGATAAAAAGTACCCAGTGTGGTGCCCAGGATACTAAAGAACAATTATACCAAGTTTCATCGTAATCGAACCGGTAGTTTTTGCGTGATGCCTGAACAGACAGACAAAAATTTTTTTAATCACATTTTTGGGTTCGGTGTCGGTCTAGTAACACCCCCTGCCATTTATTTTTTTGATATTTTCAATGTACAGAATTTTCACTTCTACAGATTTATTATAAGTATAGATTATTGATTACTTTTGAAGTGATATCAACGGTTCACTATCCATTTGCATAAAAAAAATAATCATAAAATATTTTGGCATATGGTAATTTAGACTAATGATATTTGTGCATAATTTTTTTATCCATAACAAATTTAGCATATTTGTCTTAATCATAAATAAAATTAGCATAATCATATTTAAGCATAAAATTTATAAGCATAGCTTTATAAAGGTATAAACGTAACAAACTATAATGAATATAGTCATAATCATCTTACGCAGAATAAGTAACTATGTAAAATAATTAAGAGGCGGCTTAGGGGTGGCCCGAGGGCCACCCCCGCCTCACCTAAACCTACTTTGACACTATATAATATAGGAAATACTGGTTAAAGTTACTTTTTTATTTTTCATTCATTTCATTAATTTATACCTACCTATTCAATTTTAGTAATATCACAGATATAAGAATACTATACTAGTATACTACTAGTAGTAGTAGCTAGTACTAGTACTAGTAGTAGCTAGTATACTACTGGTAATATATACTATTAGGCGACTGTACACTATGCCTAAAAACATTGTGCAAATTATAACTATGCATAAATATATTAGACCTAAATATAATTATTCCACAGTACATATGCTGCTAAAAATCAATTATGACCAAGTATAATTATGCCAAAAAAAGTATGCCAAATTCATTGTGCCAAAACATTTTAGGATTACATATATTATGTTAACGAAAGGTATACCGATATCAACATGTCTCTGGTCTAATGTTAAATGTACTCCATATGGTTTGCCCGCTAGAAAAGAAGGTTGAAGCTGGCCACCCCAGATACGATACGAAGGAGAATAAGTCGCAAAAACCTACAAGCCATGTCAAAACATCTCTAAAAAAAATTACGAAGAAGACTGAGCGCTAGCCGATAATGACAGCTGCTATCAGTGTCAGTGTCATTCAGCGTTCACCGTCCGGTGTCGCCGTGTGTCTTGAAAATTTTATTTCATAAATAGGATGTGTGTTTATGAAGAATAAATGTGTTAGGACTGATAATTTATCGCTATTGTCCGTGTGTGAACTTTATTTAACTAGTGTAGAGCTTCAAAATATTACTATCCACAATGGATGTCGTCGGCAGTGAAATTGGGCAGAAAATGCGAGTTAGTGTTTACATGAAATAGTATTTTTTTTAGTATTTCAATGTGTTTTATTCGATTTAAATCAATATTTTAGTTATGTACTAGTCAGTATTTTTTTTAATATCATAAGTTTCTAAATTCCCCTTTTCTTATCTTGAATTCTTTTACCAAATTGTTTCCTACATAATTGATTTGTTTATTTATTCGTATATTTTCACTTACAGTCCGCAATCAAGGCCAAACTGACTGAGCTAGGCTGTTATGTCGGTAAGTTATTCTTTTTTATTCTCTTTTTTAGTCTCTTTCTAATGCTAATATGGGGTAAGAAAACCATTGAGTGAAGTCATGATAAAATTGTGCTTCTATTCATCAAGAAAAAATACCACATGTCATTTTCATATACATGATGAATTAACACAACTGTACACTGTTCCACTGTGAAACACAGTGAAACTGGTCCTGACATTAATATAATATAGTATATTATATTAATGTTCACCGACCAGTTTCACTTCTTTAGCATTATCAATGCCTTATCATTTTCATATCTTTAAAAAATTATTCTGCAATAAATTTTAAGTCCTTACATGTAAGTATTAATTTTTAAGTAAATTACCACTTATAATTTGGCTGAACAACTCAAACCTTTTGCCAAACATCTTAGTCGGCACCATTTTACTTCACATCCTAAAAATTTCAAAGAATCAATTTCGTTTATTCAGTTTGGGCACATAAGAGCACATATGAATGTCAAAATTTTACAATTTTATGTCAAGCAATATTATAAAAATACTAAATTAAGTACATAAATAACCATTTGAAAAAGATTCTTTTGCTGGTTCGGTAAATTGGTTCTCCTGAGAAGATACCAGCAAGAAACTCAGGTAGATTATTCATTTTCTTTTTTAATAAAGTTTTGTTTACATTGTGTTACAAAATTTATAATTATTGTACGAGTGGCTAACAACAGCAGATTAGGGTGACCATGCATTTTTATCATTAAGATATTCGTCTACATTATAATAGCCTTTCTTCATCAAACGTTTTTTCACTACTATTTTAAACTTATTAAGACGCATGTCAACCAGATCCTGAGGAATTTTATTAAATATTTTGATACATTTGCCTACAAACGAATTACCAACTTTATGAAGTGTAATTTTTGTCATTGCCAGTTTATTTTTATTTCTTGTATTATAATTATAGTTGTCGGATCTATTTTTGAAGAGTTCTATGTTCTTCCATACATATAAGATGTTGTCATTTTACACATCACATTGGGCATAGTAAATATTATACATTTTGTTTCATTCACATAGAGCAGCAAGTTGTTACTTGTGAACCAATGCAGTATTTCCGAAAGGGTATTATTTACATCATCAAGTAGGTACTACTTTTTGTCATCACTTTTAAAAATTAATAATGTGTCATCAGCAAGTAATACTATTTCACAAAGATTTTTAGTGAAGTAAGGAAGATCATTTACGTATATTAAGAATAAAAGGGGTCCTAATATCGAGCCCTGGGGTACTCCCATGACTAATGAGGTGCTAGACGAGTCGGTGCCATTAACGTTAACTTTTTGTACTCTATCAGTGAGGTAAGACTTGTAAGCCAAGTGAGCTGTTCGAAACACCATAATACCCTAATTTTAATAACACTTCAAATAGATCACAAATGATACCAATGGCATCCTGCTTTTCCTCCCATGCATCAAATATATGTTTCACAAGTGCAACTCCTGCATCCATTGTGTTCCTGCCTTTAGTGAAACCAAACTGTTTACTATGAAGTAACTTATTTTCTGTAAAATGTGAAAGCAATTGATTAAATATTATTATTTCAAAATTTTACTGAGTGTTGGGAGTATGGAGATGGTCGAAAATTTTAAGGATCACTTTTGTCTCCTGATTTGAATAAAGGTATGATTTTACTTGATTTTCATCTATACATTTATTGAATATGAATGCAAGGCAATAGCAGGCATTATTGGTTTTATTATATTGGTTGAAATGCCTCAAAGATCCTCAGTAGTTTTGATAATCAGTTGTTTAAAAGTTTATAGTGACAGAGTCAATATACTGAAAATCAAAGTTAATTCTACATTTATCAACACTAAATTTGAGAAGAGAGTTGGCTACGTCTTTTGAAGAATTTAACTTATTTGTAAGTAGTGATAATTGGGAGATTTGTGAAAAAAAAAAGTCATTTGAATTTTGCTATTTGTTAATGGTTTATTGATGAGACATTTACTTAATATAAGTTCAATTTATGAAGTTCTTTAGGTAAAACTTAATGTTTTTTACTACGCTTTTATTAGCTTCACTTGTATGTTTCCTTGAATGTTTGTAACCGACTCTTTTGGGTTCGATTTTGCCCTACTTTGAACAATCAGATTTAATTTAAACTTATTTATACAACTATATTTATAACTATTGACACTATGCACCTCACGCTTTTTTTACAATAATAAACATTTAATTCTTATTTACACTATTTTTATTTCAAACTTATTAAAATTTATTTTCTACTTTTTAGTTGGATTCTCTATAAAAGTTTATTTTTTTAGTTTCAAAGATCTAAGTACATAGTGAACGGAAGCAACTTTAGGAGTGTTTCTCACATAATGCCCATAGGAGTTAGCAGAGGTGCATTACATACCCACACTTTACAACTAATTAAGTTGGCCCCATGTAATAATGGGGATTACCATCACTGGGTGTTGTAGAAAGAAAAACTAATTCAAACCAAAATTCCAACACTCGAACAAAGCTCTCTAAATATCATAATGTTTGTTTATATTTTCCATTCATTAGTTCAGATGATACTCCTAGATTATGTCATTTACTTACTTATACAAAACATCCTTTCTCGTAATAAGTATCACTATTGATCAGTTTCACACCTGGATGTACATCACCATTCACCGAGCCTTTTTCCCAACTCCGTTGGGGTCGACTTTCCAGTCTAACTGCGATTCGGCTGAACTTCGATTTTTTCCGTATAGCGACTGCTATCTGACCTCCACAACCCATGGGCGATATTGAAGTTCTGTAGTTAGACCGGTCGGATTTTTGATTAAGGACTCGCAACTACCACTAACAACTGCCATAGATGTTAGTATGACAACCGGGACCAACGGCTTAACATGCTCTCTGAAGCACGGAGGGTCTCAGTGTCTTAAGAAATAGTCACCCATCACAAGACCGGCCTGACTAGATGTTGCTTAACCTTTGCAATGTGTTAACATTGTCAGTTACCACTAGACCACGAACACCTGAATGTACATCAGTGAATAATAGACAGACATACATCACACCTATATCCCCGAAGAAGTGGGCAGTAATTTTGTTGGTGCTACATAAAAGGGCACAAGCATATTGCCGTTACTAAGCACTATAGAAAATCCATACAATCCAATCCAACAGCCAGGACAGACGTTACATACCACTAAATAGAATCTTAGTAGTCGGAGCAAATAATAACAATAAATAAAGACAATTTAAACCCAACACCACACTAAGCAGAGCTTGTACTAAGTAAATAATAAATATTTTTGGACTTTTTTATACCAAGTCATCTAGCCCAAATTAAACTAATATTAGTATAAGCTTGTGCTATGGGATCTAAACGACTGATAAACATACTTATATATTTCTAAATACATTCAGAAAACACCCTAACTCCGAAACGAACTTTTGTGGATCACACAAATATTTGATGCCACCCGGAAATCAAACTTTGCAGTTGCATTGGATTGCATTGCAGGGATTGCAGTTGCATGAGTATGCAACTGCCGTCCATGAGGTCCCAAGTTACTTATGCAGTGGTGTGCTATGCTATGCGATCAGTTGTTTGTTTATTGAATAGGCTCCTGAATTTTTGAAATTAAAATAATTTCGTTCAATTCAGTCTTAACTATGTAGCTCGATAAAAGTATCCTATAGCACTCTGGGATACTGAGTGCTATAAGATACTTTTAATCTTAGTAATGTGGTCCCCTGGGAATTGGAATTTAATCACACTTGTAGAGCTGTGGTAATCACCTAGTACT
The DNA here is from genome assembly GCA_963556515.1 of Nudaria mundana. Classification (NCBI taxonomy): domain Eukaryota; kingdom Metazoa; phylum Arthropoda; class Insecta; order Lepidoptera; family Erebidae; genus Nudaria; species Nudaria mundana. The sequence goes on along the minus strand of OY748298.1, from coordinate 6,973,231 downwards.
CAATGTAAGTGTATATAATAACTCCAAACAAATAGTTGACCTGGCCCTTGGGGATCGAAACTGAAACCTCAACCTTATTATTATTATTTATCGTTTATTCAGTTATAAAAAAACAGTAGCGGAGTAGCGGATTATTATTATTATTCTCTTTATTAAAACTTTAAACATATTGATTATATTTTTAAATAGATTTATAAAAAAAAATACATTTAAAAATATAAAAAACAGTAACCCATTGGGTACAGGGACCGAGTTACCGGTGGTTAGGGCTCCAGAGACAGGAACTTCCGCACAATACGGGCCGTATTCAACAGAACCGCCTTCTGCATCAAGCCCTTGACCCAGCTGCCTAACGCGAGCCTCTGTAGGTGGAGGTCGAGGCTCTTGGCTATTAGACCAGGCGCAGATACGACTATCGGAACAATAATCGCCGAATCCACATGTCGAGAATCTCGTGAGCTAGGTCTAAATATTTAATCGCTTTAATCGATCTATTATCACTATATCAGGTCTGTTAGCTATTATTTATATTATTATTTCTAACGGGGAAGCCGGCAGCCGGACGGACGACGCGACTTTGGCGGGCCATTTCGCCCATTTCTCCAGTTCTCCCCATGGGGAGAGTGTGGTTGATCCAGCTCTCACGGCTCCCCGTCGAATATTCCTGTGTCCTTAATAAATCTTATCATCTGTTCCACCTTCAGATTGCTAATGTCTTCCTCGTATAGTCGGTCCAACCCATCTGATCAATGAGTACATGGGGCATTCAGCCAGCAGCTGGAAGCTTGTTTCTTCGCTGTCCATGCACTCCGGGCATTTGGGGTCGGTTTTTACTCCTATCACAGTCAGTTGTCTGTTCTGTCGACCGTGGCCTGATATTACTTCTATAGCGAGCTTCATGTTTCCTCTTGGGAGTTTCATGAGATGACTCGTCCTTCTCTTCTCTATACTCTTGATGAAAACCTCAACCTTTAACAGTCTCATGTAGGTAAAAATCAATACAAATTAACATAACTTTATTTTCCATTGTTTCAGATGATGAACTACCAGATTACGTGATGGTGATGGTAGCCAACAAACGCACAAGAACACAAATGGAGGATGATCTACAATTATTCCTAGGAGACAATACAGTGTTGTTTGTCAATTGGCTTCATCAGGTGTTGAAGAAATTGCAGGAAGTCACTGTAGCCCCACAAGCTTTTAGTAAGGATTTTTTTTTGAATCGAATGTCTATTTAAAAAATCTATTCTTTCTACCCAACTGACTTGAAGTGACCTGACATGTCTAAGCCAATGCACATTTTCGATAAAGTGCTATTTGTTTCATAACGTTCCTAAGTATACACTACACACTCTTGTACACTTATTCCACTGATTTATTACGCATTATCAAAGGTGTTCTGCATCTTACATATCTTCAAACAATTCTGCAATCACAAGTGCATCGCCAATCGAAAGTGTAAACTTTTTTATAATTTTACTTGTCAATACTGCTCTCGCTCTTTTTGGGTCTGTTGAGACCCAAAAAGAGCGATTGTTTTTCACTTGCATTTATGAATATTTATGTCTGTGTTACAAGAATATTATATAAATAAATTGTAAATTAATTAATTAATTTTTAATCTCTTTCTACAGAAATACCTGAACCTGAAAGTAGCAAAGACAGATCTGATTCCAAGGACCGGAAACCAAAAGAGAAGAAATCCAAAGATAAGCAGAAGAAAGGGGATATAAAGAAAGCAAAAAAGAAAGGTAAAAAAATGATCCACAAGAAAGATAAAGATGGTAAGAAAATACACAAGACCAAAAAGAAGAGTAAACATCATGATATGATTAGACCGAATGTACCTCCTCTACTAATGAATATAGAAAAAGAATCTGAACCCTCAATTACAGATGTTTTTGCTGGACAAATCTTAAAAAATCATGGAATTAATTTAGAGAGTCCTAAAGCTGAAACAAAACCGGAAGAGAAACCCATTATTTCTGAACTTAAAAGATCCATTCTACCTATTATAGATCCAGCTACCATTCTGTCACAGCCGGAATTCGATTCCGATATACTGGACACAGATGATGATATGAAAGAGCCTCTTGATCCGAAACAGTCACTTGATCCAAAAGAGTCACTTGATCCAAAAGAGTCACTTGATCCAAAAGAGTCACTTGATCCAAAAGAGTCACTTGATCCAAACGAATCACTTGATCCTAAAGAGTCACTTGGTCCGGAAGAGCCTCTTGATTCGAAATTGAAAGAGATAAACCAGATTGAAGTTAAAATAGAGGATTTAAAGCAGAAATTAGTGGAGCAATTAGATTCTATGTCAGATGATGAGGATTTTCTTAATATAAGAACAGAAGCTGAGGAATTAATGAATGATTTCGCTGAAGATGTGTTTCAGGTAAGTTAATATGCGTACATACGCTTGCCAAAAACGATACGACGAACGAAAGATTTGCGTGCGGATGGGACTCTTTCACTCGAGCCAGCGACAGATGCATTCTTGACGACCACATTTCGCCAATCAATCTTCGTCCTAGTAGGGTCCATAGTAGGGGACTAGCCTATTGCGTAACCGGGCAATTAAGGGTATTTTTACGAGATCCTCATCCGTTTTCAGCAGATGCACTGCTGCATTTGAGAATGATTTAGATTATGAAGATGTTGATATTAACTGCATATTTACATCTTGCGCACATAGGCATACAAGTTTTTAGACTCTATTGCGTTATTAAAATATGGAAGTGCCCAAACTTGGAACAAAACTGGTTATCACAGACAAAACCGACTTCTTTTTTTATTCGGTGGCCTCTCCCACGTCCGTTGCTTCTGGTACGCACGCCGAAGGTATTTTATTGGCGCCCGGCGAGACAAAACCGACCATCATAAACCTATCCAAAGTGCCTAAAAACAGTTTTGACTAGGATGTCCGGTAGCCCTTAAAGTAGATTTACTCCGGTACTTGAAGAATGTCTTAAATATATGTTTTTTTTTTATATTTGGTTCGCCAAATTGACGCCGCCCGCCTGGTGGTAAGTCGTGACGACGTCTAGCGATTGTGGGCCATTCACAGCACAAAATACTATAGAGAGTGGCCCTCAACTTGACGACCTACTGATGTGCCTCTCCACGCTCTGCTTAAAGAACTGATTATATGTGGGAGGAAACACGTGCACAGGCAGGGCGTTCCAGGCCACTATCGTTCGGCAGAGAAACGACCGTTTAAAACGTTCGGTTCTCGCGAACATGCTATCCACTGTGTGGTAGTGGCATCTCTGCCCGGCATGCGTTGTTTGGGATCGGAAGGAAGAGGGTGGGATCAGATTGAAGAGCTCTTCAGAATACTCGCCGTGGTAAATACGGTAGAATGCGGTCAATGGAAGCTATTGTTCGGCGCTGAGCTGGCAGCTCAAGGCTTCCAGTTACCTCCGGACAATCTATAGTACGGATATTTTTTTATTCGCAGGAGATATCACAACAGGCGCCCGTTACCAGCACACCACCATTAGCAGCTCTGAAATCTTCAATACCTCCACCCTCACAATCTGTTCCCAAACCTATTGAGGTCCCTACAGTATCCAAAGATATTGTAGAGACATTACCACAGATTGAACTTCAGCTGCCCAAAAGACCCGTGAGAGAAAGACTGGGAACCCGGGATCAGCTTAAAAAGTTGACTATTACCAAAGATAAAGAAAGAAAGGAGAAGAAAGATAGGAAGGAGGATAAGGAGAAAAGGGAGGAACAGGATAGGAAGAACAAAAAGGAAAGTCCAGAGAGGTATGTCAATAATAATGCACCCAAACGAATGTTTCTTTCATATAATATTATTAGTTAAAATACACAAAATTCCAAAAAAAATGTCGTAATTGGACTAAATAGAAATTGGACGACTCAGGAAGTAGTAGCTTTCAATTAGAAAAAAATCAAAATCGGTTCGCCCAGTCCAAAGATATAGAGGTAACAAACATCTAGGTATATATAGAAATGGGGAATGTCCCCCTTAGCTCTCGAAAACTGCTTATGCTCCAATGATGGTTGACCCCTCTATGGATAGCCCTCGATCTGGAGGCAAGCCAAAGCGAAAATTTGACCTAGCCCCAAGGGGTCAAAAGTTATAGGCCAAAACCTATGGCGTGGTGCGGCGCGTAGCACCGCACATGACACCGTACAAGTAAAAAAAGAAAAAACAGTCGAATTGAGAATTTCCTCGTTTTTTGGAAGTCGGTTGAAAACTAGCCGATAATCGCGGCTCCACCCAGGTGACATGGTTTTCTGGTTCCCGATTCCCGTGGGAACCAATTATTAGGATAAAAGTGCCTATGTTATTCAGGAATAATGTAGCTACATATCTGGAAAAGAATTTATTAGTGTTCCTTAACTACTGAACCGAAATTCCTATCCAATTCAAACAAACAAACAGTCAAATCTTTCCTTTTTATGATATTAAGTATAGATATTGTTTTATACGAAAATCTTTTGAATAACTGTTATTTGTGCAGAGACTCTCATTGGCAATCCAGCGCGGGAGTGCTGCCTGTGTTATGGGCACTCTGCCTAAGACTCCCCTTTTCGCACATATATACACATTAGTATCACGCCTATATCCCCGAAGGGGTAGGCAGAGGTTCATTACACACCCGTATTTTAGTATTTTAGTCCCACGTAATTGCCGTCACCGGGCATATTTATAAAGGTTATGTCCAAAATGGCCGAATGAATTAAAAAAAAGTAGCAGCTTTATTGTAATTTTGAAAAAAAAATTTAAACCCATTGCCTTGCGATGAAATGTTGCAACAAAATCTTACGTGCCAGCCGCTATGGCATAGCCAATTAAAGTCCGGGGCGCCCCTTTTTCACGTATTTATTTCAGTTCTATACATATAGTATAGTCTGTAGTTTGTTTTAAGTTTTTCGTAATTATTTTTTCCTGTACCTTGTGTATTAATAAATAAAAAATATATTTTGTACTAGATTCACACCGGAGCGTGAGCCCGAAAAGCCACAGAAGATTACCAAGAGTCGTCATATTGAAATGTCAACAGATATGAATAAGAAAACTACCTCGCCAGATGAAGCGAATTCTGATTGCGGCAACAAGAAACTAAATTCAAAGTATGATGGCGTTAATTTTGTTAGCAACAGGAATTGATAAGTCTAGAGCAATAAGTGGAGCAATTTTGTTCTTGCTACAAATTGAGACAACGGTAAAGTTGCCGTAAATGGTGCTTAATTGCTACAGGTCGATCTATTCATATTGCCGAGCAATATCATCATTCACCATCATCCACCGAGCCTTTTCCCAACTCAGTTGGGGTCGGCTTTCCAGTCTGACTGCGATTCGGCTGAACTTCGAGGTAATTGCCGAGCAATATATCTCCACTAATTGCCCGTGTAAGCGCAGCTTTGGTAAACCGAGCAAACGAAGTGATGAGCGAAGCGTCTGCATTTCAAGACTGAACAATATTGCTTTCGTCCGTCTGTCTGTATGTGTGTTCCGGGCTAGCGGAAAGCCCAAAGAATGGTTGCAAGGTCTACTGTTTGACCAAATAAAGACAATTTTTTTTTGTTTACGATTTCTAAATAATTTAGTCTATGATTCTGTTTACAGAGTGTTATCGTTGGACAGACGTCTGCACTCTTCGGTGAGTGCCAGCGTGGGGCGAGTTCGACCTCGCGCTAGAGTCGCACCTTGCTCCAGTCTACTCCTCAGGGCTATGGCGGACGCTCACAAGAGCTTGTTGAATGTAAGTGGCTATTTATCTATCACTGACTGCCAGCCATATTTACATTATCCTACTAATATTACTATACAGGCTGAATTTTTGAAAAGGGCTTGGATGGCTAAATCCGAAATTATAAGGAATAGCGAAAAATGCTCAAAGGAACCTAATTTTGATGAAACTTAAAACCTCATCATTAGATTTTTGGAAAACCAATAATCCTAGCTGGAAATCGAACCCGTTGATTTTGAAAAAAAAGCACCCTATATTATTACACCAAACGATAGTGTCGCTGTTAAGGATCAAATTCTGCGAAGTAATGATATACGGCAAATTTAAGGAAAATTTGGAATTTTAATTAAATTCATATTTCATGTACCTAAATTTTGTATCATAATTTGTTTCGTTCGAAATCCCAGAAAAGATAGTACATAACTATTCCTTCTTTTAAATTATGTTCTGAATGATTCTGGCAAACGATTCTAAAATTTTACCAGCCTGGTAAAATTTTAGAGTAGAACATAATCTTGCTTTTATTTCGTTCTAATTTAATTTTTTTTTCTTAGTGTATAAAAAAAAATTGAAATAAGAACGATATGCATATTGGCGCCAATAATTTAGATTCTGTTCGTACTTTGTTTAGTAATTTATTAAAAGAAATATTTTGTAATATAAATTCTGTGATTTGAAAATAGATTTAACAAATGATGATCGATTAGATTTAATAGAAGCATATTTTATCAATGGAAGAAGTGCCACACGCGCGTTGGTATGTTACAGAAATAAATATCGTCATCGTAATTTCCCCACTCTTAAGTGCTTCCAAATAATGGTTAATAACCTTAAACAAGGAGGTAGCTATCGCAAAACTAAACTATTAAGGCCACGTATTTGTGACGAAGATTAAGAAATAGTTATTTTGACCTATTTTGAGTCATTCCCCGCTAATTCCACCCGAAACGCAGCTGAAACCATTCAAGTGTCTCAGGCTACGATATGTAAAGTTTAAAAAAAATACAAGTATAAATGTTACCGCTCCGGACGCATTGTGCAAAAGTTACATCCAGGAGATAATTTAAGAAGGCTTGATTTTTGCAATTGGTTAAATCGGAAACTCGACAACGACAGACATTTCTTATCCAATATTTTATTTTCTGACGAAACAATTTTTTCTAATAATGGAATGTATACATAATCGAAATAATAAACATTACTGGTCACAAACTAATCCTTTGCGGGTCAAGCGCATCGCCAGGTGCGATTTTCATTAAATTGTTATATATTATAATATAATAAAAATGTTATATAGACGCTGATTTTATCACCGTCAGCAGTCGAAAGGGTTCGCTCTCGGAATCATATTTGGATTCCTTTTTTAACATCTAAATTACTGTACTGATAATAATAAAAAAAATTGTCATTTCTGTAATTCTTCTCACTCGATCAAGTTTAACATTAGTAGCAGTACGATATTTAATTGATGAATTGACGCGGACGGGCGCGGCGCGCTCTCCAGGCTCAAGGCTGCACGTCTCGCACACACATCCATCCTTCGAGCGCTTCTAAGTACCGCGCAAATCATGTGTTAGGGAGCAATGACCCCGCACAGCCAATATGGCCAGTATCACTACGAAACATACCTACTTGAACATAAAGTACATACTCCAATTTCTCCTTCGTACTTTACACGGGCTTAGGACCGTCTGTAATACCTACTTTATTATTAACGATAGTGACTTAATGACTTTTGAACTATGTAATAATAATAATAAAATACACTGAACTACAACTGACTGCGAGGAGGTATTTCAGGCGTATTTAAAAAATTGGAGCTATTTACAAATAAAATCAAACTTACATACCTATTTACAGTTTATTTACACTAAATACAGTTCTCTGTACAGAAGTAACTGCTCGATATGGAGTCCATTCCTTTCGATACACAAACGTGCACGTTTCAATTGATTGTTTACACTAAACCGAACCTGGTGTCGGTCTCGGGTCTTCCCTTATTAAGTGGGGATTAACCAGCGCCCAGTAATGTTCATTATGCACGTTGTACAAACCCACTCGCGTAAACAATGATTTGTCTGTCCAAAGTACGTTCATGTTTGTATTTTGCAACAACCACTGACATGGTGACCCTTGCTAATCCATCATTCTCATACAGTGCGTAAGCCCGCCGAAAATGGTAAGGATGTAATCCATGGGAGTTTAATGTTTTCCAAACAAAGGTTTGGCTCACATTGAAGACTCCTGCTGCCATTCTTGTACTCCGCCGAGGATCTCGTTCGAAGTACTCGATGATTTCGTCTTCCATTTGGGAATAATCATTCAAACGTCCTCGGGCTTGTGCATGTAACGGTGTCCGGAACTGTCCGTGGTCGAGTAAGCGCTGGGTTGCAGCCAAGATGGTCCCGCGTGTTGGCACTTGAGGATCACTGACTCCTCGTAGCCGTAACGCATTTAAGTGCTCCGGCTGGGAGTACAATCGCCTAGCCTCTTGTAGGTTGTGGTTAGCAATGGCATACAATTGTACCATTGTTAGATACTCCACGTTCGAATATTCGTACTGACGACTCATTTTACTCACTGACACACACGATTACGCAACAGACACCGGCGCTGTCACGAGGTCTACTGGACAGGCGAACCGCAGCCCGCAGTGTGTGCGCGTCGCGCCGCTTGGAGGATTCGGAGGGGTACGCTGAGGTGGGGGCCGGCGGCGGCGTACACAGAGCAAGCGTGTGCCGCCCCCGGCCCCCACCTCAGCGTACCCCTCCGAATCCTCTTAGCGGCACGACGCGCCGACAGCCGACACTGTGGGCTGCGGCTCGCCTGTCCAGTAAACCACGTGACAGCGCCGGTGTCTGTTGCGTAATCGTGTGTGTCAGTGAGTAAAATGAGTCGTCAGTACGAATATTCGAACGTGGAGTATCTAGCAATGGTACAATTGTATGCCATTCCTAACCACAACCTACAAGAGGCTAGGCGATTGTACTCCCAGCCGGAGCACTTAAATGCGTTACGGCTACGAGGAGTCAGTGATCCTCAAGTGCCGACACGCGGGACCATCTTGGCTGCAACCCAGCGCTTACTCGACCACGGACAGTTCCGGACACCGTTACATGCACAAGCCCGAGGACGTTTGAATGATTATTCCCAAATGGAAGTTATCAAACCCGCGAAGATCTACGCAGTGCGATAGTGGACGCTTTTGATATTGTGAAAAGTGATAGAGACACATCGAACTAGTTGAAAGACAATCAATTAACACGTGCACGTTTGTGTATCGAAAGGAATGGACTCCATATCGAGCAGTTACTTCGGTACAGAGAACTAAACCCAACAGTACATGTACCAAGCTAGATCAAGTAAATGAACATATGTACTTGGGCCTAGTGATAGATAACCGATTTAACTGGGGGGCACATATAGAATATGTTTGTAAAAAGTTAACAGCATTGCTAAGTAAGATATATGTACTTAAGTATAAAATGCCATTTAAAACCTTACGTCTATTGTATCTTGCATTGGCTGATTCCGTAATTAGCTATGCCTTAAGCAGTTATGGTAGGACTTACAAGACTTATGTGGAAAAAATATTTAAAATGCAAGTGAGATTGTTGAAAACGATTGTACCGCTTAACGTAAAAACTGAACATGGCGATAACTGCAGTGAAATCTTCAGATACTGTGAAGTATTACCGATACAAGCCAAAATTAAAATGGCCGTTATGAAAGAAGAGGTTGCTAACATTAACCAACTGTGTGAGCGAACACGTAACAGTAACTTGAGAAATCTGCCACACCTAAAAAAATACTGTATCCCAAGTTCCAATAATTTACATGGAACCAGAATATGTCGTTACATACTGCCTAGTATTTTGAATAACCTACCTGAAAGTATCATAAATAAATACGTTACCGAACAGCCCTACTTAAAATCCTTGCACAAATACCTACTGGAAAATATAGACCTAAATTACCTATAAACTGATCACTGTATTATTAGTGTATCCATTTACCTTCAATATTCATGTAAATTGTTTTTGTTATTGTTATAACTAGTGCCTATAAAGTATTGTTAAAATTCGGAACTCCCACTCGCACAAAAACCTTCGAGGTTTAAGCGAGTGGATATTATGCATGCAGACTGTATTATTATAATGTTTTGGTCAATGAATAAAAAAAAAAAACTGTAAATTAGTGTAAATAAACTGTAAATAGGTATGTGGGTGAATCTACTCAAGATAATTCTTCGCATAGAAAAAAATATTTTCACCTATTATTGCGAGAATAGTCTTTATTTTAAGCTAGACATATAAATACATCAAATGCATGCTATGTTATAGTTAAGGTACGCTGAATATTTTAATATTTTAGAAAATCTTTGCAAATATAAAAAAAATAGGGTTGCTGATAATGACGATCTGTGAGAATAATGACGATGTCGCAAAATATAATGACGGATTGTTGCCGACAGTGACGAATATATTTTGAAGTTAAATTACATATTGATAGGAATAAAAATAAAATGCAAGTATAAAAAAACATTTTTAGTAATGTTACCTTTACCTTTAATATTGATTGCAAACATCAACTGTATAAAAATCAAATTTACTTTTTTTATGGTTGACAATACAACATTATGACCCTTTTAAACCAAGCACTCATGAGTAAAATTTAACAAGAGAAATAAATGTCCATCACGTTGTTAAAACAAAAGGGTAATATGACATTTATTTACTCTTATTTTAAATTTTATTCAGAAGTGGTACAAGAGGCATTAAACTGAATAAACAATAACAAAATTATACTTAATAAACTTCTCGATTGATGATTTAACCCGATTTAGTGTTAAATTAAAATCTTGATCCCAATACTGATTGAATCTTAATTACTAGGTACCTAGTATTTATTTAGGTAGATAGTATTTCTTAACTACTTATTAAAAAATGGAAAAAGATATTGCGATAAGTTGTTGATTATTAATTACAATATTCTACATTTATTTTCTTTTATTCTTTTTGATTTTGGATTATTCACCATATCAACTTTTACTACTTATTTTAAACGCGCATAATATTTTAATAATAGCCACAAATCAACCAACTTGAACTAAACCCTGACAAACAGTCTTATAAGTTTTTATTAATCAAATAACTAGTCCTATCCTGACTAAACATGATATTTTGTATGATTATTGAGTATTTTTTTATTAAAAAATATCTTATTAAATTACTAAAAAAGCCCACAAAAGTTTTTATTGGATCGATTTACAACATTTATTTAAACTACTAGGTAGTCACTTTTTAACATTAATAAAAAATGCAAAATTAGAGATATTAAAAATAGAGGAGATAAATCCTATCGGATAAAATTCTAATTTTTGGTTGCTGTGGCGGATTTATTACATAATATGGATTGAAACTGTGGAACTGTGAAACTGTGTGGAGTGAACTGAGAAGTATTGCTAAAGTGAGGAACAGCCGCGTGATACGGGAACTATGCGGTGTGTATGATCTATATAAAGGGATGCTTAGATGGTTCGGGCAGGTAGAAAATCTTTTCCATTTGGATAAAAAAAGGTTGATGAAACAGGTCAGTACATATGGCGGGTGTTGATGGACAGGCTTGTAAGTAGAATACCATAGTCCAATGGAAAAGAGATCTAACTGTAAGTTTGAAATATAAAAACAGCGGGCTAAGTTTATGAGACCTAGGTCCGTATTGCTAATGTGTATTTACAAAATGTTCACGCCGGCAAAGTTGCGCTAGATAAAAAAGACAATTATTAATAGGTATTAAACTGAATGATATAAAAGTAACATTATGGGTATTTACGTTATTCTCAGATCAGAAAAAATATCTTTAACTAGCTTTGTAGGTAGGTACTAATAACCTTTCTTGACAACCACTTCATCCATTGGTGAAAACCGCATAAAAATCCGTTGCGTAATTTTAAAGATCTATGCATAGGCATATACGGCAAGTGAAGATTAACAATAATGATTATATTGAACCTCTTTGCATTTGCAATTTTTTTTTTCGATATCTAAGTTGGTACATCGTGTTGTCATAGCGACCTATAACAAAGTAATTGTCAGGATTCCTGTTAGCATGGCATCGGATAGTTTGTCGATAACCAATGATATCGCAGAAAATTTCGAACGCGTGACTCAATTAACACATTTTTTGAAATTTCCTGCGATATTATTGGATAACGACAAACTCTTACGAGCGTCATGGTAAGGGAGAGTGACAACACTCATGTCAGCCGTTCGACCGATCAGCGGACTTTAGACACCATGTTGATAGAAACATCCAAATATAATACTGTGATTATTGCATATAAATAGGTTTAAAAAGAAATTACTAATATAATTTGATTAAATATTAAATAGAATTTAAAGGTAAAAACATCTTCTTGTAAACTTGATGTAGCAGATCGCTTTTACAGCAAAAGAACTGAACATTTTAGTGTAATGTCATATCAGCCGCGTAACTAGATTTGGTCTAGTGAGTGGTCAAGACGCCGAATTGTTTTGTTCCTAACTTATGCACCAGTGGTCATAAGCATGTGGCAGCGGGGAACGCTGATGAAGGCGGCGGTGTGGTTAAGAGATGCGCCCGCTATCGTGTCGCATACATTCTTGATTGAGCCCATCGTTGTGAAGAAGAAGGAAGCTACGTCTTAGTAAAGGAGAAAGTTTGTATGGAGGTTTGGATGTTTGAAACCTTGTTACTCTTTGATACGAATACTGTAATTTATTAATCAGAATAACACATAGGCTCTATGAAGACATCGTGTAAATTGACCGAAATATGACAATAAATATCTCATCGAGTCGGCGTTTCCCTGCTGTATTATGTTCAGCAACATTTTATTCTATTTTATTATAATATGGAGTCCGAGACACCCAGTACTTTAATTGGCTGTACCACAGCGGCTGACACGTAAGATTTTGTTGCCTTTTATCAACATTTCACCGCAAGCCACGGGTACCAAATTTAGTTTTTAAAATCATAAAAAAACTGCTAATTTTATTGATATGTGTATGTGTAGCATTTTATTATTTTTTACAGACGCCGCTTACACACGCAGACAAAGAAATAAAACGCGCCATGGTGTTGCCAATGCGAAGAACGGTCGATGCTAAAAACATCGTCATTCAAATACCCACAGATAACTCTCAAAAGACTGACAGTTTAAGCCATTGCAGATATATGGAGAGTGAAGATGACAAAACTAAAAAGTAAGTATTAAAGTAGGAGTTTGGTTTTTGCTGAGCGCGTGGTTGGTGGCTTTTTAGGTTACCTCTGGCGCTCCGCAAAAACCGGTTTCCAGACGCTCACTTGCTTTACCGAACAACGTTTCTTATCTTGTCCCACACCTGGAGCCAGTTCGGGGTAACTAGTTCTTCTGTGCGGGACTTACAAACATTACTTTGGCAAAATCATTGATGAATGATGGAGCCACCCTTAAAAGAAGCAGAAGTATGAAAGTAGATTTATTTCCATATATTTCAGTTTAAAAAAATGTATACTTTAAATAGACTAGGGAAGCAGAGCTGTTTCATGACTTTTTTTTTAGTACATTTGGGGTTACACCTGATTAACACCTGATTATTTTTCAGATTTTTTTTGTTTTGTTTTTATTTTTAGAACATAAATTACGGCACGATGTATACAGTAGTATTTCTAATTACTACAGAAACTCATTGCATAAAAGGCAATCTTCGGCTTTCTCTTTAATTTCTGCAATTTATTGCACTTCATCATCTGCCTGCCCTTATCCCAATTATTTGGGGTCGGTGCAACATGTTTTCATCTTCCATACATCCCTGTCACACGTCATCTCCTCAGTCACTCCTTTCCTGGTCATATCCTCTTTCACGCATTCTATCCATCTTTTCTTGAGTTCTCAGACCATCTGCATTCATACTTTGCACCTTTCTTAACACATTACTTTCCTCTCTTCTCATAACATGTCCATACCATGATAGCCGTTCTCATCTCACTTTTTCATGTACTGGGGCAACTTTCAAACTTCCTCTAATATACTCGTTCCTTAATTACTCTATCCATCCTTGTTACACCACACATCCATCTTAACATTCGCATTTCCGCTACATGCAGTTTTCTTTCATCCGTCGCTTTTACGGCCACACATGAAAGTCCATACAGGACGGCAGGTCTGACGACAGTCTTGTAAATTTTCCCCTTAAGTTTCGGAGGAAATTGGGGGTCGCATATAGTGGCTTTGACCTGCCGCCATTTCATCCAACCTGCGTCAATTCTGTGCTTCACTGTACGATTTCCCCATCGTCCTGGATAAGAGAGCCGAGGTATCGGAAGCTGGAGCAGACTGGCAATGGTACGCCGTCTAGCGTTATGGGTGTAAAGCTGGAGAGACCGCTGAAATCGGAGAACATGTACTCCGTTTTGGTTCTGCTGATTTTCAAGCCTACACTCTCCAGTTTACACTGCCACTTCTCCAGTCTGCTCTGTACCTCAGGCCCGTCTTCACCGACAAGAACAATGTCATCGGCAAATAGCATACACCAGGGGGTCTCTTCCTGTATCTCCGATGTCAAGGCATCCATTATTAACAGGAAGAGGTACGGGCTTAGCGCTAATCCCCGATGCAGGACTACCTCCACACTGAACTCGTCGGTGTTGCCAGCAGCATATCGTACGTAGGTTCTCGATCGACAATACATTGCACAGACCAACTCTATATACTTCCCAGGCACACCTTTCTCTTTCAAAGCCCACCACAAAACCCTTCTGGGTATCCCGTCTGAGTAATTAATTCTAATCTTATTATTATATTCTTAATTTAATAAAATTATATTATGTAGTATTTTTTAACTGCTTCGGTGGCGTGGTCGGAAGTGCATCGGCTTACGACTCTGGAGTCTCGGGTTCGATCCCTGGGTCGAATCAAATATTTGTGTGATCCACAATTTTATCTCATCAAAATTTATGAGTTATCTAGATCCCATAGCACAAGGTTATAGCTTAGTTTGAGTTAGATGGCGTTGTGTGAAAATGTCCGAAAATATTTATATTTGGGCCTAAAACGAATCATAATTTGAACTTAAGTACTCAGTTACTTAATTACTACTAATCTGTACCTGAATCATTACTTATTTATTCAAGCGTGGTACTAAATGACATTTCAAAGTAGTAACTTGTGGGTTTCGTACATCTTCGGCGCGTTGAATATTTGTGGTTCTTTTTGTGTATTTGGTAAGTAAGAGAATAGGGAATGATTTATTCTAAACCGGTCAGTTCGCGGGCCGTACCTGCAGCAATGTAGTTATAGACGGGACAGGCACTGTGTAATATAACAGCTTCATACAAAAACACGTCAAAAATTTACAGAAAAACCAAATTGACCAAATTGAAATGTCCACACGAAAGGCAGTAGCTTTCAATTAAAAAGAAATTCAAAATCGGTTCACCCACTCAAAAGTTATGAGGTACCTAATAAACATAAAAAAATACAGTCGAAATGAGAATATTTTTTTAAGTCGATTAAAAATGTTTGTAACGTTTTAAATCCGTGCGCTCTCAAGCTACGTCGGTATTTGGCCGCCCATTCGCACGGCTCGGTCTAACATAATTCGTCCTTACGTCTTTAAAAAGTTTCACCTTATGTAGGTAAATTCTTATACTGACATGGCATTTTTTTAAATACCTCCATAACGTCCATTGCTGGGCATCTCGATTACGGCCTCGTAAGGATAAGCCTTGGACTACTGAGAAGGTTCAAATTCTAATTATAGGGTCATCAATCATAGTTTATATCAAATTTTGTTTATTTATTCTTGTACACATAGTAAATAAAAACAGTTAATGGATACGAACTAAATAGTGATGTTCAAAGTTGCTATAAAGCAAAAACTTGCTAAAAGCTATTTGCTATTTTTTTTTAGCATGTTATTTTTCGTGCTATTTTTAGCAGGCTGCGTACGGCAACACGATGTGTGCATTTCATTCAAGCGCGACGACTGGTGTGTTAATTCGCAACTCGGACTCGGACTGATAGCATGCTATATAGGTACATAGGTTATGCTATATAGGTACCCCAAGGTCACCCCTAAGTACATCCAGTTCACCCCGAGTACATCCAGGTCACCCCTAAGTACATCCAGGTCACCCCCGAGTACATCCAGGTCACCCCTAAGTACATCCAGGTCACCCCCGAGTACATCCAGGTCATACCTAAGTACATCCAGGTCACCCCCGAGTACATCCAGGTCATACCTAAGTACACCCAGGTCACCCCCGAGTACATCCAGGTCACCCCTAAGTACACCCAGGTCATCCTCGACGAACCCCAAGGTCACCCCGAGTACATCCAGGTTCCGCATTTGACCGATAACAATCACGAGCATGCGACGACTGGAGTGAGTGGCGTGATCCCGTCGTTCCCAGATGCTAAATGCTAATTTGCTAAAATACAACAACAATGCTAAATGAAATTCGCACGCGATTGGCTGGCGTCGCGCAGCACCTGTGACAGCCCCTCATACGATTATTAAAACCATAATAGCATTTGCTAAATGCTATATACAAATAGCACGATGCTTTATGATGCTATATGCTATATTAACCACCACTAGAACTAAACATGTACATAAAGGCGCCACTTATATCTATAGAGATCTCTTTCAATGGGCCTAAGAGACGAGATCATGATTATAAACTGTGCTGATGTGTGTGCAGGTTAATAAACTAACACACACACACACACACATATATCACGCATATATCCCCGAAGGGGTAGCCAGAGGTGCATTACACACCCACAACTTGACAGTATTTTTTGTCCCACGTAATAGCTGGCAAGCCTATTGCCGTCACCGGGCACTCTAAAAAGTGGGTTATGTCCAAAATGGCCGAATAAATTATATTATATTATAATTTTGAAAACTAAGTTTGAAACCCGTTGCCTAGCAATGAAATGTTGCTGAAAGGCAACAAAATCTTACATGCCAGCCGCTATGGCACAGTCAATTAAAGACCTTGGCGACTCGGACTCGGATAAACATACATAGACGTACAATAATTAAGGTAAAGAAGCGAGATAGTGTTCCTTCAGTCTCGTCTTGAAGCTAGACACAGTTCTGCAGTTTCTTATATCGGTTGGAAGAGCGTTTCACTGTCTGACGGCATGAATAGTTAATGTTTTTTAACCCATATTTTTGTGTTTTTTTCCACAGATTAGCGACTAAACCTGATAAGCCAGAATACACGTCTTCGACCCTGAAGAAAGTTGTACATAACGACCACCCAATACTGAGGCGCAATAAGGACAGGACCACAAGTCGGAAAGACGATTCCCTCGTTATAGAAACTATGTAAGTTTTCTCATTAGGTACTTACTAATGTAAAATGTTACAAAGCTGTTGGTTTCTTTATTTGAACGCACTAATCTCAAAAACCACTGTTTTTAAATTAATTTAATAGTCCGTTGATCGAAGGGGGATATAGGTTATAGGCTACGACCAGTAGCGGAGCCGCAATCAAAAATGTTAAAAACTAAATTCACAAGACGTGGTTATTGCGGAGCAGGGTGCTTTCTGATGTTCCCGTTCTTAATTTCCATTTCCCACGGGAATTAAAAGTAGCCCATTGGAATTTAATGTTGCCTAATCCCAAATGGATTGATATAAAAGGTCATTGACACCGAGGAACAAACGTGTCAAACAAACTGTCACTGCGGGGTGGGGCGGGCGACGGGCAAGCGCTCATTTTGTATTGATTGTGTATCAATTAACTTCTTTATCAATATTTTTGTGTATGTATGTAATATATTTTTCTCTCTTTATATAGATAAATAAAAAAAATAAAATAAAAAAATAAAGATCTTTCATTGAAAATAAACCATAGGGTTTATTTTCAATGAAAGATCAAAGACGATGATTGTTTTTTGTTACTGTTAAACAACAGTTACAAAAAGCAATCAAACGTAATGTTCAACATAATATTCCTCCAGTCATTTGGTTTGAAATATTTGAATACTAATTTTACTTGTCCTCTTTTTTCCTTTAGAAACATCCATATCCCATCAACCACCAATAAAACTACACAATTCATAGTCACAATGGACGGTTACGATGCAAACGCATTCCTTGCCAGAAAACTAGAAACCGAAGGCCTCTTGAATGATGATGATGAGGTGACAAAGAATATGAAAGAGAAATTAAAATCGCCTGAAGTTAAAGAACCGCTACTTAATGTAACCGAAATTACAACAACTGAGAATAAAGTACCAGATGTTGCTACAACTGAGAGTAAAGTACCAGAAACTCCTGAAACCACACAAGAGAATGACAAAGAGAAAAAAATAGACTCACAATCGAAACGCTTAAGCAACACTAGCGAGGACAGCGAAACTCAAGTTATAATTAAAAAAGGAGATGAAAAATCTGAAAAAAGAAAAAGTTTGGATACAGATGAAGATTTACCGACTGCAAAAAAGAGGAAATCTTCACCTATAGTGTTTGATGTGAATAAGAAAGCGAAAGAAACTGAAAAGGTTGAAGAGATTGAGGTAAAGACGGGAAGCGCTAGCAGCGCTGCTATTGCTGCAATTCCTACTGTGGCCAAAACAAACAAGTATGACGCTGTACCACCTTGTAAGTATTAACTCATACAACTTACTCAAACAGGTGTTTGAACTACCGAGATTCTATTTACTAGTAACATCTGTCTTTATTTTTTTAATCCGCGGCATTTGAATTTTGGTTTGAGGTGCAAATATAAGATAAGATTTCTTTTTTTTTATACTAAGGTAAGTATGAAAACAATACCTTAATTATATTACAATCAAGCCTATTGACTAATGAGTAACTTATTTTGACCTAACATGCTATGTAAACAATAACTAAGAACGTGTCCAATAACACTTTACTTAGAGTCTCTTAAGGCGAAGACACTTTGTTCATGTGTTCTTATCGCAGCACTTATCACATTTATTTAGTTCGTCACTATAACACTAAACTAACTCGAACGGTTTTGTCCGTTTAAATCTTCTCAATAATTCAGTGACGTCTAACAGCTGTATAGCTTCGACGTTCACGTGATGGTGATAAGATAAGATAAGATTCGTTTATTTGTAGACCATGTGTTATGAATATGAGACATATTGTACGTAGGTACTACAGATAATTTTGAAGTTTCTTCAGTATTAACATGTTTAACCAAAAGTATGGCACAAAGCGGTTGACCAGGTTTCTATAACTCAAGAATTGCTGGACCGATTTTATATATCTCATTAGATTCGTCTTTCGTTATACTATTCTACTGATTATGTATTTTATTAACTTTTTAAACGACTTCTAAAAAGGAGGAGGCTCTTAATTCGACTGTATTTTTTTAATATATTTGTTGAAGGGGTGACCTAATAAGTACATACAATAGTATGTAACTAATAAGTTAACGTATCATAAGTATTTATATTAAGATTTTCGTTATCCAGAACATTTCAACCTCATCTTTCGACTGGGATTTTAATATTTTTTACAAGCTTTATTCATCAAATCAAAATCAAATCTTGCAAGTTAAATTTAGCACACTTCCCGGTTTCCGATTGAGCTGAAACTTAATCCGCATATGTAAGTCGCGTGACAATGCAATATTATGATGATAAAAGCTTGATTTTTTAAATCAAAGCTACCGTCACGTGGTCCCATATCAATTTGATCACATTCCGACATTCAATTCATCCCATTCCGATAATTTGAAGAAAGTAAGAAGTTATTATATACTTTTGTTTCAGTGTCCACAGCAACAGTAGACCGCAAGATAGTCTGGTGTCGTATGTTCCCGGGGTGTCGCTACGGGTCGGCATGCGCCTTCACCCACCCTCGCTGCAAGTTCCTAGCCGCCTGCACCAGACGTAACTGCGTGTACTCACACTCGCCTACTGCACCTCTGGCTCCACCAGTTCCTGGCCCTTCTGTCGGTAAGTGCACGAGAGCGTTACGAGGCGAATGGAAGTTCAAAGGGAGATATAAGTTAGTTAACTCGTCGGCTGTCTGAGAACAAATCTTGCAAGTTAATTATATTGCACAAAAACCCTTTATTTTCACTGACCGGTTTCACCTCACGGCATCATCAGAGATTTATACAAAACTAGTGGTCGCCCGCGACTTCGTCCGCGTGGTAATCTGGATTTTTTCCCGTTCCCGTCGCGCTGCGTCGCTTAATTATCGTCATATTTTGAACAATTCACACAATATCCTTATAAATTGTAGCCTATGTGTTATTCTGATGTATAAGCTATATTATTGTAAAGTTTCATTAAAATCCATTCAGTAGTTTTTACGTGAAAGAGTAACAAACATCCATCCATCCATACATACTTATTACATACTCACAAACTTTCGCGTTTATAATATTAGTAGGACTAGCTGACCCTGCAAACGTTGTTTTGCTTAAGGGGTGGACTACCTTTAACATTTAGGGGGATGAAAAATAGATTTTGTCCGATTCTCAGACCTACCCAATGCACACAAAATTTCACCACCGCGACACGAGAATTTTATATATTAGATATAGTTTTAATTCACATGAAAATATCGTACTAAATATTCATACGGACATCAAAACACTAGTATGCAATATGTGTAGCAGATTCCAACTGTCAATCGACAGTATAAATAGTCTTGCTAGTTAAATTGAAAAAAAAATTTTTTTTTTTATTTAAACAATATTTGGTGATTTCGAAAAATTCTGTTGATGCTGGACCTGGACGGTGGTCATAGGAAGTTGCTGTTTTATTACGAGCCAGGTGTGCATGTAAAACAGTCGAGGGGTTAAGATATAGAGCGAGAGTTACGTTTCGTATATTAGGTATTCGTACCACTGTAGGGTGAAAGTGTAAAATATAGATTTTGAGTTTCCCATGATTCCTGAGCTCCCCGGAGTCGAATAAAGTGGTTTCCGGATAATGTCTGGTACAATACAATACAATAAACTTTTGATACGGCCCCTGCTAGGAAGTACAATTAAAACGACATAAGACAAATTAACGTGACTTTATTAGCAGGGAACCTAGGGTTTATACAATACTAGTAGCTAATAGTGTGTCGGTCGAATAGAATCACATATACTGTTTACGGAAGTGCCCGGTGCACTTAACTTTGGGTCTACAGGCGACGGCGGTCGGCCGGCAGGGTCCGCTGAGGTCTAGTGATGTGCCACACCACGCATCGATGCGTCTCCCATTGGTTAGCCGGTCGATCGTTATCGGTGTGATCTCCGCCGGTAAACAAAACAATGGACTAAGGAATTTCTTGCTTCGCAAACCGGTCCGCCGATATTCTAGAAGATTCGAATTTAGTGATGTGACCAAACGCAAAATATGCATTGTCGATGTATGCACATCGTAACACTTTATTGTACACCAATACAAAACAATCCAACGGCCAAATAATGGCAGCCTTATCACTAAAAAGTGATTTCTTACAGGCTACCTTTGGATGGAAAATTAGAACGAATAGAAATTTAAGAAAAGGGGGTAGCCATTGGTGTTGATAAACAACATGAACAAAGTTTCTTGGGAAAAATATACTGCTTAGTTAGAATAAAATGAGAAACAAGGTAGAATTGAATACAATATCCTACTAATATTATAAACGCGAAAGTTTGTGAGTATGTATGTATGTATGTATGTATGGATGGATGGATGTTTGTTACTCTTTCACGTAAAATTACTGAATTTATTTTAATGAAACTTTACAATAATATAGCTTATACATCAGATTAACACAGGCTACAATTTATAAAGATATTGTGTGAATTGTTCAAAATATGACGCGGCGCGACGGGAACGGGAAAACATCCAAATTACCACGCGGACGAAGTCGCGGGCGACCACTAGTGTTATATATATACACATATAACTACACATATATGTATAGACAGCTATAGCTTGAACCATTTGACCGACTTCGCTAAAATTTATCATGAACGTGTATTTTAATAGTAGGACAGCTGACTGGAAATCTCATTGACTTAACTTTCTCAGGACCGGATTGGGACGTGAAAAACCGCCAAAAACTGTTTTTTTTTTATTTTTCCTCAAAAACGGCTCTAGCTAATCCCACAACCAGGAAGGCCCGAAAACTATTCAGATTCTGTATTATATCTTAAAAGCGTCGTAGTGGGCAATAGTAGGCAATAGGGATAAAAGGTAGTGTAAACGTAGGAATGATACTATGAGGCTGTCACGACTGGCTAGACTAGTCAAAGCCTCCTTAACAAATTAAATAAAAAAAAAAAACACGGCTCGTAAAATTTTCTTCTGTAGACTTTTGTCCGCGTAGGTCCGTCGATAATAGATTGTTATAAATTGTATCGAAGTTGAAATTTCATCAAATATGGTTTTAGTAGATTCTTTTGACTGCCTCGGTGGCTCAGTGGTATGAGTATGCGACTGCCGCCCCTGAGGTCCCAGGTTCGATTCCGGGTCGATTCAAATTATTTGTGTGATCCACAAATGTTTGTTTCAGAGTTTGGGTATTTTCTATGTATAATATGTATGTATTTAGAAATATATAAGTATAAAAAAACAATGGTAAGTAAAAATTTTTTTAAGAAAAAACTTTTTAGCATTAATTAATAGCATTAATTTTTCGCAGAATCAAAAGGACAACAAAACGTCGACAATTGTTTCGCCTCTAAACGAGGCATTATCAAGACTGTCTCAGAGAGAACAGCCGTGCTGTTCTCTCTGAGACAGTGAAGACTGAGAAAGTTTTTTCTTAAAAAAATTTTTACTTACCATTGTTTTGTCATGGATTTTCGCCAAGTAACGCCTGTTTCTATCCAATATTTTATATATAAGTATGTTTATCAGTCGTCTAGATCCCATAACACAAGCATATATTAGCTTAATTTGGGCTAGATGACGTTGTGTGAGAATGTCCAAAAATATTTATTTATTATTTATTTTAGAAAATATTCGATGAGTCGTAAGAGTTTTGTCTTTGGAACTCGTTTTAAAACGTTTAAGTGTTTATAATACTATAAATATTGGATTCAGTACAAAAACAACGCGGAATCTTGGCACTCGAATACTATATAGGTAATTATTACCAATACCATCTATAAAATAAACAAGATTGTACATTGATGGTTGACATAGAAATAATTCGTAATAATTACTACAAAAGCATCAATGTACAGCGCCGTTGTCGCATCCCTCGAGAGTCAGCAAGCGGAATAGGAACTTAGTACGGAAGCGATTGAAGCGCTCAGGTGTGCAATTTTCGATAGTGAACCGAGGTGAAGTGGTGCCGTTTTTAAAGTACTTATAGGTAATCTAGGTATTTTTGATCTAAGCTTCTGTATCTAAAATTGTTTTTGTTGCAGCCTCTCACGTAGTTAAAGCAGCAAACTACAAAACAATAACGACAGCGGTGCCCAACAATGTATGCAAGTTCTACCCAAAATGCGCAAACCCAGCTTGTCCCTTCTACCATCCAAAGGCTTGTCGATATGGCAAGCATTGTTCTAAAATACTATGCAACTTCTACCACGCAGATGTGTCGTCAACCTGGCAGTATACCGCCTAATTTGCGAATACCTATAGTAAAAGCCGCGCACGATGTCAATGGGATAGAACCTTGTAACAATAACCGCTCCGTGACGTCATCAATCTCTGAACAATACAGATAACTTAATAGTATTGTAGGTTAATCTACGTAACTATGACGTCACCAACATGGCCGCCATTGTCATCTTGCGCGGCTTGTATTGGTTATGAAATGTACTGAATTGTATTAAATGAAATGATTTTAAGTTAGCTAATATGTGTTACTAGCATTCCTGTATACTCTAGGTTTATATCTGTCAGTCAAATGACATCAATAATTATAATGTTATATTCATTGACATCCAAAATCTGATCCCTCAGTATATTCATACGGATTAAGTATAACTCGCGTCACGTAAGAAGAACGTTGACCTTCATGCTGCTGACGATTTATCGATGTGTCGGTAACAGCGAGAGTAACGATGCGCAAACACACCCCGCCACTTCCCGTCGGCGTTCTTTTTACGTGAACATCTACTCAATATAATAATAGTATACAAAAAGCCCGGTCTCACAGGAAAGAGAAATTCGGTCGTTGACCCTTCACTACTTATCTCTGTGACTCGCGCACAATAGGGTAGATGTCTGTCAAATCAAATCAGCTTCTTTTATTGGGGTTCCGTACCCAAAGGGTAAAATGGGAATCCTTTTACTGAAACTTCGCTGTCCGTCTGTCTTGGACTGTATCTCATAAACCCTGATAGTTAGAAAGTTCAAATTTTCACAGATGATGTATTTATGTTGCCTCTGAAACAACAAATACTAAAAAACAGAATATAACAAATAAGTATTTAAGGCTCCCATACAACACACGTGACTTTTTGCCGTTTTGATACGGAACCCTTTGTGCGCGAGCCCGACTCGCACTTGGCCGGTTTTTTTATTAAATTTGAAAACTATAGAACTCAGAGTAATTTGTATGAAAGACTAAACTATGACGTCACTATTCACTACCGTCTAATCACTAACCATTAGCGATTCAATTAATGATTAAAAATAAATACAAGAAAGATAATAAGATTGAAACAAATATACGTACATATTTTGCGATTCTTTATTTAATAAATACATTTAAATTATTTATTTTAGTTGTAAGCATCTACACCCAATATCTTTCCGTCTCGCTATGGCGCCGTCTCTGTGTAAGAGAGGCGGAAAGATGATTGTGCGTGAGTCATAGAGATACAGATAGACGGGTCAATTACCGAATTTCTTTCTGCTCCGCGACCGCACTTAAGTATTAATGAATAGTTTTTTTTTTTTTTTTTTTTTATATTTAGGTCGACAAATTGACGCCACCCGCCTGATGGTAAGCTGAGGCGACGTCTGGCAATTGAGGGCGACTCTCACAGTACACAGGAATACTATAGAGAGTGGCCCTCAACTTGACGACCCTGTAATGTGCCTCTTCACGCTTCGCTTAAAGAGCCCAGGGTTATATGTTGGAGGAAACACGTGCGCAGGCAGGGCGTTCCAAGCCACCATCGTTCGGCAGAGAAACGATCGTTTAAAACGCTCGGTTCTCGCGAAGACGGTTTCCACGGTATGAGGGTGACATCTCTGGCCGGCACGCGTTGTTCGGGATCGGAAGGGAGAGGGTGGGATCAGGTTGAAGAGCTCTTCAGAACACTCACCGTGGTAAATACGGTAGAACGCGGCCAAGGAAGCAATTGTTCGGCGCTGGGCTAGCGGCTCAAGGCTTCCCGTTACCTCCGGACAGTCTATAATGCGAACAGCGCGTCGCTGCATAGCGTCGAGTGCGTCCAGCAAATACTTCAATAGTACAAAAGATGGGATGCGCACGTGAATAAAAAAGATAGCTATAATTAAAACGATTGCGCTTCAATTGTATGTCAAAGTATCAATTCGCACGTTTTCGAGTCTTATAAAGCGCGCTCCAGTCTAATTATCTGCTCTTTTTAAATATAACATATCATAGCATTAAATTGTCACCCATCCAAAGTGTGGTCACATCCTAGGTTGCTTAACTCGATTTATAGTTTCTGTTTTAGAACAGATCCGTTGTCTGTCCTATCGAACTAGTCCCAAGATCTCAAGGCCCAGTACATATTAAACCAACATGGGCTTATCTACGTCATCGTCAATGATGTGTACTGGGGGCAATGGTATCAAATGAACATACATAAATACATATGGTCACGCCTCTTTCCCATGGGGGTAGGCAGAGACTATGGAATTCCACTTGCTATGATCCTGGCATACTTCTTTCGCTTCTTCCACTTTCATAACTATCTTCATGCACGCTCTCCGGTTCTGGGTAATCTTGACCTGGCCTTTGGTCAAAACATCTTCAATTTGGTCGAAGTACGTTCGCCCAGGTCGACCATTACCTGCCTGTCCATTCCCGCCCGCCTTATGTATATGTTTCGTCAATCTTCTTTCATCCATCTTTTCTACGTGCCCAAACCACCTAAGCATCCCTTTTTCTATCTTACTCACTACATCTTCTGATACACCGCAACGTTCTCGTATCACGCTGTTCCTCACTTTCTCAACCAATGTCACCCCAGCCATACTTCTCAAACTTCTAATTTCCACTGCATTTATTTTACTTTCATGCTTCTTCTGCCAAACATTGAATGAAATCCAAATATATATTTATTAACGAAAGTTAAAAACAAAAAAGCAATACTTCATATTTAATTTAAAGCCAGATTCGCAGGGCAACAATTTAGCTTCACTGGAAAAACCTTCTGCGTGTGAACCAGAGACGCCCGGCAACGGACGTTAGAGCGGCCGCGGAATTTAAAAAAAGGCAACAATTTAGCCTGTGAGAAAAGAACCTGGCAATATAAGCTCACGGCCACTTTTTTCCATATTATGCATTGGCGTGTGCAGCTTTTTTTTTTAATTCCGTGGCCGCTCCCACTTGCATTTTCAGTGGCGCCCGGCGGACTTTTGCTTGCATACTTATACATGGTAACCTGTACCTATGGTCAAGTTGGGTTAATGTGTACTGGACACTTCAGAGTTTCCCTGAAACCAAAAATAGGTGTTATGGAAATTATATTACTAGTGGATGTAATGTTAAGCAAATTCATGAAGTTTCTATCGAATGCCTTATTGTAAGGGTGTTATTTCAAGTCATTTGGTGTGTAAATATTTGTAAATTGAATTGTAGTTTGTTTTTATTAAGTGTAATAAAAATAATAATTCAGACAGTGTAATGGTCAAATTATTGTATTAAATACAGTAAATAAGCCAAACTGCAAACTGTCTTTTATTTTGCCGTTCCAATATTATTCTTATTCCAGAATTATAGGTACTAATCTATTCGCCCGCTTGAAAAATTGTTTTCAAAATCCTTCCTCGAGAACCACTCTATCCTTTGCTGAAAACCGCGTCAGAATCCGTTGCGTAGTTTTAAAGATCTAAGCATACATAGGGACGGACAGATTTGTTTTATACTATGTTATGATTATGAAGTGGCTGATGCCCGCGGCTCCAATCGCCTATAGTTTTCCAGGTACCCAATTCCCATGGAAACTTATTATTACTTACCAGGATAGCTTATGATGACCTTTCTCAGGCTGGCTATCTCTGTACTAATTTTTATTTTAATCAGTTAGAGCGTAAGAGCGTATTCTGATAGTATGTTTCGTATATATTTATAAAACTACTAGCGGATTTATTTTCTTGTTTAATTTTTTTAATAATCCTAATAAATTGTATAATTTTAAGCATAATTTGTACACCATGACACAGATATAAGAATACTACCATGATAACACGTTGACACTAAATCATAATTTATCTTATCTTACCTAAACCATCCTCTTGAATAATTCTTATCTATTAAAAAATACTGCATCAAAATCCTTTTTGAGTTTTAAAGATGTAGACTTAATTTATACAATGCTAAGAAGTACCTACCTAGGTAAGGAAGTACCTAAGTATCCAATTTATGCTTTCGATTGTCAACAACAATTTTAAGTCTGCCCAAGCGCCACCGCTCTAACGTTCATTGCCGGGCGTCTCTGGTACGCATGCAGAAGGTAGGGTACTCGTATTTCCAGTGGCGCCCGGCGGAAATTGTGGAATATGTACAAGAAGTGAGTAATTTCATAATGCATTACCCAAGTATCTTGTTTCCTTTCTGTCTAACTATCTATTAGATGCCAGATTTCAGTCAAACCCATTCGAATGTAGGTATTAGTGTGCCTTTTGAAAAGTTTCATAATTTAAATAGCATATTATATCGTGATGGCTGCATAGTGACAAAGGAATTTTAAAAAATTATATAATGTCCAAAAATATTTAATTATTATAATTAGATAGATAATAATAATAAAAATGTGTCCTACGGTAGTTTTTATGAGTCGATGATTCGCTTGGTCGGCGCCGTACGCAGTCTGAGTTATAATGTCAAGATTATGAATTATTTACTATCAATTAAAGAAAAAGAAATGTGATGTAGATAGTCCCTACTGAGGGTCAAGTCTTCTCGAATCGAAGGCAATTTCCGGTTAAGAATACACTTCGACTGCATCATGCAATTTCACGCTTAAGTACCTACCTGCCTATATCCCCGAAAGTTAGCCAGGGGTCTATAAAGTACACGCACATATTTTGCTAATTTGTTTGTTAACGTAATAAGAGGCAAGCCGCAACCCTAAATTGTCATTATTTCAAATTAAGGCGCAAGGAGGCGCTAGAGCGGAACCACAGGCCTGCGTTTCGAGAAATCGAGGCTCAGCAATCCCAACTCCGCCAGAATCTCATGGTGACATATAAGGTGCGACTTGACAGCAACCGAGATGGAGAAACGCCACCATCGCAGCGGTAAGACCGGTCATGGAGGAGTGGCTGCATGGTGCACACGGTGACCTCCCCGATCGTGCATCGCAATGATTAGGGACCGGACACGGGTGCTTCTGTAAGTACATGTGCCGCATTCACCGTTAATAGTTCATGCCTCAGTGTCAGCATTGCAAGACTTCTGGTGAGGTTGGTTGAGCACTCAGCGTGGGCCGACCAAATTACGAGCGATGGTCTCCACCGAAATGAAGTGGATCGTGCCCGCGTCCTTCTGCGAGCAGATCCTGCGGCCGTTAGGGTGAGGGAGCACTACACATAGGTATTTAGTGTACGCCCTTATTCTGGATCAATGTAAATTTTGCAAAATATTTTCAGGTTTTAATTTATATTTATAGCAATTTCTGTTACAAATATATACCTATAAGTACCTATTATTAGGGCTCTTATGTTTTTATTTTTTAATAATAGACTTTTCTGAGATTGGCTTTTTTTTTTTTTAATTTTTTTTTTCTGAGATTGGCTGAATCTTGCGGTTACTGAGACTTACGATGGTTTTTAGCTGGTTAGCACTAGGAAGAATTTCCAGTGGCGCCCGGCGGACTTTGGCCACCTATGTGGCCTCTATCTGGGGTTGGGTCGGTTTTTATCCGCGTCGTTGGGGTCGGGTTTTATCCCGCGTCGGTGAGTGAATCCTTCTACCCAGCTTCTGTAAGTACGGCGGGTGGCTAGCCCGCCGTTCATAGGCTCCGATCCGATCATTGAGGTTGGTGGTCTTGGGCGTAGATGAGTCTGCGGCGCCCTATCCGCCGACTTCGGAACTCAGCGCGGAGGGTAGATCCTCCTCCCTCTACCCTCTCCCGGCTACCTCATCCCGACCACGACGACGACGACACGTCCCTACTGGAGCATGATCTGCTCGCAGAGGGATACGGCCACATTGCACCTACTCTCGCTGGAGACCATGGCTTGAAGCATGGTCTCCAGCGAGAGGGTTAATTCAAACTTAGAATCCCGCTTATACCAATAATTCAGTGTGTTTATTTATAAGCTGCGGTAACAGTTGCTTACATTATCTAAACCGGATGCTTGAAAAAATCTTACCCGTTTGCCTAGATCAATTTTAGGACACTAGCTAGGTCAAACTTTTTTACCTGTCTAATTCAATTATTTAGCCTAGTTTATATCCGTTGAAACTTGAAATTGTCAGCTCAACTAATTTATAAATAGATAGTAAGTTGCATATTTTACAGATAAGTGTCTCTGCGACTGTACAAGTCCCTTGAACGACAATGAGGACGATAGCTAATAAAATTGATAGGCCAAAGTATCCGGTGTAACCGATCATTCTATTATTCGCACTTGTGTTGCAATTGGGAGGGGGCCTCTAACTATTGACTAAGGGGACTGGGAGCAGAGGCATATCCTTTATGGTGTTAAGTGTGAGTAAGCCAAGGGGATTAAGTGCAGGTATTTGTGTCAAAGTGTGGGGATTTGCTTATTCTTGAGATGGAGGTAAGTACTCGTATTTAATTTTATTAATACCCATAGAAAAAATGCCATTAGATTATAATTTAAGATTTGAGAATTTAATAAACTATTTCGTGAATTAACAATAAAACAACAAAATAAATTGATTGACTTATGTGAAATTTCAAGAAAAGAAATAACGTAGACTTATACTAGGTCCGTATAACACCCCTCCATGGGACCTGGAAGCGACAGCCCTTGCCCTTGTCATTGTTCCAATGGCGCAAGGAGGCGCTGGACGGGACCACAGGCCTGCGTCTCGAGAAATCGATGACCAGCGGTCCCAACTCCGCCAGGATCTCATGGAGTCATGGAGGGTGCGACTTGAGCAACCCAAGTGGGGTACCACCATCATCACGGCGGTGAGACCGATCATGGACGATTGGCTGCAGAGGCAGCATGGTGAACTCACGTATCGTGCGACGCTGATCGTTGCCGGGCATGGATGCTTCGGTAGCTATCTGTTTCGCATCCGTCGTGAGGTCACACCCCGGTGTCAACACTGCGAGGTTTCCGACGACGACACAGCACTCCACACGTTGGTGGAGTGCTCAGCGTGGGCGAGTCAGCGCCGGGACCTCGTGGTGGGTCTGGGCGTGGATAGCCACTCGCTGAAGACCATGCTTCAAGCCATGGTCTCCAGCGGGAGTAGGTGGAACGCAGCCGTGTCCTTCTGCGAGCAAGTCGTGCTCGCGAAGGAGGCGGCTGAGAGGGAGAGGGAGCGTACCCTCCCCGCCAAGTTCCGTAGCCAGCGGCGAGGGCGCCGCAGACTCATCTACGCCCGAGACCATCGACCTCCATGATCGGGGCCTTAGGACGGCGGGATCACCCGTCGTCCTTATAGAAGCAGGCTAGAAGGGTTGCGTGCTGCGGGGCCTTTGCCCCATAGCACGCAACCAGATTCACTCACTGACGCGGGATATATTATTATTAGCGTCTATAGACCTCCTTCTGGAGATTACTACCTGTTTGAGTCCATTATGGAGGAAGCCTTAAAAAAGGTATGTAAATGTAAGAAGACTATAGTTGTATGTGGCGATTTTAATATTAATATTTTAGAAAACTCTCAGAACGCGCTAAGGTTCCTCAACCTTTTTAAATCTTTTAACTTACAAAATCTTTTTTGTGAACCAACACGCACCACAGCCACATCAGCTACCTGCTTAGATAATATTTTTTCTAACAACGATGTAGATGAGAAATCTATAATACATTTTGTAAATTCAGATCATGCAGGTCAGTTAGCTAGATTTAAGTTCCAACATGTTCCATTATCAAAAAATATTGTTTGTAGACCAATCACAACTTATAGATTAGAAAAATTTAAAGAAAACATTAAGAATAAAGTACCTCTTTTGGAGTTGAATAATGATAAACACCCGAATGATCATTACGGAGATTTGTTCGGAGTAATCAAATACGAATGTGATAACATTTTCACTAAAAAAACAATAAATGTAAATCAATTTAAAATAAAATTTAGTGATTGGGCTACGCCTGGAATCTATAAAAGTAGAAGGAAATTATATGAATTATACGAGACAAAGGCATCTACTAATGAGCCACAAGTAATTGAACAGATTAAAAAGTACTCCAAACTATTCAAAAAAGTATGTTCAACAGCTAAATCTAATTATATACGGGCTAAAATTGAAAAATCTGATAATAAAACGAAGGCAATATGGAATGTTATTAACAAAGAAACTTGTAAAGCAAGGTCACGTGATCGATCCTTCGAGTTAAAAATAGATGATAAACATATTAAAACTGATTCTGAAGTGGCCAATGCATTTGAATCTTTCTTCACAAATGTTCCAATCACCACTACAAATAAGTTAAATTCGTCAAAAAACGTAGCCAATTCTCTTCTTAAATCTAGTGTTGATAAATGTAGAATTAACTTTGATTTTCAGTATATTGACTCTGTCACTATACTTAAAACTTTTAAACAACTAAATATAAAAAATACCGAGGATCTTTGGGGCATTTCAACTAATATAATAAAATCAATAGTGCCCGCTATAGCACCTCACCTTGCATTCATATTCAATAAATGTATAGATGAAAATCAGTTTCCTCATCTTATGAAGTACAGTAAAATCAATCCTTTATTTAAAGCAGGAGACAAAAGTGATCCTTCAAATTTTCGACCTATTTCCATACTCCCATCCCTCAGTAAAATTTTTGAAAAAATAATATTTAATCAATTGCTTTCACATTTTACAGACAATAAGTTACTTCATAACAAACAGTTTGGTTTCACTAAAGGCAGGAACACAACGGATGCAGGAGTTGCACTTGTGAAACATATATTTGATGCTTGGGAGGAAAAGCAGGATGCTATTGGTATATTTTGTGATCTATCAAAAGCTTTTGATTGTGTTGATCATGGGACTTTGCTACTAAAATTAGGTTATTATGGTGTTTCGAACAGCTCACTTGGCTTACTCGAGTCTTACCTCACTGGTAGAGTACAAAAAGTAAACATTAATGGCACCGACTCTTCTGGCGCCTCATTAGTCATGGGAGTACCCCAGGGCTCTATATTAGGACCCCTTTTATTCTTAATTTACGTAAACGATCTTCCTTATTTCACTAAAAATCTTTGTGAGATAGTTTTATTTGCTGATGACACATCATTAATTTTTAAAAGTGATAGACAAAAAGTAGCACTTGACGATGTAAATAATACCCTTTCGGAAATATTGCATTGGTTCACAAGTAACAACTTGCTGCTCAATGCGAAGAAAACAAAATGTGTAAAATTTACTATGCCCAATGTTAGACAGGTGGATACTCATATTACTATGAATAATGAATTAGTTCAAATAGTCAATACCACAGTTTTTCTTGGGATAACTCTAGATAGTAAACTACAATGGGGTCTTCATATCACAGCCTTGGCAGGAAGACTTAGCTCAGCTGCCTATGCGGTTAGAAAGATAAGGTCTCTGACTGACGAAAAAACGGCACGATTAGTTTATTTTAGCTACTTTCATAGCGTTATGTCATATGGTCTGCTGCTGTGGGGCTCAGCTGCCGATATTGAGACAATATTCATATTACAGAAACGAGCTATACGAGCAATCTATAGACTCGGACCCCGTGACTCGCTGAAAGAATTATTTAAAGAAATTAATATTTTAACAGTTGCTTCTCAATATGTTTACGACAACATCTTATATGTACGGAAGAACATAGATCTATTCAAAAAATATTCCGATAACCATAATTTTAATACAAGAAATAAAAATAAATTGGCAATGACAAAAATTAGACTTCATAAAGTTGGTAATTCGTTTGTTGGCAAATGTATAAAAATTTATAATAAAATTCCTCAGGATTTGGTTGACATGCCTCTTAATAAGTTTAAAATAGTAGTTAAAAAATGTTTGATGATGAAAGGCTACTATAATGTAGACGAATATCTTAATGATAAAAATGCATGGTCACCCTAATCTTCTGTTGTTGGCCACTCGTATAATACAATAGAAACTAATTGTAACAATGTAAACAAAACAATATTAAAAAAGAAAATGGATAATCTACCTGAGTTTCTTGCTGGTCTCTTCTCAGGAGAACCAAATTACCGAACCAGCGAAAGAATCATTTTCTAATGGTTATTTATGTACTTACTTAATTTAGTATTTTTATAATATTACTTGACAAAATTGTAAAATTTTGACATTCATATGTGCTCTTTATGTGCCTAAACTGAATAAATGAAATTGATTCTTTGATTCTTTGATTGATTCTTTGGATAAAACCCAACCCCAACGAGGCGGGATTATCATCCCGACCAAACCCCCGCAGAGACCACAGAGGTGGTCAAAGTCTGCCGGGCGCCACTTGAAATTGCTTGTAACCAGAGACGCCCGGCAACGGAAGCTAGAGCGGGAACTAAAAAAAAAAAAAAATAAGGTCCATATAACATTTCTTTAAATTAACGAACTCAGACACTCTCGTCACGGAGTAAAACAAACGGAACTCTTCTATACTTTCTGCTCTTGTTTACCTACTGGAAACATTAATTGTGAACGTCACAAAGAGAGAGGTTTATGAACCCGTTTTGTACTCCTTCGTATAATCGTATCTCCATGTTTACCTTGCAATGTTGCAATTTATATCCCTATCTATATTATTAGATTACATTCTTGCCAACGCTTGGCCAACGTCGACATACTACAAGCCTTCACAAACATCATGGGTATAAATTGATAATAATATGTAGATAGATATCACAATTGGAATTTTTATTTCGATATCACACCAGCACACACAAACCAAGCCAAACAGCCCGATTACACGCTTGTGTTTGTGGATGCTAGTCGAAGTTTGCCTGGAGAATAAATGGGGTAGGTATCTATTATACACAAAGAAGATAAGGCAATTTCATACGCCAGCCATTGTTGTTGGCCTCATCGCTGTCGTAAATTTACGCTTTCATTATTAGTTATTATTAGTTATAACGATGTATTTTTTTGAAAACTACTACCTAAATAGAATCATTATAAACCGAATAATCATATTTCTAATAAGAAAACATTACTTACGTGAATAAATCACAGTATTTCACTCAAAATACACGCACTATAGACCTGACGCTGACTGACGTACTCTCCAAACATCATCAACTTTCAATGCCGTGAAAAAAAAAATCGAACCACAGATATTTATAAAGTTATGCTTCAAATTGCAAGGAAATGTTATAGAGAACGTATGTCATCAAACTTCTCCATACAAAAGTAGAACGTAAATACATTAAAATAAGGGTTAAAGTCGCCTGGGGAGGTGCGACACCCGGGTGTCTTTCGGGGCTTGACGGAACGGCGCGCGCCGCAACACCGGGGTGTTTGGTGGATTTTCAAGGGTTAAAGTCTTGCAGAGCACATTGTTCCCGGTTGCCATACGATCATCTATGGCAGTCGTTGTGGTTAGGTACCGGTAGTTTGACCCCTAAAATCCGAATGGATGAATTTAACTACAGAACTTCAATATCTATCGCCAATGGGTTATGGACTGTGGAGGTATGATGACAGTCGGTTCACGGAAAATATCGAAGATAGCCGCATCGCAGTTAGACTCTAAACAGACCCCTACTGGAGTGGATGATGATTATACTCACAGACTCGTAGCGCCAGCAGTGTTGAGTACGAATTTCACATTTCGTTAGAATATTATTTATCAAGCGTGTTGATATAGTCCGTGACGCCCAGGACTTTAATTGGCTGTGCCATAGCGGCTGGCACGTAAGATTTTGTTGCCTTTAACAACATTTCATCGCAAGGCATTGGTTTTAATTTTTTTTCAAAATTCCAACATAGCTGCTACTTTTTATTAAATTCATTCGGCCAGTTTGGACATAACCCTTTTTATCCCGGGTGATGGCCAGAGGCTTGCCCCCTATTACGTGGGAAACTGATAAAGGCGTGATATGTGTGTGTGTGTGTGTGTGTATGTGTGTGTGTGTGCGTGTGTGTGTGTGTGTAGATATAGGTAACTACCTATTTAATTAGAGGATTGTTTAAATCGCAAAACGCTATTTAGCGTATAGTAGTTTTGGTAACTTATTATTTCCAACGGGGACGCCGGCAGGCGGACGGCCGATCCACCCGCAACGCTTTGCGGGCTACTACGTCCATAACAGTTTTGGTCACTTAGTAAAAATCCAAAAATAACTCAAAATTTAACAGTGATAGTTGATACTGTTAAATTTTGAGTTATTTAGCAATTTTAAGTTTTGTTACTTCACCAAGCATAATCTTATTAGGATATCTTTTTACCTTTATCATTTTGATAGACAACTCGAACTAAAGGAGACTTAAGTAAGTAGGTAATGCTTACAACTCAGCCCTCGGGGTATTCCAGTAAGTAAGTAAGTAGGTATAAGTACCTACATTAGGTATTATAACCTCCACTTATGGGACTCATTGGCGTAGGTACCTACCTATTCCATTACTTTATATCGTTACTTATTATCTTATATATATAGTTAGTTAGATATTTATATTTACATATTATAATATTATTATGTACTAGCTGTTGCCCGCAGCTCCGCCTGCGTGTTACTTTAGATCTACATAACTTTTTTATTTATGAAGCGATTGCAAACCAAATCGGTTAAGCCGTTTCTGAGATTAGCGTGTTTAAACATTCAGACAAAAGTTCTAAAAACCATTGTTTTGGGTTTTATTGCGTTCATAAAGCCCCCCTACAACAGTTTCTCTATTATATTCTTTATTATACCATAAAAAATCATCTTAAGATACGAAAATAATTATGTCCATTGAATTGTATGGCGAGCGATATTGTATCTTAAGTTAAAATATTATAGTATCTTAGCCGTGTGCAGCGCCCCTTAGTGAACTCCACTGCGGGTGACGTAACCTGTTCTGAAGAACTCTTCAATCTCACCCTCTTCCTTCCGATCCCGAAAAACGCGTGCCGGGCAGAGATCCCACTCCCACACAGTGGATAAATAGCATGTTCGCGAGAATCGAACGTTTTAAACGTTCGTTTCTCTGCCGAACGATAGTGGCCTGGAACGCCCTGCCTGTGCACGTGTTTCCCCCCACATATAACCCTGGGTTCTTTAAGCGGAGCGTGAAGAGGCACATCAGTAGGTCGTCAAGTTGAGGGTCACTCTCTATAGTATTGTGTGCTGTGAGAGTGGCCCACAATCGCTAGACGTCGTCACGACTTACCACCAGGTGGACGGGCGTCTATTTGGCGAATCCAAAAATAAAAAATATACCTACGACAAACTTATTATTTGCGGTTGGTACAGTAATCGGGTCTAGTATAATTATACCAAGTTTCATCGTAATCGAACCGATAGTTTTTGCGTGATGCCTGAACAGACAGACAAACAGACAAAAATTTTTTTAATCACATTTTTGGGTTCGGTGTCGGTCTAGTAACACCCACTGTCATTTATTTTTTTTATATTTTCAATGTACAGAATTTTTACTTCTACAGATTTATTATAAGTATAGATTAAGTGGTGATACTATTACAATTATACTTGTCGGGAAACTTTGTTATTGGTTAAGTGTCCAAACTATCTTTATTGAACTTATATCATGTGTCATGTGTTTAAATAGCTGTTAAGTTTTCAAATAAATAAATTAATTAATTCCGAAATCGCTTCGACCACACTCATTGCTTTTTAATTTTATTTATGTACATACAGTACACACGTTTCCACTGTCTCATTATAGTATGGAAGATAAGTAGGTACTTACCTACGTTTAACCAATCTCTTTTTAGTTAGGTATAGGCAAGTGTCCTGTTAAGGACATTCACCGCAGAGAATGTTATGTAAAAATACTGACTGACACTCTATCACGAGGTGAGACATGTCACAATGAATCAATGACAACCAGTCCTTGCTTCACGACACTTGACTTGGCTTAATTTGACATATTCTCATGTAAAGTTCATGTTTTGTGTATTTCGATTACCACATCATTATATTAATTACGGAGGCCCACTTGAAATAGTTTCCTGGTTTCAGTGGTTTCCAATTAATTCGTGTGGGTACTAACATACTCCCGAAATAAAATGTACTCTAAGGTAAACCTTATAAAATGAGCTATCTCCCAGTTAAAATCCAGTTAAAATTGGTCCAGCCATTTCAAAGATTAACCAGAACAATTTCGTTTTGTATACATTTTACGGGTACGCGGCTTTAGTTTTATTTTTTAATTCAAATTGAAAATGAGTTAATAACGAGCCACTTATTCATAAATGATTAAGTTGTATGTAATTATAATAAAAATATAATAGGTACCTACTAACTGCCCGGCTACACAACTCGAAGAATGGCGAGGGAAATAGCAAGGAACATCGTGTGCGGCGAGTGACGAGGTGAGAAATGGGCCCTTTCTCACCTACGTGGTAACACTTGCGCTCAAACCACTATTAGTCATTATAAAGTTGCGCTGAGAATAATAAAAGCTACAACTAAAAATAGGGCACGTATAGTCTCGAACGGAAGCTTATTAGGATATTTTTTGGATCTGTACACCGTTGAGATCACAGCGCTTAAATATCTTAATTTATCAGTATCACACACGAGTTATACTATTATAGCTTCCGTAGAGTGGAAACTTTCGCGGAAATATTCGTGGAAATGGCAAAACGTGGGTATGTAATGCAACTCTGCCTACCTCTACCTATATAGGCGTGATGTATCATCATCCACCGAGCCTTTTCCCAACGTAGGTATGTTGGGGTCGTCTTTCCAGTCTAACTGCGATTTGGCTGAACTTCGATATTTCACATAAAGCGACTGCCATCTGACCTCCACAACCAATGGGCGATATTGAAGTTCTGTAGTTAGACCGATAGGATTTTTGATTTAGGGCTCCAACTACCCGTAACGACTGCCATAGATGTTCGTATGACACCCGGCACCAACGGCTTAACGTGCTCTTCGAGGCACGGAGGGGTCTCAATATCTTGAGAAATGGTCACCCATCCTAAGACCGGCCTGACTAGATGTTGCCTAACCTTTCAATGTGTTAACATTGTCGGTTACCACTAGACCACGAGTCTAGAAATAAATACCAAATCAAATTGTTAGTAGTAAGTAGACTTTTTTTTTTTTTTTTTTAGTTCCGCTAACAAGGCCGCGGCCGCTCTAACGTCCGTTGCCGGGCGTCTCTGGTTACAAGCAGAACGTATTTCCAGTGGCGCCCGGCGGACTTTGACCACCTCTGTGGTCTCTGCGAGGGTTGGGTCGGGATGAGAATCCCGCGTCGTTGGGGTAGGGTTTTATCCCGCGTCAGTGAGTGAAGCGTGCTATGGGGCAAAGGCCCCGCAGCACGCAACCCTTCTAGCCTGCTTCTGTAAGGACGACGGGTGGCGATCCCGCCGTCCTCAGGCCCCGATCATGGAGGTCGATGGTCTTGGGCGTAGATGAGTCTGCGGCGGCCTCGCCGCTGACTACGGAACTCGGCGGGGAGGGCACGCTCCCTCTCCCTCTCGGCCGCCTCCTTCGCGAGCACGACTTGCTCGCAGAAGGACACGGCCGCGTTCCACCTACTCCCGCTGGAGACCATGGCTTGAAGCATGGTCTCCAGCGAGAGGGTATCCACGCCCAGACCCACTACGAGGTCCCGGCGCTGACTCGCCCACGCTGAGCACTCCACCAACGTGTGGAGTGCGGTGTCGTCGTCGGAAACCTCGCAGTGTTGACACCGGGGTGTGACCTCACGATGGATGCGAAACAGATAGTCACCGAAGCATCCATGCCCGGTAACGATCTGCGTCGCACGAAACGTGAGGTCACCATGCTGCCTCTGCAGCCAATCGTCCATGATCGGTCTCACCGCCGCGATGATGGTGGCACCCCACTTGGGTTGCTCAAGTCGCACCCTCCATGACTCCATGAGATCCTGTCGGAGTTGGGACCGCCGGTCATCGATTTCTCGAGACGCAGGCCTGTGGTCCCGCTCCAGCGCCTCCTTGCGCCATTGGAACAATGACGCAAGGGCTCTCGCTTCCAGGTCCCATGGAGGGGTCCCGGCTAGGAGACATGCAGCCTCTCCGGAGATCGTGCGGTAGCCCCTTATTGTTTTGACGGCCAAGGTCCTCAACGGTCTGTTAAGGAGCGTTGAGTTGTTGGCCGTCAACCACGCCGCCCATACGGGAGCCCCGTATAGGGCCATACTCCGCACGATCCCCAGGTACAGTCTCCTGCAGGAAGCGTTGGGTCCCTTTAGGTTGGGCATCAGTCGCGAAAGCGCGACCGATGCCTGTGTCACCTTGGGGACCAAACTTCGGAAGCCGCCGTATCCGACCCACGACTTGAGCAACACCCGTCGTGACCTTGAGTGCTGCCTCCTGGTACGTTGCACCCCGCACCGTGACGAGGGTATCGTCGGCGTAGCACGTTACGCCGACGCCCTCAGGCAACGCACCCCGCAGCACCCAGTCGTAGCCGATGTTCCACAGAAGCGGCCCCAGGACCGACCCCTGCGGAACACCGCACGACACATCTCGCCGAGCTGGCCCGAGACAGCTGGGGAAAGCTATGGCCCTCTCCGAGAGATAGGCCCCGACAATACGACGGAGGTCGAGAGGCGTTTCGTGATACACGAGCGCCAGCTCCATGGCAAGGTGTTGAACGCGTTGGCGATGTCAAGAGACACCGCCACCACCACCCCCTGCCCTGCGAGACTGCTTCCTCCGTCAGGCTCCTGACGCGCATGATCGCGCTCACGGTGGAGCGTCCCCGACGGAAACCGTACTGGTTGTCCGCCAGGTCTAGCCCCACCGTCGAGAGATGCTCGACGAGGCGTTCCGCGATAATTCGCTCAAAGAGCTTACACACCTCGTCGAGCAACACGATCGGCCGGTATCCGGACGGTGAGTCCACCGGCCGCCCCGCCTTACGGATCAGGACCAGTTTCCCCGTCCTCCACACCTTGGGAAACTGGCCCCTTTCGAGGCATGCGCTAAAGAGCCCCATCAATCGAGGCCCGAGTTCTTCGAGGGCCGGGACCCATGCACGGCCAGGAATGCCGTCGGGTCCGGGGGCAGTGATTTTCCGGCGTTTAAGCCGGAGTACTGCCGCACCTAGCTCCCCCACCCTGACTTCGGGTATGTCGTCTTCACTGATGCTATCCGCGTCAGGCAGAGACGGAGCCATGCGCGGAGGGACGTGCTCCTCCGCGCTCGTCGGAAACAGGGAGCCCATGACCCGCTCCAGCTGCTGCGGCTGGACACTCTGGGTCAGTGGGGGCGCCCTAGGACGGAGTTTCTCCCTGACCTGTAGGTACGGGCGCCCCCATGGGTTCTGCTGCAGGGTCTCCAGGAGCTCCTCGCGGGCCGCCGTCTTGGCCCGCTTTATTGTCTCCTGGAGATTACCTTTAGCCTCCCTGTAAGCCTGATAAAGCTCCGCCTCTCGGGTTGCCGCGTCGTCTGGGCGGCGATGCCTCCAGCGAAACCTGGTGCACTGGCAGCGGGCGGAGGTGCATGCTGCGCGCAGCTGCAATCTGCAATCTCCAGCGACCACCAGTACACCTGCTTCCTTGCCGGTCTGGGTGTAACCTTTGGCATCGCCGCATCACTGATTTGCGACATGGCTCTCCTGAACCACTCCGCCTCGCATCTAAAGCAGCGAGGCGGGGCATCACAGGCACTTGCCTTGTGACCGGGCCTTCCACTGTGCACTGCACTCCGTCGTGCCCCACCACCATGCACCGGAAACATCTGGTTTCCCGGGCACGAAGGAGGTGCACCTGCGCCTTTAGGAAGCCCCCTACGAGGAGGCTTCGTCCGTCCGTCACTTTCAGTGCCGCCGTGACGGGGCACTGGACGACTGTCATCCCATGACCAGTGGAGCCGAAGGAGATGTCTCCAGCCTTCACCTGGTCACGGGGGCAGCCGCCCGACTCCACGACGGCGGAGATTACTTCCTCCGCCGTGGCCGCGTCATCCAGACCCGTGATGCGCAATGCAGCGCATTTGGTGGGCCTGGACGCGGACGGCTTCTGCGTCCAGCGCGTCCCTAAGCTGCGTTGCTAGGGCGTCAGCGTAGGGCCGCTGGAGGCGCCGGAGACCTCGAGGAGGCGAGCCCCGGTGCGTGTCGTCTTGCACCGGAGACCCCCCTGGATATCGAGGGCTGAGAGGTTGACTGAGGACTTCACGGTCCTCAGGACATCAGCGTACCCCACACCCCTCTCCACACCCTCCGTCGTCACCGTAAGGACGACGGCTGTGGAGCGAGGAGCGCGGGGCCTCTTCGGCGCCTTCGCCGCGGTGGCTTTGGCCACTTTCTTGGCCGCTTTCTTGGCGGCCTTCGTCTTCCTCTTCTTGGCCCCCACTACCTCCCATCCCTCCCGTCCGGAGGGATGTAAAGGAGCAGCGGGAGCGTTAGAGGAAGAGGAGGCGGCAGGGGTGCCGCTCTTCTTGCCGCGCCCCTTCGCCTTCCGCGCCTGGGCCGCGGTCTCGGCCGGCAACCGGTACGCTGGAGCGGACTGGGGCGGAGCGGGGCGGCGGACAGCGGGTGTGCCGCTTGGTCCTGGAGTGGGAGAACCGCTAACAGCCGCCGCGTATGAGAACGCGGGACGTGCTAGCGGAGGGCGGTACGCCCGGTCCTCCAGGACCGCGAGGCGCCTCTCGATCGCCGTCAGGACCTGTACCATAGTCGGCACAGGCTGTGGCGGCGATCCGGGCGCCGTGTTGGGCACCGTGGTGGGCGCCATGGTGGGCGCCGTGGTGGGCACCTTTTTGGACGCCGTGGTTGGCGCCGTCGTGGGCGCCTTGGTGGGCGCAGTGGTGGGCGCCGTGGGTGGCGCTGTCTTCGGCGCTGGTCCAGCCGTCGGAGGAGGAGGCGGCAGCATGGGACCGGGAGGCGCCTTGACCACATTAGTCAAGTCAGCGACCTACCGCCACAGGTCATCCATCTGCTTCCTGGAAGCAGCGAGCTCCGCCTCCAGGCTCGTCACCTGCTTCCGGAGCCTCGCCTCCTCCTTGGTGACG
This sequence comes from Nudaria mundana, assembly GCA_963556515.1. NCBI lineage: Eukaryota > Metazoa > Arthropoda > Insecta > Lepidoptera > Erebidae > Nudaria > Nudaria mundana. The sequence goes on along the minus strand of OY748298.1, from coordinate 6,931,087 downwards.
CTCCGCGCGAGGAGCTTGTTGAGGGAAGATTGGGCTTCATCCACCAGTGAAGCCACAATCTTCTTCCTCCCCGCCACGTTCCTGTTGCCCCGCATGGCCGCGTTCATGCGGGCAAAAACGCTCATCAGCTCCCGCGCGGGCGGCCCACCGATTTCCCGGCGACTTCGCTGGGACAGTTGAACCGAGGACGACGGAGTAGGAGTTAGCGGCCGCCTTCTGTACGCGTCGAGACGCGTACGCACCGTCTTGACCGGCACCTCCTCCTCCGAATCGCTGGAGAGGAGGGACCCCCACCCAGAGCAGCTGGTGCTACGGTCGCGCGGCGGCCCCCCCTTCTCCTCGAGGGTCCTTTTCTTCGTCGCAGAAGAGCGGCCCTTCTTCTTCACACTGCTGGGAGCTGACTCATCGTCAGTCCCAGCAGCATCAGTTCCTTGGGGCGTCGACATCGCGCTGCAGCTAGGCGGCGCGGCGCGAGCCCCCAAATCAATTTGCATCGGAGTCCGTGATGGATGCGTAAAGTCGTCGGGGGGTATCGTCGGGTTCACTATTCATAATGATCACAATTTTTATTGGCACCAAGTTCAGACTAAATACGTTCGGTCACCCAACTTGCCACTGCGTTACCGTGGTCAAGTTGGGGTCCAGGGCCGACGGCGAGGACGTAGTATCTAATCACTTGGGGCCCCGCCCCAGTAGTAAGTAGTCTATCATAAATGTAGGCTGCATGCGGAAAAACACGTCAGATGGAAGGTTGTACTCTAAGGCTATTTATTATACTTAGTCCTGATGAATGTGCCGAGTTCATTTTTATTATATTTAGACCTAAGGTTATGCAAGCTGAAATAAAAAATCATAAATTGTAATCAAAATACATCGTACCTATAGGTTAGATACTACCTTACTTTTTAGTTCATAGTTGCATCGAGAGTGCAAAATTTTAATTGAGTGTTACTCATAAAGAGAGCTACATTTGTTGATGATTCAATGTAAGTTCTTTTCAAAGAATATTTACACTCAAAATTCGAACATTACTGTACTACTAGAACTCGGCACATTCATCAGGACTATAATAAATTGCCTTAGAGTACAACCTTCCATCTGACGTGTTTTTCCGCAGCCTACATTTATGATAGACTGCTTACTACTAACAAATTGATTTGGTATTTATTTCTAGACTAGTATCTATATAATTATAATCTGTGACATTAGGAGTCATTAGGTGCCACAGCGAGGCAGCACTCAAGGTCACGACGGGTGTTGCACGAGTCGTGGGTCGGATACGGCAGCTGGGACTGGAGGTGGCCTTGCACAAGTCCGAGGTTCTGTGTTTTCACAGACCTCGGAACGGTCCACCCGAAGGTTCCAGCATAAATGTGGGAGGCGTTAGCATCGGCATCAAGCCCTCGATGAAGTACCTAGGGATCGTACTTGATAGCCGATGGAACTTCGGACCACATTTCCGAAGTTTGGTCCCCAAGGTGACGCAGGCATCGGTCGCGCTTTCGCGACTGATGCCCAACCTAAAGGGACCCAACGCTTCCTGCAGGAGACTGTACCTGGGGATCGTGCGGAGTATGGCCCTATACGGGGCTCCCGTATGGGCGGCGCGGTTGACGGCCAACAACTCAACGCTCCTTAACAGACCGTTGAGGACCTTGGCCGTCAAAACAATAAGGGGCTACCGCACGATCTCCGGAGAGGCTGCATGTCTCCTAGCCGGGACCCCTCCATGGGACCTGGAAGCGAGAGCCCTTGCGTCATTGTTCCAATGGCGCAAGGAGGCGCTGGAGCGGGACCACAGGCCTGCGTCTCGAGAAATCGAGGACCAGCGGTCCCAACTCCGCCAGGATCTCATGGAGTCATGGAGGGTGCGACTTGAGCAACCCAAGTGGGGTACCACCATCATCGCGGCGGTGAGACCGATCATGGACGATTGGCTGCAGAGGCAGCATGGTGACCTCACGTATCGTACGACGCAGATCGTTGCCGGGCATGGATGCTTCGGTAGCTATCTGTTTCGCATGCATCGTGAGGTCACACCCCGGTGTCAACACTGCGAGGTTTCCGACGACGACACCGCACTCCACACGTTGGTGGAGTGCTCAGCGTGGGCGAGCCAGCGCCGGGACCTCGTAGTGGGTCTGGGCGAGGATATCCTCTCGCTGGAGACCTTGCTTCAAGCCATGGTCTCCAGCCGGAGTAGGTGGAACGCGGCCGTGTCCTTCTGCGAGCAAGTCATGCTCGCGAAAGAGGCGGCCGGAAGGGAGAGGGAGCGTACCCTCCCCGCCGAGTTCCGTAGTCGGCGGCCAGGGCGCCCCAGACTACGCGACTACGCCCAAGACTATCGACCTCCATGATCGGGGCCTGAGGACGGCGGGATCGCCATCCGCCGTCCTTACAGAAGCAGGCTAGAAGGGTTGCGTGCTGCGGGGCCTTTGCCCCATAGCACGCAACCAGATTCACTCACTGACGCGGGATAAAACCCTTCCCCCAACGACGCGGGATTCTCGTCCCGACCCAACACCCGAAGAGACCACAGAGGTGGTCAAAGTCCGCCGGGCGCCACTGGACATACCCTCTGCTAGTAACCAGAGACGCCCGGCAACGGACGTTAGAGCGGCAGCGGCCTTGGCCGCGGAATTAACCAAAAAAAAAAAAAAAAAAAAAAGGTGCCACAGCGGCTGGCACGTAAGATTTTGTTGTTGCCTTTCATCAACATTTCATCGCATGGCAACGGGTTTCAAATATAGTTTTCAAAATTATAATATAGCTGCTTATTATATTAAATTAATTCGGCCATTTTGGACATAACCCACTTTCTAGAGTGCCCGGTGACGGCAATAGGCTTGCCCCCTATTACGTGGGACTAAAATGCTGGCAAATTGTGGGTGTGTAATGTGCCTCTGCCTTCGGGGATATAGGCGCTCTAACTACTATTTCCTACGCACCGATGGAATTATAATATATCATACCTTTCGAACAACAATTTTTATAAATCCGTAACGTTGTGTAGGTAATTAATTGTAAATACATGCTAATATTTGTTAGGTTACGTAGTGGTTGAAGTATATAGTCTTAATTAAGTACCTAATTATTTTTTGTGTAGCCGTGGTGTTATAAAAAATAATTGTTATATTTATTCATAGTTCTCACCCGGCCTTATTGTTTTTGGGCTTCTCAGAGCCATTGGTACTAATCTCGTACAGGCTGACGTCCAGTAGAATATCCTCGGTATAGTGTCGGGTTAGTCCGGTTCTTGGGTCTTTAGCCAGATTAGTTACGTCTTTTTGTGTACAACTAGTCCATATAACTTCTCAACCTCACTCAAAACTTCGGGTCTAGACAAAATAATTCTGCCATGCCCCGTCCTCTGTCAGTTGACTCTTGCTAAATAGCCAATAGACTTATCTCATCTCTCTCTGGTTCTCTTTAAACTATCATGGTCCACATTTCTATTAAGATATCGGGATATTTAGTTCTTCCGTGATCATGGTGCTTGCAACAGTGCCGAATTATCAGAAACTCGAGACAACATAAATCGCGATTAAGTCTAATAGTAGGTACCTAATTCACAAAATAACTGTGGTGATAATAAATATTAAATTACGAGTACTTCCATTCCCTATAAATTACTAATTTGTTGTACCTAATTATTATTGACATTTATAAGTAGTTAGTAGTTACTTCTCCATTACGATAAGATAACGATCTAAAATCCAATGTAGATCAATATCAGACAGGTCAGATCTAATCAGCCCGTGACCAGCGGTTTGTGCAATCCAACCAGAACGTGTCGGGAAGCAATAAGGTAGGTACTTAGATACTTATCTATTAAGTACCTATTAGTAGATGCATTTGTTATAATTAATTAATTAATCTTGGCATTAACAAAATTAGTTATGAGATCAGGAAATAGAGATAGATAAGTAGCTATCTAAATCCGATGTAGATCAACATCAGATCAGATCAATTCATTTCAACCCGTTAGCAATGGGATGCGAATGTCGGTAAGCTCCTAGTGTTAGGTACACTAGGAGCATTTATAAATCCGTAACGTTAATTAAAGAAGTAGTGTTAATTAAGTAATTATTTTTTGTGTAGTTGTGGTGTTACAAAAAATATTTTATTATTATTATTTCTCACCCGGCCTTATTAGGCAAGCGAAAAACCCACGAAAAAGTGCTTAGAAATGAAAATGACCAATCAGTGAAAATGTGATTTCCCCAATACAAATTTGTACTTTTTGTAAACCTGGGACCAAAAGGCGTCGATTGGTAAGAAAACAAAATGTGTGCGGTTGGGCTATTAATTGTTATAAACAAATTAATTTGTTAACTGACAAAAAATTGGTTTTTATATTGGAAAATGATTTCTAAGGGTAAAACGGGCAAAATAGAACACTCTTTACTTCGTGATTTTTTCGAAAAAATGCGTTTTAAAGAAGTTACAACCATTTTAAAGCGCAAAAATTGTCACATTCAATATTATTTATCTCGCCGAGTTTTGATCGAATTCAAAAAAATCCTGCGGCAAAATACTTATCAGGTCTTAAGCTTCAACTGACTGTTTTTTAAAATGAGAAAATATACATTTTAAACATTGTAAAATCTATTTATACACGAAGCGAAGTGAAGCGCGATACTACGGGAACGGGAAAAAATCCACATTACCACGCGAACGAAGTCACGGGCGACCACTAGTCAAAAATAAAAATTTAAGAAATACTATGTAGTATAGTATTCTTATATCTGTGGTACAATGCAACAATGAACTTTTTCGGGAGAAAAGCTATAACAATGCCTACCTTTCTATAAATTGATACGAGTAGTTAGGTATATTTATATAGGTATATTTTTTTGAAATCACACTTCGTCACTTGTATGGCAAACTTGCGAATCTGCAATTTTGGCGAAATACTGTTTTTTTATTTAACGTAATACCAACATGCTAATACACAATGTCACTAAGTTTCAACTCTGTATCTTGATTAGTTTAGGAGATATGAAAGCAACATATTTGCGTATCTAACACAATTTTCGTTTGTTACCATGGCAAATTAACTTGGTATAGATAGTAATATTTACCACGAAATCTTCTCCTTTTTTTAACAAAATGTCTATGGTAAACGTGCGAATTTGGTATATACGTTTCTTTTAAAAAGTCTCATTGGAGGTTTAAATGTCTAACAGACCATGGTCAAGTTACCTATATGCACTATTCGCATAATTACCATGGTGTATCTCTTTGAAAATTATCAAATACACTACGGTAAATTAATCTATGTGTCATATTCGTTGATATACCGTGGTATAAAATCTATGAAATCACCAAATACAATATGGTCAATTACTTAACCTATGTGGCAGATTCGTTGATTTGCTGGTAAGAATGTCCGAAAATTATGCTACAAAGCACGAATAATTTGCCTTTATGATTGATTCGTGATTTTAGCCTGACAAAACTGTCAAAAAGTAGACAATTAATTAATTAACTAACTTAGAGTAATAATTAACTACAATGGCATTGTTCCAACTACGAGCCCCAATGCAAAATAGTTCGTCTATTATATAGGGTGGTTAAATTTTAAGGGCCGATGTTTGATAATATTTTACATAAAAAAAAACTTAACATATATCCATTATCATGAAGCAGGTGATTTTATAAACGATAGAGAAGGGTTTTATTGCTCTCCTGTAAAATTTGAAATTTGCACATTCGCAAGTTTGCCATACAAGTGACGACTTATCGTCATATTTTGAACAATTCACACAATATCTTTATAAATTGTAGCCTATGTGTTAATGTGATGTATATGCTATATTATTGTATAGTTTCATTAAAATCCATTCAGTAGTTTTTACGTGAAAGAGTAACAAACATCCATCCATACATAGTACTCACAAACTTTCGCGTTTATAATATTAGTAGGATTGTACCTAGTTCTTTAAAAAAGAAAAAGTATTTAAATGTAAGTAAATATTTACAATATACATAATTATATACTAAAAATATTTACATACAAAAAATCCTTCGCGTCATTGCCGACTGGGAAGGTTCCCAGAATGCTGGCTGTGTTGCCACGTTGGATGGTGATACTTATTCTTTGGGCCAGAAAATAGCCGTAAGTGTCCAAAGCTAAGACTTTAAACCTACCTACCTAATTATTTTCTAAGTTACAAAGAGTCCCAACACGTAGGTATTCATTTAGTGAATTCGACCTTTTTTATAAATAGTTATTATACATGGGGCACACTAAAAGTTTTGCACTTCTAGCTAATCGGAACTATTTGAATTTCGAATGTTGTATTTTTTAAACGTTGCAACCTTCTTAGTAATAAAAAAAAACAATTGGCGGGAAATCATTAGTCAATTGTTTTTTATCACACATCAAAGTTCTACGTTGGAGTTCGATTTTTGCTGAGCGCATGGCTGGTGGTTTTTCAGGTTACCTCTGGCGCTCCGCAAAAATCGGGCTCCCAGATACTCACATACCGAACAACGTTTCTTGGCCTGCACCTGGAGCTAGTTAGGAATAACTAGTTCTTCTGTGCGGGACTATAACTAATCAAGCATTACCTTGACATTGGCGAATCATCGATCATTATCGATGTAGCCACGTTTTTAAAAGAAGAAGAAGAAAGTTCTACGTATGCAACGAAAATGGAATTAAGTCGAAACGATTTTAGAGCGATGATGTTTTATGATTTTAAAAGTTCTCTCTCTCCGCAAGACTGTGCCGCTCATCTTCAAAATGCTTTTGGGAGAGAAGCACCTTGTTTGGGCACCGTGAGGCGATGGTTTGCTGAATTTGAGAGAGGTCGAGTTTCTTTACATGACGAATTTCGTGAAGGGCGGCCTTCAACTGCCGTCAACGAAAATAATGTGGCTACTGTTAAGCGGTTAATTGAAGAAAACCCGCGGATTACGTATGATATAATTCGAGGACTATTGGGATTGGTATGAGTCAAATCCAGAAAATTTTACACGAAGAATTGAAATTTCGGAAACTTTGTTGTCGTTGGATCCCTCATGAACTGACAGCGGAGCAGAAGCGGGCTCGCGTGGAATGGTGCTCACAGATGCTACTGAAGTACGACCACGGACATTCTAATGCTGTTTATGACATTGTCACAGGAGACGAAACGTGGATTTATTGTTTTGAACCCGAAAACAAAACAGCAATCTTGTGAATGGGTGTTTGAAAATGAGAACAAGCCAACAAAAGTGGGGCAGGCGAGAAACGTTGGTAAAAAAATGATCGCGTTTTTTTCTCAGCTACGGGTCCCATCTGTACAATTTCACTTGAAGTTCAAAAGAGTGTAAATGCCGAGTGGTATTCTACCATTTGTTTACCCAGGGTGTTAGAAAAAGTTCGCGAAAGACGACTCAAAAGCCGCGTTCTCCTACATGACAACGCTTCTTCACACACGGCCAACAAAACAAAGTCATTTTTAGCTTCCGAAAAATTACAACTCGTCACCCATCCTGCGCATAACCCCGACCTAGCACCCTGTGATTTCTGTATTTTTCCCAAAATCAAAGATTTGATGAGAGGTTTCACTTTTACCAACTCCGAAGAGGCAGTGATAGCGTTCAATCAGCACGTAGAAAACATGCCTTCAGATCTGTGGTCCTCCTGTTTTAAAAAATGGTTCGATCGCATGAAAAAATGTTTAAAATGTAAAGGAGAGTATTTTGAAAAGCAATAAACATAATACGTATTTTGGTTTTAACATGTTGTTTTTTTTAAGTTACCCAAAACTTATAGTGTGACCTACGTAATTCATATTAAATCACTAGAATTTAACCTTTTAATATATCCGACTTGCTTTACCAGATTTCAGCAATTTATTATACCGATGTTACTTTATCGTTCATATTAAAAACAAACTCTTAAATCCGGTAACATTACGGAAATTATATATTACATACAATGTATTTATAATTTTAATTTACCTCTATGTAATTTATGAAACCATATTGCATACCGCGGGTGTAGCCTTGTACTTATAATTTATCACTTGCAGCTAAGTAATATCATTAGTGCAATTTAGCAGTTAGTTTAGTGCTAATAATCCGGATTACCAGCAGGTTTAGGTAATTAGTAATTACATCTGGCAGGAAATTGCAAATTATTTGATTGCAACCGAAACTGGACGCCTATTCGCGTTTTTACGGAAACTTGTAATAGCGAAATTAGAACGTGAAACAATTATGAAAAATTCATGCGAACTTCGACCGAAACCGAAATTTCATTAGAGTCGGGGTAGGCCTCCAGGTGAAAATGAAACTGCCGTGACTCGTAAATACCGCACCTACAGTACCTACACTGTTACTTGATAATCGTAAAGTATACGAGTCTAAGTGTAGCAGAGCCTCCAGTTTTGGCCAAGACCTGTTACGTAAAGTGATTTTCACAAACATCATTATTTTGTGCATATAAAATTGGTAGGTAATGTTACTTTTTTTTATATTTACAATATTCCTAATTAGTACAAAATTAAGGGAACTCAAATTTAGCACAAAAGTGTTAAGTGGGACATCTGACGGTAAAGCTTATTGCCATGCCTTTTCCAGGGCTGGATCAAGGAAAGAAAAATCTCCAAAACACAGGTTTTTATTATTTTTGTCTTAAAAACGGCTCTATTTTACTCATACTATAACGATTTTATTGAAATTTTCCTCAATTGTAGTCAAAACAGTCCTCTATCTTCGAGCATAACCGGGACATTTTGGAACGAAGTCCTTTTCGCGCGTTGCGAAAGGGGCCTAGACGGAAAAAATTAAGACCAAAAGTAGGAACGACACTTTTTGCTATAGTTGTAAGCCGTGTGGCGTGCGCGTGTTTCTCTGTCTGTCTATATATATATACTTATTATTATTTTTTATTTTATTAATCGAAAGGAACTTCGTTCCATCCGGGTGTCCCTTGGCACCTCTCAAGTTTTTTTATCAATTAAAAGTTTGAGTGATGATGATTGATGGATATAATTTGTTTTTCTATGTAATTTTTCAAGTGAAAGAAGTATTACTTAGCACAATGTTTGGTCAGAGGAACGATTTTAATTACCAAAATAATATACCTACGTGAAGCGTGTGTGGTCGTGAGGTGTCTCACAGGGGTCACCGGTCAGTCCTAGGACCGGCTCCTGTGGAACATCGGGTACGTCTGGGTGCTGGGTGAGTTGCCTGAGGGTCGGCGTAACGTGCTACGCCGACGATACCCTCATATCAGATAACACCCGACCCAACCTCTTGACACAGGCCACATAGGTAGTCTAAGTCCGTCGACGCCACGGGGCATTTTTTTATGTGTACCCGAAGGCTTGGCAACGGACGAAGGGCCAATTGGATGTACCTATGGAGTATTTCTAGTTGATAGTATCTGACATTATTGACTGAGGGAGCGAAGCGACCGAAGGCACCGTTTCAACTTGCAGACTGAGGAGAGTTTCTTTCGTCTGTACCCATCTACGGGTTCTGTCAGATAATGTTTGAGGCCGTATTTATCAACCGATTGACTCCTTGCTTACAATGAATAACATTTGAATGATTTTTTTGGATTGGATGACAAATGAAAGAGTAATAAAGAAAATTGAAGAAGTAATTTTCTATACAAAGCCGCTCCCGATGATTCACACAACCACTAGTAAGTAGGTAAGTACTATGGTAAGTACCTATTTACTTAAGCTACTTTAAATTTCAGTAGTACCTTATTAGTTGTTATTTTACGTAAGACCTGTCAGATGAAGTGAAAAGGATATCGGGCACAATAATATGTATTAGTAATTTTGTATTGTAATTTTGACGGTTACATTGGTACCTATAACAGCAATGTTGCCAATCAATAAAAATGCAACCTTGTCAATATTAACCAGTGCAAAATTTATCGCAGTGCACTCGTGACTGATGGAGTTAATGGGTACGTGACTCAACTTGTATTCGAACGTCAAAATGTCAGATCTAAATCAATAAACAATGATCTGATTATGTACATAGTCGATTTACCTATTACTTTCTTAATTTAAAAATAACCTTGCCGATATTTTTTTTTGGGTTCTGTAGTAAAAATATCTCGGTGCCCTTCTAGTTTCGTCATGTCCTCTGCTTTCTTCCTAAACGAGTGCCAGAAATATAAAACTTTGCACGGGTATGTGTATCTATTTACTACGCCGACAAAGTGCTTTTACTACGCCGACAAAGTGCTATAGTAAAATTGGACCTAGTTATGCAGAAAGCAGCCAAGTGGCACTTTTTCTAAAATCGAGTTATTAACACAGCCATACTAAATTCGACAAGCCGGATTTTTGGCGAAGACAGCCATTTCGATATCTCTTTTTACGGCGGAGATGTGAGACGTCCAATACAGCCATTCAACAAAAAAAAAATTGTAAAAAACAGTCATCATGGTATAAAATGCAGTCAACATTGACACAAACTGCCTAACGTATATTGCATAAGTCAGTCTACTATATGGCTGTTTTGTACAAATTTCAAAATGTTAGGAGGTAACGGGGATCGAGATTCCGTTGGCTGTTTTCTGGCACATATATATACATATACATAACATTTCAAAATGTTAGATGGCGTTGACGTTGGCTGTTTTCTGTAAATTGTATATTTGTTACGAGTCCATACTTGGCTTTTTCTTACGTCATCCGGGCTGTTTTTATCAAATTTTAATGTTAATAAAATACTATTTTATACGCCGTACCGTAACCGCCGTACTCGAAACAATAAACAAACTTAACGGTTACTTAAGAAAATTTTATGAAATTTACGTTTATGCAATTAATTTAATAATTATTTATATTGGGTTCGCCAAATTGACGCCGCCCGCCTGGTGGTAAGTCGTGACGACGTCTAGCGATTGTGGGCCACTCTCACAGCACACAATACTATAGAGAGTGGCCCTCAACTTGACGACCTACTGATACTACTGTGCTCCTTCACGCTCCGCTTAAAGAACCCAGGATTATATGTGAGAGGAAACACGTGCACAGGCAGGGCGTTCCAGGTCACTATCATTCAGCAGAGAACCAAACGTTTAAAACGTTCGGTTCTCGTAAACATGCTATCCGCTGTATGGGAGTGGCCCGGCACGCATTGTTCGGGATCGGAAGGAAGAGGGTGGGATCAGATTGAAGAGCTCTTCAGAATACTCGCCGTGGTAAATACGGTAGAATGCGGCCAAGGAAGCTATTGTTCGGCGCTGAGCTAGCGGCTCAAGGCTTCCCGTTACCTCCGGATAATCTATAATACGGATAGCCCGTCGCTGCATAGCGTCGAGAGCGTCCAGCAAATACTTCGCGGAGGTGTCCCAGTGGTGAGAGCAGTATTCGACGCAGGGTCTAATCTGCGTCTTGTACAGCAGACACCTCTTGTGCGGTGTAAAGAATCGCGAATTCAGTATTCCTAGTTTCCGCGAAGCTAGCCCTATACATCTTTCGATGTAGTTTTTATTATTGAGCTCTCTACGAACGTCTATGCCAAGGATGTCAAGGTTGTCCTTCATTGGTAATAATGCATTCTGAAGAGAGGGTAGGGGAAGGAAAGGGGATTTCTTCGCTGTAAATGCACACGCCTGTGTTTTGCGGGCATTGAACTCGACCAGGTTCTCGGTACCCCATTGATAGATACAGTCGAGGTTCCTGTCGAGATCAGCCACGAGTTGTTGTCTGTCCTCCTCAATCTCCGACCGCCCCGCTGCCGGACGAGCCCAGTAGCTCCCGTGCAATGTGCTGTCATCTGCATAACAATGAATGTTCCCGAGGGATAGCATATCATTGATATGTAGAAGGAAGAGAGTTGGCGACAGCACGGACCCCTGCGGCACTCCGGCATTCACTTGCAAAAAGTGAGAAGCCTGGCCATCGCAGAGGACCCGCATTCGGCGTTCGTTCAGAAAGCTGGCCATCCAGCTGCACAGTTGAGGAGGTAGACCATATGCCGGAAGCTTGGAAAGGAGCGAAGCATGCCAGAGTCTATCGAAGGCTTTGGCGATGTCCAGGCTAATCGCCAAGGACTCGCCGTACGTTTCCATAGCCTCACCCCAGATATGCGTTAGCAGAAGATCACCCGTTGATCGATTTGGCCTGAAGCCATATTGCCGATCAATTATTAGCGAATGATCTTCGAGGTATCGCATGAGCTGCTTGTTGATGATGAGCTCAAACACCTTGCAGATGACAGCTATGGGTCGATAGTTGCCTGGATCAGACCAATCCCCTTTCTTGGGTATCTGTTGTACGTTCACCTCCTTCCAGACCTCCGGCACGATTCCTGTGGAGTAAGACAGGCGGTACAGACGAGTTAGTACAGGAGACAACTCATCTGCGCATTTCCGTAGTACCACCGCCGGAATGCTGTCAGGGCCACTGGCTTTCCGCGTGTCGAGTGATGCAGCACTGCCCGAACATCGCATTGCCTGAGTACAATATCAAGCATAGTGTGGCCACAGTTGGCGATGGCGGGGGGCTGCAGGCCACGATCGTCGACCCGGGAATTAGCCGCAAAGAGGTCTGCGAGCATATCCTCTTTCTCTTGGGCTTTGTGAGCCAGTCTTCCATCTGGGTAACGCAGCGGCAGCGAGGGCTGACAAAAGTTAGATTGCACGGCTTTGGCCAGTTGCCTGTATCCACGGCTGCCCGTGGGATGGGAAGTGAGCTCCTGACCAAGCCGCGCACAATCTCGTCCGAACCAGGGACGGGCTCTGCGGATACTGGCGACATCAGTTGAAAGGGATGGAATATTCCATCCCTAAACTGATCTCCCCAGCAATCGCAGAAGCGCTATCCGAAGGATCCTTTCCTACAAAGCAGCGCTGGCTCCAGGGGACGGACGCATAATAATCGCGTAGACCGTCCCAATCCGCTGACGAGTAGTGCCATAATCGTCGTGACATTTATACAGTAGTGATATACGGTGAGTGTTCTGAAGAGCTCTTCAATCTGATCCCACCCTCTCCTCTCTGATGTCACTCTCGTACCGTGGAAACCGTCTTCGCAAGAACTGAGCATTTTAAACGTTCGTTTCTCTGCCGAACGATGGTGGCTTGGAACGCCCTGCCCGCGCACGTGTTTCCTCCAACATATAACCCTGGGTTCTTTAAGTGAAGCGTGAAGAGGCACATTACTGGGTCGTCAAGTTGAGGGTCACTCTCTATAGTATTCCTGTGTACTGTGTGAGTTGCCCACAATCACCAGACGTCGCCACAGCTTACCATCAGGCGGGTGGCGTCAATTTGTCGACCTAAATATAAAAAAAAAAAAAAAAAAAGCGTTTGCAAGAGGTCACACCTTCATTCCAGCGTGAACCACACAGTGGTCGGTACTACCCAATGGGGCTACTACCGAAACACTGTACTGGGCTGGGTGACTCGTCAGCAGTAAATCTAGCAGAGCGGGCGCAAGATCTGACCTGTCTGGTATCCGGGTGATCCCGCATACCATCTGGGTCAGACCGTGGGAGACAGCGAACGCATGGGCGGCCCTACCCGCATGATCAGTCCTGAGGGACCCCAGCCATTCAATGTGATGACCATTGAATTCCCCCAGAAACACTAGGTCAGCATTCGGGAACCGCGCAGGTGCGGTCATCATCAGCCGTCTCGCTGAGGTGCTGGAAGAGCTTTGTTGTCTCAGAATCCCCTGTGTGGGAATGATAGACGCACACGTAGATTTGGCTCATAGAGCCATGGTCTACGTGCAGCCAAAGGACGGAGTTGGAGGGGTTCTCTAGGCAGCGCAACCGACGGCAGCAAACATCCGCCCTAACGAACACGCACAATTTTTTTTATGGTATTGTTACGAGCCGGGGTTCTACGGAATGGAAAATGCCGATCGAACTACCTCAAAACACTTTATTTATTACACCACTAATTTACACTTCACTATAAGCTACACTTAAAGTCACTGAATACTTTTAATCGCACTTGAACTCGCAGGTATAACTCGTATTATCGCTCTGGAAATACTGATGATCCGCCACCGAAGTGCTCCGCCTTTATAGTGCGGTCATTACTCTAGATTACTCTGGAATTTTCACGGAAGAAATATCGCGAACATTCCACACCTTCGAGATGCTTCTAGATAACACGTTACATAGAAGTACCTTGACAGAACATTCCCGAAAGACGTTATGTAGTAGTACTGCGATTTGCTACTAGATGGCGCCGAGTTTGGTAGTCTTATTACTCGCTACGAGATGGCGTTACACTGCCCCCTCCTAAGACATGCTCGTCCCGAGCATTGTCAGGCCCATAATATCGCGCCAATCGATCCACATGAACTATCTTTGGCGCACTTCTTGGACTCTTCCGTATTCGGTAAGTGACATCGTTAATCTTGGTCACAACTCGGTATGGTCCATCCCATTTAGCTTGCAGCTTAGGAGACTTCCCTTTACTGCGGACTGGGTTATGTAACCACACTAACGAACCTTCATCGAAGCTCTTATTGTTTGTCTTTCGGTCGTAACGGGTCTTCATCTTTTCAGACATTTGTTGACCTGATTGTCTGACATGCTCATAAATGTCATTCATCCTGCTGCGCAAGTCATTCGCATAATCAGTGATATTGCGTGGAGCGTCTGGTGGTATACCGGTTAGTAAGTCGGCAGGCAACCGTAATTCTCTTCCAAAGTTCGCATAAGCTGGTGTCACTGACGTGCTTTCGTGAACCGCACTTCGGTAAGACAAAAGAAACGGTTGGATGTGCTTGTCCCAATCTTTTTGCCTGCTTTCCACAACTTTTGCCAGATATCTCTCCAATGTCTGATTAAATCGCTCCACCATTCCATCTGACTGCGGGTGGTAAGAGGTCGTTCTGGTTTTGTGAGTACCCATGACCCGACACATTTCCTGGAACACCTGAGATTCAAAATTTCTTCCTTGATCGCTATGGATTTCTAGAGGCACCCCGAAACGATAGAAGACTTCGTGAACTAATTTATCTGCCACCGTAGTAGCTTCTTGATTAGGTATAGCGAAGACTTCTGGCCACTTCGTGAAATAATCCATCACAACCATGAAGTACTTGTTTCCGCTTTCACTTTCAGGAAACGGTCCCGCAACATCTAGGGCTATCCTTTCCCATGGTGCCCCAACGTTATACAGTTTCAGTGCACCTCTGCTCCGTGTATGAGGTCCTTTCACAGCAGCACAACTCGTACATTTGCGACACCAGTCCTCAACGTCGTCGCGACAGTGGATCCAGTAAAACCGCTCACGTATCTTCAACAGAGTCCTTTTTACTCCCATATGGCCCCCTGAACATCCATTATGGTAGAGCTGTAGCACATCTGGGACCTTAACTTTAGGGACGACCATTTGCAAATGACAGCTGTCTCCTCGAGCATTTTCCCATTTGCGGCACAATACTCCATCCTGAATAACTAAACTGTCCCATTGCGCCCAATAACTTTTTGTGATTGAACTCATTGAAGCGACGTCACTCCACATGGGTTTAGGAGCACTTGCTTTAATCCACTCAAATATTGGCTTGATGTCTGCGTCGTCCTGTTGAGCATGTTGTAGGCTTTCTTTCCATTCGTCGCTCAGATCCGTTTTAAGCATCTTCACAGGTATGGCTTCCTTTATCTCCTGTTTGGCACAGTGCTTACAGTCTTCAGGGCAAGGTCTTCTTGACAATGCGTCTGCGTTGCCATGGGATCTCCCACTGCGATGTTCGATTACAAAGTCATATTCCTGTAATAGCTCAATCCATCTGGCGACTTGTCCTTCTGGATTCTTAAATTGTAATAGCCACTTCAATGCAGCATGGTCGGTACGTATAAGGAATTTTCGCCCTAGTAAATATTTGCTGAAATGCTGCAATGTCTTCACCACGGCGAGTAATTCTCTCCTCGTGACGCAATAATTCCTTTCAGGTTTCGATAAGGATTTGCTGAAGTAGGCTATAACGACCTCTCGATCTCCTTTCCTTTGAGATAACACACCTCCGAGTCCGATATCACTTGCGTCTGTGTCAACTATAAATTCATTTTCCGCATCAGGATAACCCAAAATAGGTGTATTGCACAGACGATTCTTTAGCTCCTGGAATGCGATGCCGCAGCTTCCGTCCCAGCAGAATTGTCGCTTCTCCTCCGTGAGCTTGTGTAAGGGCTTGGCAATATCCGCAAAGTTCTGGACGAATCGCCGGTAGTATGAGCACAAACCCAAAAATGCTCTGACCTGCGTCTTATCCTTTGGAACCGGCCAATCCTTGACGGCGATGATTTTCTCTGGATCCGTGCGGATACCATCTTCAGACACTACGTAGCCTAGGAAGCTTACTTGCCGTTTGAGGAATGAGCACTTCTTCGGGCTGAGCTTCAGGTTCGCGCTTCGGATCTTTACAAGCACGCGTTCCAGGTTTTGAAGATGCTCTTCTAACGTACGGCCCACGATGATAATGTCATCTAGATAGACAAGACAGGCGTCCCCAGTCAATCCGGCGAGTACAATTTCCATTAATCTTTCAAAAGTAGCCGGGGCGTTGCATAAACCAAATGGCATAACTTTAAACTGCCACAAACCCTTTCCTGTGGAAAATGCAGTCTTCTCTTTATCCTTCGGATCGATTTCAACTTGCCAGTAGCCACTTTTCAGGTCTAGCGTGCTAAACCACTTCACCCCTGTCAGCATGTCCAACGTGTCATCGATCCTTGGTAAAGGGTAGCTGTCCTTTTTCGTAACGTCGTTCAGACGACGATAGTCGACACAAAACCGCATACTGCCATCTTTCTTCCTCACCAGCACTACAGGTGAGCACCATGGACTTGACGATGGTTCTATCACACCATCTTTTACCATTCCTTCAATCATGGTCTCAACTTCCTTTTCTCGTGCTACTGGCAGTCTCCTTGGTCGCTGACGGATGGGTGCCTCATTTCCTGTATTGATTCTATGCTGAACCAATCCAGTCTTCCCAATGTCAGCATCACTCGAAGAGAAAATATCGGCGTACTTGAGTAACATCTTCTTAGCCTTGTCCATTTCATTCTTCGTTAAGATGTTACGACAGTCTTCTAAAAGTGTCAACACGTTGTTTCTAGCGTCCTTGTTGACGATGTTCCTAGTACTCAACTCTTGGCATCGGCGCATCCAATCTACTTCTTCGCAAGTGCCAATCAATGTGCTCTTTTCTATCACGTGTTCCTTATCACTAAGGTTCAGCACACGTACCACTGAGGCTTCATTGGCTCTTACCAGAGTTCGGGCCATTTTCCATGGAAGTTCATTGTATATCCCTTCTATGAGTACACATCGATGTGTTCGCCCAGAATTCTGAGGGAGACTAACTGGTACAGTCGTTTCTGATCTGGCAGGAAGCACGACCTTCTTCAAGCTGTACACTTTTCCTGATAACGCTCCTTCCATGAAGAGTTCCTCTTGACCACATTTCATCGCTCCTTGCTTGACGTCGATCTCACAAGAGTTCTTCCTCATAAAGTCTAAGCCCAGTATGCAGTCGTCCATTATGTCAGCCACGATGACATTATGCAGGTAAATTCCATTGCCCAACTTTAACTGCATCTCTTTCTCTCCTCGGACGGGTATGCGCTGACCCGTGGCCGTTACCAAGTTGATGCGGTCACGGTTTGCAGAGTCCCCAAGGAACCGATTTGCAAGTCGGGAACTGACAACCGTGCGAGATGCTCCAGTATCTATTGTCAGCTTGCATGGTGTTCCATTTACCTCGCCCTTGATGATCAGGCTGTTCCCATCCTGGGTTTGTGAGATCGAAACCCTTGGGGCTCTTCTAAAATCAGCCAGCACCCGCCCCGCAGTCCTGGCATTTATTCGTTTCCCCCCTGTTGCTGGGCGGTGACATTAGCCACCCTATCCTCTTGGGAACGACTTTCTTCTCTTTCAGCAGTCCGCTTTGGGCAACTGGATCGAAGGTGGCCCCTCTCACCACATGTGTAGCACCTAGGGCTATACCTCGTGAAACGGTCGCGAGCCGGTGATGCTACAACTTCCCTGACACGGTGAGATCGATGATCCTTCCGTACGGCTTCGACCTCCAAAGCATGAGCCAAGGCGTCTTTGAGAGTCTCATGGTGCCCGAGTCTGACAGCGGCCCTGACTTCCAGGTCGTGGATGCCGTCGATGAATACTTGCACCAGATTCCCATCGATGAGCGCAGGTACCGACTGGTATGCCTTCCGTACCAGCTTCTCAACTTCCAGGGCCCACTGTTGCAAGTTTTCACCAGAGCGCTGGACACGATCCTTCAGCTGCGCACGATACACGTGTTCCAGGTGAGCGTCACCGTATCTGGTTTCTAAGGCTTCTAGTAGCTGCTCGTAGGAAACATCGTCTCCGAGAGCTTCTAGGATGGTTAACGTCTTGTCCCGCAAACCCAATGTAAGCGCAGTCATGGCCTGGGCTTTGCTCCACCCGTTTGCCTTCTTAACGGCTTCAAACTGCTTTTTATAGGCTGACCATGAAGATGTCCCATCGAATGGCGGTACTTTAAATCCACGCGCTGAAGGTACGGCAGGTAAGGAAGTCGCAATCCCATCTCCAGCTTTCAGATTTCCCAGCTCTTTCCTCACATCTTTAATCTGGTTTTTTACATCTTCAATCCGAGTTTCGGCTTCCGTGATGCGGTTCTCAACATGATGAACTTGATCCTTCATCACATTCATCTCCTTGCCAAAAGTCGCTCGAAGATCTTTCATGAGGAGCGTCTGTTCCTCCTGGCGGCGTGCCTGCTCCTCCTTGTCACGCAGCAGCTGTTCTTCCAACCGGCGGGCCTGCTCCTCCTGGCGGCGTGCCTGCTCCTCCTTGTCACGCAGTAGCTGTTCTTCCAACCGGCGGGCCTGCTCCTCCTGGCGGCGTGCCTGCTCCTCCTGGCGGCGTGCCTGCTCCTCCTGGCGGCGTGCCTGCTCCTCCTTGTCCCGCAGCAGCTGTTCTTCCAACCGGCGGGCTTGCTCCTCCTGGTGGCGGGCCTGCTCCTCCTGGCGACGGGCTTGCTCCTGTAGCATCGCCATCAGCGCAGCAAAGTCTGGAGGTGCTGGCGCTGGAGATACCGTGGGCGGGCCTGCTTCCACCGTTGGCTGCTCCTGACCACCCAACCTCTCCGGCGTATTACCTCCGAAGCGCCTGCTGTCCAACTCCTGCTGGCGCTGACCCCTGGTACGGACGCCCTCTGTGTCTTCTTTCGGTAACACCGGCATTGTCCAAATCCCCAATTCTGACACCAATTGTTACGAGCCGGGGTTCTACGGAATGGAAAATGCCGATCGAACTACCTCAAAACACTTTATTTATTACACCACTAATTTACACTTCACTATAAGCTACACTTAAAGTCACTGAATACTTTTAATCGCACTTGAACTCGCAGGTATAACTCGTATTATCGCTCTGGAAATACTGATGATCCGCCACCGAAGTGCTCCGCCTTTATAGTGCGGTCATTACTCTAGATTACTCTGGAATTTTCACGGAAGAAATATCGCGAACATTCCACACCTTCGAGATGCTTCTAGATAACACGTTACATAGAAGTACCTTGACAGAACATTCCCGAAAGACGTTATGTAGTAGTACTGCGATTTGCTACTAGATGGCGCCGAGTTTGGTAGTCTTATTACTCGCTACGAGATGGCGTTACAGTATTGATTACATTTTCTTTGATTAGCAATGTCAATAAATTAATAGTGTTCATTAATGTAATGTGAAAATTCATATTTTGTGACATATTTTTTTATAAAGATTTCTAAAACAATTTTTTAGTTTTCTTATAAATTACAAATAATATTCATTAAATCATTAAGGTATGTAAATATTATTATGGATATTGGATGGAAACAGGCGTTACCTGGCGAAAATCCATGACAAAGTAATGGTAAGTAAGATGTTAAAACTTTTCTAAATATAATAGCATTGTCTTCGCAAAAATAAAAGACAATAAAACGTCGACAATTGTTTCACCTCTAAACGAGGCATTATCAAGACTGTCTCAGAGAGAACATGTTCTCTCTGACACAAGTTTTAACATCTTCCTTACCATTACTTTATTATTATGGAGTAAAACAGTAATACGTTATTTTCTTTTATTTTCTTGTCTGTCTTTTATATACTGTTATTTCATTTTGAATAAATGCAGAACAAAGCCAACTTATGTGGCTGGTTTATTCTTTATTGTAATTTCGATGAAATAAGCTATTTTGCATAAAACAGCCACATCAAAAGCGCTATTATTGATATTATGCTAAACGATACGAAATCTTGGATAGGATATAAAAAGCTGCTATACTTTTCCTAATAATTCTCAAATATAAAACAAACAGAAAATAATAAATAAGTGAAGGGGAACATTCGACAGAAAAACGCTCATAACTCCGTTCGTACTTTTACTCATTGATCATCAATCGGAAAATCGAAAAATATCAATCGGACCTAGTTATGTAGAAAGCAGCCAAGTGGCACTTTTTCTAAAATTGAGTTATTAACACAGCCGTACACAATTCGACAAGCCGGATTTTTGGCGAAGACAGCCATTTCGATATCTCTTCTTACGGCGGAGATATGAGTCAACGAAGCTGTTGACATTTCCATGGCACAATAACTATGTTATCTTTTTTAAATGACTACAAGTAAGTACGTAAGTAAGTAAGTAAGTATTTATTTATCTCCATAAATTACAATTTTTCAGTGACAGGCAAACAGCTATAAAGGTTTACAAGTTATATTCACAAAATTTGTTTATAGGAGATCTGGAGTCTAAACTAAGCCAAAGCCTGTGAAATACGTAAATGTGATTCTAGTGTAATATAGTTAACAAGCGGTCAGTGTATACAATCTACTTCCGCGTTCACTACTCCATAATTCTAATTAAGTAGTTATGAATAATTTTCTTAGGATAACAACAAACAATGATAATTTTTCAGCTAATTAGAAACATTTAAAATTAACGTCGACGGGTTAATTACCGATTGTGGAATATTAAATGTGACTTTATTATTTATTACTATGCGGACTGCGATTTCAGAATGAGAGAGGCCGCACAGGTGGCCGAAGTCTACGGATGCCCTCGGGTTATCCTTCCGAAGGCGTACCCGGGGCGTCCGGTAATAGACGTTGGGGAGGGAAAAAATTTCGGTTTCAGAATATATGAAAATATGACGATAATATTTTACTAGCAAATGCCTACACATCTGCCTACGTGTAAAGGCGGTATATCACTCAAAGAATCAGAATCAATTGCGTTTATTCAGTTTAGGCACATAAAGAGCACATATGAATGTCAAAATTTTACAATTTTATGTCAAGCAATATTATAAAAATACTAAATTAAGTACACACATAACCATTTGAAAATGATTCTTTCGCTGGTTCGGTAAGTTGGTTCTCCTGAGAAGATACCAGCGCGAAACTCAGGTGGAGTATTCATTTTCTTTTTTAATATAGGTACTATATACTGTAGGTAGGTATACTTACCTATACTTTTTCTCGCTATACCATTTTTTTAACAAAGTCTATAAATGTTGCTCCAAGTTAAGCATTCTATTTAAGAAGTCTATCACTGAAATCCGCATAAAAATCCGTTCACTAACTTCAGAGATTAGTGAGACACACACGACACAGGTACCTAAGCATAATCGTTGTAATTTGTGTTTTATTAATCTTTTGTAGCTATACTAATATGGTTCCGTGGATTTAGTTAAAATGTTCAGACACAATTTGTACTAGTATAATAGATATTAGATAAAGATAATTGTGCATTGTTTATAACAAGCTAAGGGGCGTACAATGTCGTGATGCAGAACCCTGTGCTGTTACGTCAAAAGTTGGTAATAAATAAGTATCTAACTGGTTAAATATGTACTGGTACCTTAAATGAGAGAATATGCACCTAGTAAATACCATATAATACAAAGTCTATAGGCATAATATTTCCCTCCCTCTCTTGGCAGAGGCCGCATAGGAGGCCAAAGTTTTAAAGAAAAATGGGTTTTTAGTTGAATATCTCGCACAATGATTTTGAAATCAACAAAACTGTCTTAGAAAGCTCTTAATTTTTTCAAAGACTTTTCCAATGATACCCCACACTAAGAGTTAGACGCGAGAAAAAAAAATCTTCTCCACTTAATGTGTACGCCAAAAAAAAATTATTTCGTAATTTTACTTTAGCACTTTGTCAGCGTAGTAAGTACACGTACCCGTGCAAAGATTCATATTTCTAGCACTATCGTGCCGGAGATCTGGAAGGAGGCGAACGTACAACCGATACCCAAGAAAGGGGATCGGTCTGATCCAGGCAACTATCGACCCATAGCTGTCACGTCACAAACTCACGTGTCACACACTTTTTTTTGTTGTATGGCAGCATTGGACGGCTCATATCTCCGCCGTAATAAGAGATATCGAAATCGCTGTCTTCGACAAAAATCCGGCGGCGGAAAAACATAACATAGCATCACGCCTTTTTCCCCGAAGGGGTAGGCAGAGGTGTGCAAACACACCCACATCTCGCCAGCTATGTTGGGTCCCATGTAATAGGGGGCGAGCCTATTGCCATTTACCGGGCACAAGTTCCAGACTCTGGGATAATTATCTAGGTAAAATTCTAAAGAGAATTATACATACATACATACATACCACCAGACCCGGGAATCGAACCCGAGACCTCGAGCGTGGCAGTCCGTACATAGTACCATTGTGCCACCGAGGTATCGGAAAAAATGGGGTCCAATCGGACCTAGTTATGTAGAAAGCAGCCAAGTGGCACTTTTTCTAAAATCGAGTTATTAACACAGCCGTACTAAATTCGACAAGCCGGATTTTTGGCGAAGACAGCCATTTCGATACCTCTTCTTACGGCGGAGATATGAGCCGTCCAATACAGCCATTCAACAAAAAAAAGTGTAAAAAACAGTCATCATGGTGTAAAATGCAGTCAACATTGACACAAACTGCCTTACGTATATTGCATAAGTCAGCCTAATATATGGGTGTTTCGTACAAATTTCAAAATGTTAGGAGGTAACGGGTATCAAGGTTCGTAAAAAGCAGCCATTGTACGTTGGCTGTTTTCTGTAAATTGTATATTTGTTACGAGCCCATACTTGGCTTTTTCTAACGTCATCCGGGCTGTTTTTATCAAATTTTAATGTTAATAAAATACTATTTTATACCCCGTACCGTAACCGCCGTACCCAACACAAATAAACAAACTTAACGGTTACTTAAGAAAATTTTATGACATTTACATTTATGCGATTTTTTTTATTTTTTTTTCATATTGGGTTCGCCAAATTGACGCCGCCCGCCTGGTGGTAAGTCGTGACGACGTCTAGCGATTGTGGGCCACTCTCACAGTACACAATACTATAGAGAGTGGCCCTCAACTTGACGACCTACTGATGTGCCTCTTCACGCTCCGCTTAAAGAACCCAGGATTATATGTGGGAGAAAACACGTGCACAAGCAGGGCGTTCCAGGCCACTATCGCAGAGAAACGAACGTTTAAAGCGTTCGGTTCTCGCAAACATGGTATCCAATGTGTGGGTGTGGCATCTCTGCCCGGCACACGTTGTTCGGGATCGGAAGGAAGAGGGTGGGATCAGATTGAAGAGCTCTTCAGAACACTCGCCGTGGTAAATTCGGCCAAGGAAGCTATTGTTCGGCGCTGAGCTAGCAGCTCAAGGCTTCCTGTTACCTCCGGACAATCTATAATATGGATAGCCCGTCACTGCATAGCAGAGCCATCCCAGAGGTGAGAGCAGTATTCGACACAGGGTCTAATCTGCATCTTGTACAACAGACACCTCTAGTGCAGTGTAAAGAATCGCTTTACCTTATTCAGTATTCCTAGTTTCCGCGGAGCTAGCCCTATACATCTTTCGATGTAGTTTTTATTATTGAGCTCTCAACGAATGTCTATGCCAAGGATGTCAAGGTTGTCCTTCATTGGTAATAATGCATTCTGAAGAGAGGGTAGGGGAAGGAAAGAGGATTTCTTCGCTTGCACACGCCTGTGTTTTGCAGGCATTGAACTCGACCAGGTTCTCCGTACCCCATTGAGAGATACAGTTGAGGTTCCTGTCAAGATCAGCCACGAGTTGTCTATCCTCCTCAATCTCCGACCGCCCCGCCGCCGGACGAGCCCAGTAGCTCCCGTGTAAGGTGCTGTCATCTGCATAACAATGAATGTTTCCGAGGGATAGCATATCATTGATATGTAGAAGGAAGAGAGTTGGTGACAGCACAGACCCCTGCGGCACCCGGCATTCACTAGTGAGAAGCCTGGCCATCGCAGAGAACCCGCGTTCGGCGTTCGTTCAGCAAGCTGGCCATCCAGCAGCACAGTTGACGAGGTAGACCATATGCCGGAAGCTTGGAAAGGAGCGAAGCATGCCAGAGGCTTTGGCGATGTCCAGGCTAATCGCCAAGGACTCGCCGTGCCTTTCCATAGCCTCACCCCAGACATGCGGTACGAATGCCAGAAGATCACTCGTTGATCGTTTTGGCCTGAAGCCGTATTGCCGATCATTTTTTAGCCAGTCATCTTCGAGGTATCGCATGAGCTGCTTGTTGATGATGAGCTCAAACACCTTGCAGATGACTGACGTGACAGCTATGGGTCGATAGTTGCCTGGATCAGACCGATCCCCTTTCTTGGGGATCGGTTGTACGTTCGCCTCCTTCCAGACTTCCGGCACGATAGTGCTAGAAATATGAAACTTTGCACGGGTACGTATACTTACTACGCCGACAAAGTGCTAAAGTAAAATTACGAAATAATTTTTTTTGGCGTACACATAAAGTGGGGAAGATTTTTTTTTCTCGCGTCTAACTCTTAGTGTGGGGTATCAATGGAAACGTCTTTTAAAAAATTTAAGAGCTTTCTAAGACAGTTTTGTTGATTTCAAAATCATCATATTCAACTAAAAACCCATTTTTCGTTAAAACTTTGGCCTCCTATGCGGCCTCTGGAGGGAGGGAAATATGCCTATAGACTTTATATTATATGCTATTTACTAGGTGCATATTCTCTCATTTAAGGTAACAGTACATAACCAGTTAGATACTTATTTATTACCAACTTTTGACGTAACAGCACAGGGTTCTGCATCACGACATTGGACGCCCCTTAGCTTGTTATAAACAATGCACAATTATCTTTATCTATTATAATATCTATTTTAACTAAATCAACGGAACAATATTAGTATAGGTACAAAAGATTAATAAAACACAAATTACAACGATTATGCTTAGGTACCTGTGTCGTGTGTGTCTCACTAATCTCTGAAGTTAGTGAACGGATTTTTATGCGGTTTTCAGTGATAGACTTCTTAAATAGAAAGCTTAACTTGAAGCAACATTAATAGACTTTGTTAAAAAAATGGTATAGCGAGAAAAAGTATAGTTAAGTATACCTACCTATAGTATATAGTACCGATATTAAAAAAGAAAATGAATTCTCCACCTTAGTTTCTCGCTGGTATTTTCTCAGGAGAACCAACTTACCGAACTAGCGAAAGAATCATTTTCAAATGGTTATGTATGTACTTAATTTAGTATTTTTATAATATTGCTTGACATGAAATTGTAAAATTTTGACATTCATATGTGCTCTTTATGTGCCTAAACTGAATAAACGCAATTGATTCTGATTCTTTGAGTGATATACCGCCTTTACACGTAGGCAGATCTGTAGGCATTTGCTAGTCAAATATTGTCGTCATATTTTCATATATTCTGAAACCGCAATTTTTCCCGCCCCGACGTCTATTACCGGACGCCCCGGGTACGCCTTCGAAAGGATAACCCGAGGGCATCCGTAGACTTCGGCCACCTGTGCGGCCTCTCTCTTTCTGAAACCGCAGTCCGCATAGTAATAAATAATAAAGTCACATTTAATATTCCACAATCGGTAATTAACCCGTCGACGTTAATTTTAAACGTTTCTAATTATCTGAAAAATTATCATTGTTTGTTGTTATCCTAAGAAAATTATTCATAACTACTTAATTAGAATTATGGAGGAGTGAAGCGGAAGCAGATTGTATACACTGACCGCTTGTTACCATGCACCCCGTGGCGTGGCCGGCGAATACGGGTGTAAGTTTAGTTAATTAGTAATGAGCCCTGAGAGGGCTATCGTTAAAGTAGGTTATCCTAGAATCGCCGGGCGCCACCGGGAATTCTCTCAGTCTCTACCGGAGGCGCTCGGCAATGGACGTAGCTGCGGCCGCGCCCTCGGGCGGCGGATTCTTGACCTTCTTCTTCTTCTTGAACTTCGTTGACCTATGTCGGCATGTCGGCTGTAAAGTAAAGAGCCCAGTAAACCATTAACGGTTTTACAAATTTTGCGGGAGGTCTTTGATAGTTTGCGGAGGGTTTGTCAATAACAGTGTATGTCAGGGGTCGTGTGTGAGCGGAAGACACACAAATTTTCACCTCGCTGCAGCGAGGAAAATCGGATTTCCTCGTTGTATCTCGCCTGCGATTACTACATAGATTAGCCAGCAAGTGACCTGCAGGCCTAGAAGGCCTGCCATCCCGCGACCTTTTCCTGCAATGTAGTCAAATCTGTATTGGTATTGGCCGCAACAGTGCGTGTGGCGTATCCTCAGACACGCCCAGTGTCAGCACTGGGAGGCTTTCGGCGAACATACGGTACTCTAGCCATGGTCTCCAGCGGCAAGTGCAACGTGGCTGCATGCTTTTGCAAGCAATTAAGTCATGCTCGCGAAAGGGGTCGAGCCCGAACCATTAGTGAGGTGAAATATTACTTAGTAATAAAACTTATCTTCTAGAGTTCTAGAAGGTATTTATATAAATTTTTATTTACTAAAGATCAGATAACTAATTTACTCAGTCATTATTATTGCAATCAAAATATAAGTCATTAAATTGTAACAATTGCGAACGCGTGTCATAAAAAAAAACGCGGAAGCCATTTAATATTCGCCACGCCATGCTTGACGTTCGACTTGATAATAAAAAAAAAATTTGCAGTTATCATAAAAGGTATCTCGGTACAAGTAAAGTGACAAGTATCGTATCGTGTAAGTCAAGATCCTGTATATTAAAAGATACGCGACAGAAAGTTACCTAGCTCTCCCTTAAATCTAAGTTATCTTGCTTTTCTTTTTTAATTCCGCGATCCAAGGCTGCGGCCGCTGCTACGTCGAACGACAATCGAATAAAAAAGTTTCTGGAATTCTATTTTAATTAGAATTTTTAATTATTTACTTATTAATTTTATATATAATTTTTGTACACACAAACAAAGGAACAAGAATATACAACAAGTCTCCACGGCTTTCCATCAGGCGGGGGGCGTCAATTTGGCGCCCTAATATAAAAAAATCAGCACTTACCAGCTTACCAGTTAATTTTAATCTTTTTAATTTATAAATTAATATAGGCATCTTTCTATTAATAACTTGTAATTATAAAACTAATCTTTTATATTTTATATCCAAAGATCACAACGATTAATTATGAAAATTATGACTATCAGTTAAACGTTAATTGCTGTGTAATTAAATTATTATAATTATATTTAAATGATTATAATCAAAATAATAATACATTATTTAATTTAATAATAGCTTGATGGAATAATCCTCTTAATACTTAGTAAGTAGGTAGGTACCTAATGAACGGACGCCAGGAACCAGCAACCTCGTTCTTGTTTTTGCAATTATTTCTCATTGGTGCTCTGCTCAACCCTAGGTTCGGTGAATGGATAATTAAAAAAAAAATCTAATTGAACCAGTAGTACTTCAAGGTAATGCATTCAACCAACATAAATATAATCACAGGCGCTCGGCAATGGACGTACCATTTTCACGGCACGAAATAAAAAAAAAAGTAAAATATACTTTTCAAAAAAAACAATGGATTACCTGGCAGATAACTTCCTGAATGGGAATTGACGGACGGTTGTTTCAAAACCAGCCACATGTTATCATTAAGAGAAAGGGTGCTTGCGCCGTATCCTCATATCCGTAGCACAGAAAAAGATACTTAAGTAGAGCGCTTTTCCTGTCAAGCGTGTTTTTGCCGGCGTGCGTGTGGATTTCAATGTCAAATTTCATACAATAATGAAAAGCATTTAATGTAGCATACGCTTGAATTCTGCTTTAGTAAACCCCCTCCCCACGCTCGGGATCCCCTTCCCCACGCTCGGGATTCTACTCTAGTATCCTTCACTTCGCACTGGATTCAAAATAGCGCCTTCGACAACAATATATAATGAATATTATAATTTTACTCCCTTGTCTAAAAATCTACTATTTGTAACCTTCAAGAAGAAACTCATTACTTAAGCTACTTTCGGTTTGCAAATTTTTACAAAATTTATTTTAAAAAGTCGAAAATACACTTATCTATGTTAGTAAGTATTCAATATAAGATTGACGGTAAAAAAAATGCTCTCACGTTTAAATTTTTCTTGATGCTTATTTTAAGACTTGGTGCAAACGCGGAATAAGTTACAGCATTTAACCTCTCTTTTAAGCATACATTTTTATATATTTTTAATTATGAATGAAGCAATAAATTCATAAGTCATATAATAACTTGCCTACATTACCTTACCAAACAGCCATGAACTGAACTATAAAATTGTAAGAGTTACTACTGTATTTTTTGAAAGAAACAGCGACCTAGAATCAGTTTTGGTTTCTGTATAAGTTGGTCATTAATTAATACAGAGGATATCCCAATTGGATACATAAAACTATAGACGTTAATACCTCGATGTGCAATTTACACTTTACTAAAAATGGAATTACACATAATCTTGATTATTATAATATGCCTTTTAGGGTTCCGTAGTTGAAGTCGCCGAACCCTTGTAGTTTCGTACGTAAGTCCGTCTGTCCGTCCGTCCTCATATTCCCTCGCAAACGTTAGTGCCAGAAAGATGAAATTTGGCATAGATATGTCTAATTACCACGCCAGCAAAGTGCTAAAATAAAATGTTGAAAAATATATTTTTCGGGTATACGCGTAAAATGTAGGATATTTTTTTTTCTCGCGTCGTGTGGGAATGTATCATTAAATGGACAAGTTGCTTGCAGATTTTATTGATTTAAGCATCCGTTTGCGAGATATCTAACTTTAAAGAGCATCGTTAAAACAGCGTCCGTCTCCCGCCCCCCTCTGAAATCTAAAAGGCGGGCTCGAAAAATCTTGGGAAAATTTGTAATGGTAGGCCAATGAATTTTCAAGAAATACTATAACGGCTTGGGTAACTTTGTTTTCAGGAGTTATAAATTAGGTCATTATCGGTAACTACGGAACCCTATTCTATTCGTGGCCCAACACACACTTGGTTGGTTTTATGCCTTCATATCACGTCCAGACCAATAAAAATAATATAAAATATCAAACATAATATCTTCGAGTTGTGGTAGAACTTGAACTACAAAAAGCAAACAGTTAATTAAATATTGTCAACATATGTAATGACTGTAATGTATCGTAGAAGATAGGGGTATTTTTTCCGTTCTCCATAACGCAATAAATAATAACTCTTCCGACATGTTTAACGTAAGGATGTCATTATAAAATAGAATTTGACAACAAGGAAAATCATCAATATTTCAATTGATAGAAATATTATACTCCATAGTGCCTAATTAGACGATCAGAAGCCTATTAGTTTTTATAATTACATACGATCCTTCTATAAAAAAAATAAAGAAATTCTTATTAGCCTTGGGTTTGAACTGTCGTCGCCTTCACGTTAAACCCGATGGGTGTTTTGTTACATGAATACACGTATTAATATAGTACACCTTTCATATTGTGATATAAAGACAAATACATGAATTCTTTCCCTTCTTGAATTCTTCTTCGTCTCTACATGAATTCTTCTTCGTCTTTGAAGTGTCCCAATAATATCTACAACCAAGACTTCCGTAGTCTGGGTTGCTTAGCGCAGTTTAAATATATTAGGACATTGAACACGACGGCGACGTCATTTAGTCTCAAATTTAGAGTTTGTGTTATGAGGACCTATATACCCAATAATTAACACAACATACTATGTACTTATACCAGACCTATGGCACTCGCCTAACAACCGCAAAAAATACGTGACGTCAGCGACAACTTGAAGTTGTAAGTCAGTTAGGGTTGTCTCTTGTTTGTGACACAGCATTGACCATAGAGTTGATATTGTGGCATTGACGTCCGTCATAATTATTGGTCAAATTATACTGATACTTTCCTGTCAACCCTAACGTTCGAGTTATGTTCTATGTAAACAAAAGAATGTGCTTTAATTAACGTCGGAGTGCAAGTTCTGTATGTAAGGCATACTTCCTAAAATGGGATTCCGAAATGGGACCAAATAACATTCTTTCTTTCTTTCTTTTCTCCTTCTTTTGAAGTTGGTTAGTAAAAAATACTCCGACACAATTTTTATGTATTTACATAATAGAAATATCGTACAAATATTTGAACCGACGAGGGTCAAACCATGGACCGTAGCAGTCACATACAGCTAGTAAGCTCAACCGACTACGCCACAGAGATTGTTAAAGATACGATCGACACATTAACCAATATACAATTGCCATACATGACAAGTTGCCGTTTAATTTGTAAACTCAACTTACAACTTTTATAAAACAATAAAAATGACAAATGAACACAATGCCACTTAAGTAATGGGTTGTAATGTGTTTGTATGTAGCCTACTAAATCAAGCTTCCTGAATTGATAAGTTTTTTTTTTTTGCGATACATTCCCCAAAAAAATGGAGGCATATTATAGGAACAATTCTGGTTCGTGGTCTAGTGCTAACCGACAATGTTAACACATTGCGAAGGATTTTCTAAAGAAGGTCCCGTTTTTTGGTTTTTTGCTTACTTCTCGAAAACGGTGCTATGTACGAAATTGAGTTGTACGACATAATTAAAGCTATTTAAATTCTCTACAACTTTGTCTGTCGCACTTTGTACATGGGACACACTAAAAGTTTTGCACTTCTAGCTAATCGGAACTATTTGAATTTCGAATGTTGTATTTTTTTAAACGTTGCAACCTTCTTAGTAATAAAAAAAAACAATTGGCGGGAAATCACTTGTCAATTGTTTTTTATGACACATCAAAGTTCTACGTATGCAACGAAAATGGAATTAAGTCGAAAAGATTTTAGAGCGATGATTTTTTATGATTTTAAAAGTTCTCTCTCTCCGCAAGACTGTGCCGCTCGTCTTCAAAATGCTTTTGGGAGAGAAGCACCTTGTTTGAGCACCGTGAAGCGATGGTTTGCTGAATTTGAGAGAGGTCGAGTTTCTTTACATGACGAATTTCGTGAAGGGCGGCCTTCAACTGCCGTCAACGAAAATAATGTGGCTACTGTTAAGCGGTTAATTGAAGAAAACCCGCGGATTACCTATGAGACAATTCGAGGACTATTGGAGATTGGTATGAGTCAAATCCAGAAAATTTTACACGAAAAATTGAAGGTTCGGAAACTTTGTTGTCGTTGGATCCCTCATGAACTGACAGCGGAGCAGAAGCGGGCTCGCGTGGAATGGTGCTCACAGATGCTACTGAAGTACGACCACGGACATTCTAATGCTGTTTATGACATTGTCACAGGAGACGAAACGTGGATTTATTGTTTTGAACCCGAAAAAAAACAGCAATCTTGTGAATGGGTGTTTGAAAATGAGAACAAGCCAACAAAAGTGAGGCAGGCGAGAAACATTGGTAAAAAAATGATCGCATTTTTTTCTCAGCTACGGGTCCCATCTGTACAATTCCACTTGAAGATCAAAAGAGTGTTAGTGCCGAGTGGTATTCTACCATTTGTTTACCCAGGGTTTTAGAAAAAGTTCGCGAAAGACGACCCTAAAGCCGCGTACTCCTACATCATGACAACGCTTCTTCACACACGGCCAACAAAACAAAAAAAACTTCCGAAAACGTACAACTCGTCACCCATCCTGCGCATAGCCCCGACCTAGCACCAAAGGGCGTATTTCCGGAGAAATAGGAAGCCATGGTAAAGATTTTTCTGTCTCTTACATGATACATTATACAGATATTTTAAGTTCTTAAAAAGTGTAAAGGTCGTCTTATTTTATAAAAAAAAATATTGAAACTATAAAATAAATCCTCCTGGTGCGTCTGTTTGTACAGAAAGGAGGTAGAGTTCGTTAAGTACAAAGTTTTTCATGTTTGATATCCAACTAAATTTTTATTAGAAAACTCGGGATATTTTCTATGTAGAGGGACTATAATAATGTATGCTCAGGGAAACTTTTCAGCGCGTACCGATTTAACGATAATAATTGCAAGTGTTTCCTTAGTCGCTTGTTACGTAATCCTGGCATACTTCATTTTTTTTTTAAATCCGCGAGTCCGCGGCCGCTCCCATGTCCATTGGAATGAAAATTCCGCGTCGTTGGGGTTGGGTTTTATCCCGCGTCGGTGATCTCTATACTACGTATATATAGAGCGCTGATTACCGATCTGAACTACTAACACAAACTCTGAACGTCTGTCAAACAGTCGACGATGACATAACGTCACTACAGCTTCCCAGATTAAGTTGTCGTGTGGCAAAAAATGGAACTAATTATTGTTTGTAGTTATTGTTCTGAGATCTTGTTTTTGACGTATTTCAATTTAATGTGACGCCCCTAGTGAAAGCAAATTAAACTGGGCAACCTATATCAGAGTTGCTTAGTAGTCGTCACGAAGAAAACGGGTGACACTTGCTATATTCTCTCTATAGATAGTTGATCTGAGAATGTATGTATTTAGAAATATATAAGAATGCTTAGATCCCATAGCACAAGCTTATAGCTTGTTTGGGCTAGATAACGAGTTGTGTGAAAATGTCCAAAAATATTTATTGAGCGGAGTTTACGAAGCTCTTTCTTAGGCGACTCGTGTATTTCGTTCGTTATCGAACTCCTCCTAAACGACTGTACCGATCTTTTTGAAATTTGGCACGGTCATAGTGGCCATCACCGTGAGTCCATATATCTGAATTCATAAAGATCGGTCCAGTCGTTTAGGAGTTCGACCCGGATCGACAAACTCAGCTCAATTATTGCAACAGCAGAATGTATTGCATACCTAGTTTATTATTATTAGGAGTTAATAGTATTAAGAGTAAAAGAGTATGTAAATCAAACACGGGCTTATGCCAAGTGCGTTTGGTTCATTGTGTAATGTTGTGGGTGTTTGTGTAGTGGATGTAAGGAATCAGCGCACTATAAAGCAAGTGTCTATTATCACTGATTTCTGCGAGGGGATGTATGTGTACCTACTTATTCAAATCTAATTCAGCCAGAGAAGTGTGTAAAGATTTTGGTATGAGATGATTATTGGAACGATTTTAACGGTGTGGTATGTATTTCTGGATTTTCTCTACGTATTTTTTTCTTAAATTTTCTGAATTAGGTATTGCTATGTCTATTAAATATGTGACTTTTTATCTTTTAGTGTTAGTGTCATATCTGGTCTATTATTTGTCGTAGTTTTGTATTATTTATTTACCATGTAACGTAAGTACGTTTGTAGTTGATAGTGTAGAAATATCGTAAATTCAAACCAACGTTACATGGTAAATAAGTCAGTAATTCTAATAGAAATGTAAACGACCATGACAGTTTCAAAAAAAATTCATCACTCCTTAAAGTTTTTTTTTTTATTTTTTTTTTATTTTATTTTTTTTTTATATTTGGTTCGCCAAATTGACACCGCCCGCCTGGTGGTAAGTCGTGACGACGTCTAGCGATTGTGGGCCACTATCACAGCACACATTACTATTGAGAGTGGCCCTCAACTTGACGACCTACTGATGTGCCTCTTCACGCTCCGCTTAAAGAACCCAGGATTATATGTGGGAGGAAACACGTGCACAGGCAGGGCGTTCCAGGCCACTATCATTCGGCAGAGAAACGAACGTTTAAAACGTTCGGTTCTCGCGAACATGCTATCCACTGTGTGGGGGTGGCATCTCTGCGGCTCAAGGCTTCCCGTTACCTCCGGACAATCTATAATACGGATAGCCCGTCGCTGCATAGCGTCGAGAGCGTCCAGCAGATACTTCGCGGTGCCGTCCCAGAGGTGAGAGCAGTATTCGACGCAGGGTCTAATCTGCGTCTTGTACAGCAGACACCTCTGGTCCGGTGTAAAGAATCTCTTTACCTTATTCAGTATTCCTAGTTTCCGCGAAGCTAGCCCTATACATCTTTCGATGTAGTTTTTATTATTGAGCTCTCGACGAACGTCTATGCCAAGGATATCAAGGTTGTCCTTCATTGGTAATAATGCATTCTGAAGAGAGGGTAGGGGAAGGAAAGGGGATTTCTTCGCAGTAAATGCACACGCCTGTGTTTTGCGGGCATTGAACTCGACCAGGTTCTCGGTACCCCATTGAGAGATACTGTCGAGGTTACGGTCGAGATCAGCCACGAGTCGTCGTCTCTCCTCCTCAATCTCAGATCGCCCCGCCGTCGGACGAACCGAGTAACTCCCGTGCAGTGTGCTGTCATCTGCATAGCAATGAATGTTCCCGAGGGATAGCATATCATTGATATGCAGAAGAAAGAGAGTTGGTGATAGTACGGACCCCTGCGGTACCCCGGCATTCACTTGCAAGAAGCGAGAAGCCTGGCCATCGCAGAGGACCCGCACTCGGCGCTCGTTTAAAAAGCTGGCAATCCAGCTGCACAGTTGAGGAGGTAGACCATATGCCGGAAGCTTGGAAAGGAGCGAAGCATGCCAGACCCTATCGAAGGCTTTGGCGATGTCCAGGCTAATAGCCAAGGACTCGCCGTGCCTTTCCATAGCCCCACCCCAGACATGCGTTACGAATGCCAGAAGATCACCCGTTGATCGCTTTGGCCTGAAGCCGTATTGTCGATCATTGATTAGCGAGTGATCCTCTAGGAATTGCATGAGCTGCTTATTTATAAGGAGCTCAATCACCTTGCAAATGACTGAGGTGACAGCTATGGGTCGATAGTTGCCTGGATCGGACCGATCCCCTTTCTTGGGGATCGGTTGTACGTTCGCCTCCTTCCAGACCTCCGGCACGAGCCCTGAAGAGTATGACAGGCGGTACAGATACGCGTTAATACTGGAGACAACTCAGCTGCACATTTTCGTAACACCACCGCCGGAATGCCGTCAGGGCCACTGGCTTTCCGCGTGTCGAGTGACCGCAGCACTGCCCGTACATCACATTGCCTGATAACAATATCAGGCATTGTGTGGCCACAGTTGGCGATGGCGGGGGGCTGCAGGCCACGGTCGTCGACCCGGGAATTAGCCGCAAAGAGGTCTGCGAGCATATCCGCTATCTCTTGGGCTTTGTGAGCCAGTGTTCCATCTGGGTAACGCAGCGGTGGCAGCGAGGGCTGACAAAAGTTAGATTGCACGGCTTTGGCCAGTTGCCAGAATCCACGGCTGCCCGTGGGATGGGAAGTGAGCTCCTGACTAAGCCGCGCGACGCGCTGGGCATCCGCTCTCTTAAAGGCCCTCTTACTCGACTTTGTGGCCCGGTTGTACGCTGCTTTGAGGTGGCCCACGTTTGGGTCGCGCACAGCCCGGGTCCTGATCCAGGCGCGATATGTCGACTGTTTTTGTCGAACAGCTTTGGCACAATCTCGCCCGAACCAGGGACGGGCTCTGCGGATACTGGCGACATCAGTGAAAGGGATGTAATAATCCATCCCTAAACTGATCTCGCCAGCAATAGCAGAAGCACTATCCGAAGGAGCCTTTCCTACAAAGCAGCGCTGGCTCCAGGGGACGGACGCATAATAATCGCGTAGACCGTCCCAATCCGCTGACGAGTAGTGCCATAGTCGTCGTGACGTTTGTACAGGACGTGCAGGAGGTGACACCTTCATGACAGCGTGAACAACACAGTGGTCGGAACTACCCAGTGGGGCTCCTACCGAAACACTGTACTGGGCTGGGCGACTCGTCAGCAGTAGATCCAGCAGAGCGGGCGCGTGATCTGACCTGTCTGGTATCCGGGTGATCCCGCATACCATCTGGGTCAGACTGTGGGAGAGAGCGAACGCATGGGCGGCTCTACCCGCATGATCAGTCTTGAGGGACCCCAGCCATTCAATGTGATGGCCATTGAAGTCCCCCAGAAATACTAGGTCAGCGTTAGGGAACCACACCTGCGCTTCATCAGCCATCTCGCTGAGGTACTGGAAGAGCTTTGTTGTCTCAGAATCCCCTGTGTGGGATCGGTAGACGTACATGTAGATCTGGCTCATAGAGCCATGGTCTACGTGCAGCCAAAGGACGGAATTGGAGGGGTTCTCTAGGCAGCGCAACCGGCGGCAGCAAACATCCGCCCTAACGAACACGCACACCCCGGCTTTGTCTCGAAATTGTTCCTCAATGACATAGCCGGGGTAACACAGGTAAGACGTGTCGTCAGGGCGGCGTATTTGTGTCTCCGTGAGGAACATCACAGCGGGCCGTGCCGTCTCAAGGTGGTGGTGGACGGTATCGAGGTTCGCATGGAGTCCACGGACGTTAGTGAACTCCACCTCGAAATGTGAAGTTGTGGGGTTTCCTAGGGCCGCTGTGTAACGTTTATTTCTTTTTTGTTGCACTGCCATTGTAGATTTTGAAGAAGAAGCGTGAAGACAGGGCGACATTTGGTGCAGCAGTAAGTGACAAAGCGCAGGGGCTAGGTTTGTCTAGAACCGTGTGGTTAGGTCGGAGCCGACTCGCCGGACGGAAGGGCTCCCAAACCCCCCTGATGCAAGGCCGCCGCTACCCCACACCGGTTACCACCCGGAGCGGCGATCCCACATCAGGATTATGCGCAACATGTGGGGCAGCCTCCTGGGGTGGTTGGCCCCAGGCGGGCCCCATGACTGTGTTGCGGGCGGCCGCGGCAACGCCGTTGCTAAGGGTCTCCCTGGCCGTCGAATCGACCCACACCACCCACACTAGACTCCGTTTCGCCCCCACTGGTCCCATGCCTGCTGCACCATACATCGCCCCGGGCCCGGCGGTGCAGCTGCTGAACCCCTAACGCAACCCAGCCTGGGCTGGGTTACTTGGGGGGCTTTAGCACAGCTGCACGGTGGTACCCCCTCGGACCAACACTGTTGTACCACCTGGTACCCACGTAGGGGCCGAAGCCACTCCATAGGTACCGTAAATTAACGAGCCTCGTCTGATTATTATTATTATTATTATGTAAAACTGAATCGAAGCCATACCGGGGAAATCTATCTGCCGGGGAAAGTTCCGAAAAAATCGTTTTTTTCGAATTTTTTCGAGTCAAAATTTTGCATGCAACAACTACAACTGCCACCTGACCTCCACAAGCATTTAAACACCTCCGAAATATTTAAGTGACGTTTCAGTATTCGGTCGTTAGTCTCTATACTACTATTATAAAGAGGAAAGATTTGTATTTTTGTGTGTATATTTGTAATGAATAAATTCAAAAACTACTGTGTCGATTTCAAAAATTCTTTCACCATTGGAAAGCTGCATTCACCCTGAGTAACATAGGCTACTTTTTATCCCGGTAATGTGTTGTGTGAACCGGGAACGAGTAAACTAAATCACGCGGGCGGAGCTGCGGCAATCAGCTAGTGTCCAGCCGGATCGGGTGGAGGGAGTCTTGGGCTCTCTGATTCCGACGAGCGCGCAGGAACAGATCCCTCCGCGCATGGCTCCGTCTCAGACGCCCAATGCGGATAGCAGCAGCGAAGACGACGTACCCGAAGACATTCCGTGCCGTGTATGGCTCCTGGCCCTCGAGGAACACGGGCCTCTACTGAGAGGGCTCTTCAGCGCATGCCTCGAAAGGGGCCAGTTTCCCAAGGTGTGGAGGACGGGAAAACTGGTCCTGATCCGGAAAGCGGGGCGGCCGGTGGAATCTCCGTCCGGTTACCGGCCGATCGTGCTGCTCGACGAGGTATGTAAGCTCTTTGAGCGAATTATCGCGGAACGCCTCGTCGGAGCCTCGACGGAACTCGGCGCGGGTCACCTCCAGGATATAGCATAAATGTAGGGAGCGTTAGCTTCGGCATCGAGCCCACAATGAAGTATCTGGGGTTCGTACTCGATAGCCGGTGGAACTTCGGACCACACTTCCGAAGTTTGGTCCCCAAAGTGACGGGGGCGACAGCCACGCTCTCGCGAATGATGCCCAACTTAAAGGGACCCAACGCTTCCTGCAGGAGACTGTACTTGGGGATCGTGCGGAGTATGGCCGTGTAGGGGCTCCCGTATGGGCACCGAGACTGACGGCCAACAACGCTGCTGTTTTACACAGATCGTTGAGGACCTTGGCCGTCAGAACAATAAGAGGGTACCGCATGATCTCCCTAGAGGCTGTCTCCGAGCCGCGACCCTTGCGTCATTGTTTCAATGGCACAAGGAGGCGCTGGAGCTGGACCACAGGCCTGCGTCTCGAGAAATCGAGGCTCAGCGGTCCCAACTCCGCCAGAATCGTGGGGAAAATCGCCAAAGTGGGGAACCACTACCATCGCGGCGGTGAGACTGATCATGGAGGAATGGCTGCAGAGGCAGCACGGTGGCCTCACGTATCGTGCAACATCACCGAGCACGGAAACTTCGGTGAGTATCTGTTTCGCATGCATCGTGAGATCACACCTACGTGTCAACACTGCGAGGCTTCCGGCAAAGACACGGTATTCCACACGCTGATGGAAAGCTCAGCGTGGGCGAGTCAGCGCCGGAACCTCTTTGTGGGCTTGGGCGTAGATACCCTCTCACTGGTGTCAACACTGCGAGGCTTCCGGCTAAGACAGGGCATTCCACACGCTGATGGAATGCTCAGCGTGGGCGAGTCAGCGCCGGCACCTCGTTGTGGGCTTGGGCGTAGATACCCTCTCACTGGAGACCATACTACGAGCCATGGTCTATAGCGGGACCCAGTGGAACGCGGCTGTTTCCTTCTGTGAGTAGGTTATGCTCGTGAAGGAGGCGGCTGGTAGGGTGAGGGAGCGTACCCTCCCCGCTGAGTTCCGAAGTGTGCGGCGAGGGCGCCGCAGACGTGACTACGCCCAGGACCATCAACCTCCATGATCGGGGCCTGAGGAATCTGAATCCACCGGATTAGCAACCCACCGTCCTTACAGAAGCAGGCTAGAAGGGCTGCGGGCTGTGGGGCTTCACCCCACACACGCCTTCACTCACCGACGCGGGATAAAACCCGACCCCAAAGATGAAAGGATGCGGGATTCAGTGTCCACCGGAGGCGCTCGGCAATGGACGTAGTCGGCCGCGGCCCAGGGCTGCGGACTAAAAAAAAACTTATTTCGGGTACTTTGTTTATAGTGAACGATACAATCGTCATGCACTATGTCGGTTACGATAACAAGTCGGGTCGGTTGGGATATAATTTTCAGATTTTAAATGAACTTGCGATAAATATTGATTTTGTCGCCTACGTTAATATTTAAAAAAATGTTACGGTTAAGATATAATTAGCTTTTGCTATATCTCAAAAAATAATAACAATAGGCGGGAAATGTCAATAGAGCTTACTCTATTGACATTTGACATATTGACATGGATCTTAATCCATTATGGTTTAAAATGTCGATTTCGATAAAAGGATTTTTGAAAAAATGTCGCTTACGCTAATTTGGCGGTAATGGTTCGATATTATACAGAATGTTACATAAGGGTTATATCAACCTGAAGACACCCCCATCAGCTGATCGCCCAGAACGCCTTTTTATATGTTTTGACCGCGAAACAAGAAAAAAAAGTTCAATATAAAAAAGTTATATGCGTTATTTCAAATCAAAACAAACGTGTCCCAACACTAAGTCTAGTGTATGACGTACTTACTAATGGACAATGGTGGGTGGCGCGGGAGGCGGCTTCGCTCAAAACAAAACAAAGTTCAAAAAACAAAAAAAAACAAAAATACTCAAGACAAAAAAAAACAACACAAAACAAAGTCGTGTTGGTTAAGAAATTAATGGCTCGAGAACGGCTGGACTGATTTCGCTAATTCTTTTTTTGTTGTGTTTGTTATTATCAAGAGAAGGTTCTTTGAAACAAAAAAATAGTTAAAGATCAGTGTCTATCGGGTCTAATTGTAAATCTAAACTATTCTCAAACCCATCTAAACACACACTATAAATTTCATTAAATTCGTTTAGGAGGAGTTCAGTGACAAAGAATCGGCTCCTAACATATTCGTAGAAGTTCCGGGAAGGTACTTTTTAATTGAAGTAAGTAAGTAAGGGACCACTAGTAAGTACGTAAATATTAATTGATTTATAATGTTCGCAGTCAACAGTGACCATTATTTACCGAAATCTTGTTCACATAAATTACCAATCCGGAACTGGGTTTGACTACAAACAAGAATACTTAAACACCCAACATGTAAAGTCACTTGAAAAGTTATGCACGCAATCCAAAATAACAATAATCATTTTATTTTCGAATTAAAGTTCGATAAATATCTCGTTGCGTGAATTGATTAATAGGTACATCGTGAAACAGGTTTTAATAAGGTCCTCAATGTCAGTCTAAAATAGTACTTGTATTTTATTGCAATAAGGGATGAGTTTGTTACCTCATTGAGCGAAGGTTAATCTTAGGCGACTCATGTATTTCGTTTGTCCACATACTCCTCCTAAACGCCTGAACCGATCTCCTTCAAACTTACCACGTAATAACGGGTTGCGTGAGGGTGGTATAGAACAAAAAAAAATGGAAAATAAAAATAACAAGCACAGCGGCTGGGCTAATAAACGCGTGGCAATGACAAGATTGGCCAATTTGGCTGCCGGAAATTAATTGCTTTTCGTACATTATGCAGTTAATAAAAAGTTTGAACAAAAAAAAATCGTTGTCGTTAGAAAATTTAACACATCGCTCAGTTTTTTTGTAATAGCAGCATGCATTGCATATCTAGTATCTCTGCCTGGACTGGGTGAATCGATTTTAATTTTTTTTTTGAAAGCTACTACGAGTACTTCCGAAGCTACATTTCAATTTGGTCCCATTCCGACAATTATTTCGGTCATTTGAAGTCGGTTGTTGTTGTGTCAATTTTTGACGTGTATTTTATTTGTGACTAGTGGTCGCCCGCGGCTTCGCCCGCTTGTCAAATATAATACATAAAAACCTTCCTCGGGAACCACTCTATTCATTGGTGAAAACCGCATCAAAATCCGTTGCATAGTTTTAAAGATCTACGCTTACATACAGACGGGCGACTTTGTTTTATAATATGTACTCGTAGTTATGTAGTGATTATATTATATCGCAACTATCTATCATGTTAACGAAATCTTATGTGCAAATGTATCTAGTAATATCTACCTATTAAATTATTAAAAATAATTTTAAATAATATTTAGCTTCTCTACATGTCTACATCAAGTACTCGTATAAGCAGAACTGTTTAATTTTCTCTTATTTACAAAATATCACATTTGACCTATCACTTTGTTAGGTGCCGCTTTACCCGGAGCGGCGTAGGACTAACACGGTACTGGGGCCATCACCCAGTAGGGTTGTTGGACCCCATTATGAAATCATTCTGCAACCCACCACTTTCGGAATAGTCCTCAAAAGTAGTCCACAGAAACTAAACTTTGTTGATCCACCAACTAGTCAGTGTCAGTGCCTATGTTACGTTTTTGTAGTGCCGTTGAACAGTCCGATGAATGCCTTGGAACAACCTATCTACATATATAACCAAATGGCGAGCGAAAATGGACAAACATGTCACAGAGCTACAAATAATTTGCATCCTCCATTAGAATATATTAAAAGAAAATCCCACCAAAAACATTATTTATACTGTCGATTGACGGCACTTCTCGAATCTACTACACATGTTGCACAAAAACACATATACTTAAAAAAATATATATTTAACAGTGGAAATGTAGTGGAGTTTTTGTGCGACCAAAAACATTTCATGTCAAGTAAGGTCAAAACGAGTATACGTATTGATTGCACTGTAAAAAGTTCTCAGATATCACAAATGCATGAGTAGTTTCGACCGCTACGTGAAAACAAAAAAAAAACCGGCCTAGTGCGTGACGGGCCACGCATAAACTAGTGTTCCGTAGTTACCCATAAAAGCCTCTATAACTCCTGAACTAACAGAGTTATACTATCCGTTGTAGTTTTCCTTCAAAGTTCGTTACATAGACTACCACCATGAACTTTTTCAGAATTCCGCCAGTCGTTTAGATTTTAGAGGGGGGCGAGACGCTCTCAGTTTTCGCATAAATATGCTCTTCAAAGCTAAATATCTCGCAAACAGATACTTAAGTCAAAAAACCACTTTTGGAACCTCGCAATGTTTTTAAAAGACCTATCTAATGATACCCCACACGATGGAGTAGACGCGAGAAAACAATATCATTCCCACTTAAATAAAATATTTTATTGTAGCACTTTGTCGGCGTAGTAAATATACATATTCATGTCAAGTATTATGTTTCTAGCACTAGCCGTTTGGGGAGAAAGCCGAGGACGGACGGACGTACATGACGAAACTATAAGAGTTCCGAGACTTTTACTACGGAACCCCAAAAAACTCGATTGCCAGATAATAGGATCGTTGGCCAGCACAAAACTACTCATGCATTTGTGTATTTTTTTTAATTCAAATCACGATAATGTTGTAAACGGTAGCACCGTAGCGTAGCAGCACTATCGTGTGCGTATAGCGCACACACACATGCACACACACATGCACAACACGTACACAAACTAATTTAAATATATTATTTATACCATAGTTAATATTGTTATATTTCGTGTAATAATGGACTCGTTAAATTGGGTTAGTCACTAACTGGACACGAGGAACTCGACACACGTG
The DNA here is from genome assembly GCA_963556515.1 of Nudaria mundana. NCBI lineage: Eukaryota > Metazoa > Arthropoda > Insecta > Lepidoptera > Erebidae > Nudaria > Nudaria mundana. Next base: position 6,888,248 of record OY748298.1, on the reverse strand, counting down.
TGGTCAGTTGGCGAAAATCAACTGTAGAACATCGCATTCTTTCGTCATCTGGACACACCAAGATTATTACGTGTGTCTAGATAGCGAAACTTAAATAAGTCACTTATGCTGTATGAGTGATTCTACGTACCTACCTATTAACACTTGGGGCTGTATTGTATAGCAAATCTGTGGGGCCTGGTATCCCACAACACAAGTTAACTCTTATAGTGGGTGCCAGGGTTTCTCTTTTGGTGTCGTTTCATTGTCTTTAACTGTAAATTATAATAGATCATCCCATGTATTGTTTTTGGTAAATAGGAAAAATAAATAAAGCTAATATTACAGAATTTATTTTTTGAATGCCATAAGTCGACTTACGATACTTACACTGGCAGATTGCTAATTTTATAAGGAGTAAAATAGGCAATTTTTAATCTCAGGAATGTGTTCCCGAGGGATTTCGGCACCAGAAAACTGAAAAGCAGGCATCAGCTAGAATAGAATAAAAAATAATTATAAACTAATTTTACAACGTTCATAATTAGATTTACACACAATTTATAGGTACACAGATACTACAATCTTGATTTTGTAAAACGGATAAACTTTTGACGTTTGTTTTTAGTAAATAATCACTGTAATGCAAAAGACATTTCGAATAAACATTTTTTCTTTTTTCTTTTTCTTCTTATACACATGAACTTTGCATGTGTATAAAGCTATCGACGAAACGTATATCGAATATTAACTTAATCCCGTTGGGAAGGATAAACATGTTTGTGTATGTACACTTGATCCAAGAAATCTCTAGCTATTAGAGGCCTTGTCTAGGCATTCATACCTCTATGCTGTGGTCGAGAGTTATTAAAAAGAACTTGGTCGCTTGGAACATGATGAAAAGGCTTTGAAATAGGTAGGAGGTGCGCAGTAGCTGGTTTACACATGGCCGCATATTAACTTTTATCATTTACTAGCTGATGGTCGACGCAGCTCCGCCCGCGTGATTTAGTTTACTCGTTCCCAGTTCCCGTGGGAACTCATTACCGGGATAAAAAGTAGCCTATGTTACTCAGGGTGAATGTAGCTTTCCAATGGTGAAAGAATTTTTAAAATCGGACAGTAGTTTTTGAGTTTATTCATTACAAACATACACACAAAAATACAAGTCTTTCCTCTTTATAAGTGTAGATTATCATATACTAGCGGACGCCCGCGGCTCCTCCCGCTTGACAAATTTTATACTAAAATCTTCCTCGAGAACCATCATCAACAACTGATGGAACAAAGGATAACAATGTCCAAGATTTTCCATCGGTGGAAACCTCATGAAAATCCGTTGCGTAGTTTTAAAGTTCTAAGCATTCATAGAAACAGACAGACAGAGCGACTTTGTTTAATCCTTTTTTTCCAAGTTCCGCGTCCCAAGGCCGCGGCCGCTCCTACGTCCATTGCCGGGTGTTTCTGGTTCGCACCAGGAGTTATTTCTAGTGGCGCCCGGCGGACTTTGGCTACCTGTATGGCCTCTGTCTAGGGTTTGGTCGGGTTTTATTCCACGTCGTTGGGGTCGGGTTTTATACCAGCGTCTCCTCGAGCCATTGAAACAATGACGCAAGAGCTCTCGCTTCCCGGTTCCATAGAAGGGTTTGTATAATACTATGATTTAATGATTTAATATAATTATGATTTAATGAAGATCTTACATACAGGCATTAAGCATACTATTCCTTCTGTGCTATAGTACAGATGTTGTTATATATCTTCCTACATTATATAGTGGTTCTTGACACTGCCTAGGGCCATAGCTAGAGCCACTACTGGACTTGGAGGTATTGGGTTCGAATCAAAGCAAGAGGAAACTGTGTGATGTTCCTTAGGGTTCGTTCTGTGTCAGGGTGACAATCATATCTAAATGGTGGTAACTAAGTAATAAAGAATATCAGGTACATCGATAGACACATGTATACCCTTCCTTGACAGTCGGGTAAAAATTATTTGCAGTCACAATGAAAATACATGTCAGACTCGTTTCAATTACCTACGGATGTCTTACGTTTAAATAGACTTGATAACAATAGAATTGTCTCTCTGGACTTTTGACATTTTGACAGTTTAGGTACTGTATAAAATATGTAGACTTATAAATAATGCGAATAATATAGTGCTTATATGCTTACATTTACAAATATCGTATAGTGGTTATATGCATAAATTGATATATTTACATATTTTCAACCGTCTGTATTGATTTGTGACGGTTTACGTGAGCGTGTCGTTTCTAATTTAGTCTTAGCATTTAGCATTATAACTTACTACGTTGTTATGGATATACAATATCTAGATTTCTAGATTATTATTTTCTAGACTTGTAGTCTCATACGTGTTTCCGCTAGCTATTTTTAGTACCTACTGATTTGTAAATAAGTTGCTGAACATTCACACGGGAAAAGATTGCCAGGGTAAAAATACCTCAGCTGTCAGTAAAAGTCAGTAAAGGCTTTGTAACCCAAATAAAAATAAGTATATTTTCATTTACATACATTTTCATTTTTCCAGTACATTATCCCAGTATTCCTACTTAAAGGAAGGTTACCTACTTATTATAATTTAGTAGCAGTCTAAAGAACGAAGCTCAGTGTCACTCACTCGAGGCGAAGACGTAACGTTCATCTACTGCACACTTATTATGATAAGTAATATGGACTCTTTGAACATGAGACAACTTTGACGATAATATTCACACACAAACATATCACACCTATATCCCCGAAGAGGTAGGCAGAGGTGCATTACATACCCACAATTTACCAGTATGTTTAGTCGCACGTAATAGGGGGCAAGCCTGTTGCCGTCCCTGGGCACATCTATAATGGGTTAAGAGCTTGTCCAGGAAGGGCGAATTCGCCGCGATTCTCTCGCGCGATCGTTGCGACCACAAGGTGCGTACCAACGCGCGAGCATTTGGGGAGGAATGAATTCAGTACGAAACATGGAGTTGAACGAAGCGGTCTCGTTGTGGTTAGCTTAAGCCTGCTTAAGCCTCATACAGATTTACGACGAGACGTCTCGCCGAGACTTTGCGCGAGATGCGAGAAGGTGTCCACATTCAGCGACCTTCTCACTTCGTTTTCGACCGTATTCCGGAATGGAAGACAGTGCAGAGGCTTTATTAATGTGTGCATTAGCACATTTTAATCTTATAAATATTAAAATAATATTATATTATTATATATATAATTATTATTATATATAATATTATAATATTAATATTATCTTATAAATATTAAATATTTAAATTCTTTTTTGAATCAGGCGCGGGTATATTAATTTTTCTTGGATGCGATTCCATGCATCGTGATTAAGGCTTTTATCTTTGTAATTACGATTTTTGGCATCCCACAATATGGGTTCTTCCTGGAAAAGTTCAATAAAAGTTAATTCTAATTCGTTATTCCACATAGTAATGAAATAAACTCTAAAATTTAAAAAAGTGTACTGCACTTTACTGATCGCAAGTTGAAACTTATACTATGACATTGACAAGACAACGGCACGACACGACAACCAGACTCTCTAATACCGAACAACGTTTCTTGTCCTGCACCCGGAGTTATTTAGGAATAACTAGTTCTTTTGTGCGGGACTATCAACTAATCAAGCATTACCTTGACATTGGCGAAATCATCGATAGATATTGATGGAGCCACGTTTTTAAAGAAAGAAGAAGAACCAGACCCTGCTACTCACTGAGACCGAACGAGAATGTGATATCCTTCTCTTTTCTCGCCCGAGACCACCCGAGACACCCTTTGGCTCGGGTCAAAATACCGCCACCGATCCGAGAATAGGCGAGCGCGAGAGCAAGACGGGCGAGCAACGGATCACATTCACGCTGCTCGGGTGTTCTCGCGCGCGATACGCGCGAATCAAGCGCGAGTCGAGTCTGGCGTAATGCACGCGATTTACGCGCCATTTCAATTCGCACGATGCTTGCGGACGCGATGTATTGATGTCTAGTATCTCAATAACGCGCGAAACGTTTCGCGGCGAATTCGCCCTTCCTGGACAAGCTCTAAGTATGTCCAAAATAGCCGAATGAATTTAATAATAAGTAGCAGCTACATGGTAATTTTGAAAAAAAATCAAACGCGTTGCCTTGTGATGAAATGTTGATGAAGGCAACAAAATCTTACGTGCCAGCTTCTATGGCACAGCCAATTACAGTCCTGAGCGTCTCGGACTATTAATTATGAAAAGACATTATATTCAATATAATTTATAGGTATTTGTTATTGTTAAAGAGGAATATAATGGTTAAGAACATAATGGACTGATTATTTTTAATGGACAACATTTACATGACAAGTTACTTGCTTTGCACGTACTTAGCACGTCAAGTAGGTACTATCAATTTATTTTGCATATGAATGATAATGAATATTCTAAAAATTGTTTCGTACAAATACGTCACGAGATTTTCAGTAAATTTTCAGTAAACAAGTCAATACCATCAGTTTAAACCTAGATACAAAATTAGTCCCGCCTGGTTAAGAGTAGTCAGATTTTTACAAGTCTAGGAAACCCGTGGATATCTACGGGGTTCCCAGACTTGTTGTCAGTTACTGACTAAATGCTGAAAGAAAATTGATTTTTTTTTCTCTCCTAGAAGTCAATTAGAAACACTGTGAGGATGGTAAGATAATTTTTTGATTAAAGTATCCGTTTACGAGATATTCAGTTTTAAAGCTAACTTTTTGTTAAAACAGAGCGTCCCCCATCCACCCCTCTAAAAGCTAAACAGCTAGCGTGAAAAATCTGAAAGAATCAAAACAGTAGTACATACATGTAATAAACTTCAAAGAAAAACTTTAACGGATTAGATAACTCTACGTTCAAGAGTTATAAAGGCGTGACTACAGAACCCTATTCTATGCTTCTATGCGTAGCCTAATACGCCCTTGGCCGGTTATATTTATTACTAGTGGAAGCACGCGACTTCGCCCGCTTGACCAATTATATACACAAAAACCTTCCCCAAGAACTACTCTATCCATTGGTGAAAACCGTATCAAAATCTGTTGTGTAGTTTTAAAGATCTAAGCATACCAACGGTCGGAAGCGACTTTGTTTTATAATATGTGATTTATCTGCGATTCATAAGAATAATTGATTATACTTACTCAAACTTTAAACGTTTACAGTTTAGATAATTACAGTTAATAGGTATTTTATATAAACCGAATATACTAATAGAAATACATATTACACTTAATATCTGCCTAGAACGGTTACAGGACGGCCTTGAAGCCTTGTAGTTAAGGGCACGAGCAACGAGTACGACTGACTAGCACATGCATTGAACCATTAAGTATAGTTCAAATGACAAGCCGTATGTCTAGTACCCGGTTCCTTACGTTAATTTGCTCGAAATACTTTTGGTATTCCCCATACATTTCACGTCAGGGCAAGGAAAACCGGTTTTAGTCCTTTGGCCACTTCGATGATAGCACTCAGACGGAGTGAGGACAGAATTACTAAACGCTTAAATGTCATTTATTTGTCTCTCGAGTCTGGAGACTATTCGAGTGTGTATGTAAAGTACCCACAATTTAATAATGGGTAGTATTTTTTGCTAATCAAAAAACCTTCCTTTTGTACTTAAAAAATCCATTTCATAAGCAAAATACTGATTGTACAGCAAATAATTCCCTCAAAATATATAAACTTTAGCAGCAATTTAAGTTCCTGATGCATAGATATTTATTTAAAAATATGATGCCAACCAAATATATCCAAGTCGGATTGCCCTAAGACTTTATTAGACTTTGCTGTGCAATCAGTATATTTTGATGTGCAAATCATATTTTTTGTACATATTTAATATACTCGTATTTACAAAAAAATATGATTTACCAACTTTTGATGCATTTGAAGAATAAATATAATAATGTAAATTTAAATTGTTAATGTAAAATTGGTAAACAATTGGTTTATTTGCAGGGAAATAATTTATTTGCTGTAAAATATATTTATCTGATGCTTATATAATTTTAGGAGCGATATGTTTTTTGATGTGCTCGTGGTCTAGTGGTAACCGACAATGTTAACACATTGCAAAGGTTAAGCAACATCGTCATTGACCTCTCCGTGCCTCGGAGAGCACGTTAAGCCGTTCGGTCCCGGTTGTCATACTAACATCTATGGCAGTCGTTAGGGGTAGTTGGAGCCCTAAATCAAAAATCCGACCGGTCTAACTACAGAACTTCGATATGGCCCATGGGTTGTGAAGGTCAGATGGCAGTCGCTTCACGGAAAATATCGAAGTTCAGCCGAATCGCAGTTAGACTGGAAATCCGACCCCAACTGAGTTGGGAAAAGGCTCGGTGAATGATGATGATGATGTTTTTTGATGTGCATTTAAATTTATCCCAGCAGTGATTGATTTTGCTGAAATTTCATTGGTCGAAAAGAACCGAGATACACAAGTCGATGCTGGCATGTTGGAATTATTGTTGTAATTATTTAGATGGAGCAGTTTGTGAATTGATAACGAAAAATGAGTACTTGGAGAGCAATTCCAGGTATGGAGCAAAATGGGAACAAAATAATAGGTATTTTTAAATAATACAAATTCAATGGAGTAACTTGGGAATGAATGTATGAGATTCTTATCTTTTTAGAACAAAAGAATGGAGTACTTAGGGAATAAGCCATTAATCCTATTTTCTTATCGATATGTTTAAAATAACAAGTCAAAATAAATGTTTTTTTAGAAAAACCGGGTTCTGGATTTTCAGAATTTAATATGCACCTACTCGCGAGCGGTCGTGAAATAGTTTTATGGTACCTGTAAATTGGGTTTTCTGAATTGGGGAATTCCCGTAATAAAAAGTAGCCGATATTACATCAGCTAACTGCCAATGAAGGTCCTGTTAAAATTGGTCTAGCCATTCCAGAGATTAGCGGGATCAAACAGACAGACGGACAGACAGACAAAAATTTTAAAAATTGCATTTGTTATGTCAGTCTAGTGTATCCTATCTGCTCACATAAAAAGCTGGTAGTTTTAAATTACACACACATTTTATTTATCTGTATGGATATAGATGTATGGATAAAAAACCCATATATCACGATTGGCTTTATAATAATGAATCGCAAAAGCGATTGTCTTGGGCCGGACTTGAAAAGGGCGGCGACGTTTTTCTTTCCAGCAGGAACGGTCTACCCACTGAGCAAGACACCACTAGCACAGATTACTAAATAGTTACTACGTAACCATAGATAACCTCCTAATAGATTCCGCATGCAGGGCAACAAACGCGCGCCACTCATACTTGATTTCGCAAGCATGTAAAGCTATGCCTAAAATCACGACGTCAGTGACAACCAACTTCGCGACCTATAATATAAAAGCGATTTTATAATTAAAAAAAAATGTTTTTGTGAGCATTTTCATTTTAAATGGCTTCCTGTTCCGTAAAATGGTGTGGCAAGTCGGCGAAGACATCAAATTACCAAAAAGATGGCATTACATTTCACCGGTAAGTAAATTAGACATAAATGTAAATATAAAATTAACAAGGCACCGGAGTTCAATGTATTCTGGTTGGTAATAGAACATAAACACAAACAATTTCGAACCCGTTGATGTCTTTTTGAAATTACTCTTTCACTCATTAGCCAAATTATAATAGCTATCCTTTTCTAACAATACATTACAATAGCACTTGAATCGATAGTGATGGGATATCGGTATGATATAGTACGTCATCGATATTTTGCAGTATTATTGCCGTAGGTGCTTTAAAAAGTAGTACCTATAAATAAGCAACATGTTGTCGCCCGCGACTGCGTCTGCTTGAATTTCGGTAAGCTGCGATTCATTTACGACCAATTTGTGCGTTGGCATTATTTAATTTTTTTTCGCAGCTAATGTGATTTAGTATTAGGTAGCAATGTAACTGAGATATATATTATTTTATAGGTTTCCTGGATGCCCCGAGGAAAAAGAAATGGGTAGATGCAACATCTCGTGGGGAGAGTTGGTTTCCCACCAATAACAACGTAAAATATTAAGAAAGAAATTTTAGTCCCGCCGATGACATAAGTTTTTGTGATCTATTTATAATTTCTTTCTTAATATAAATTATATTATTTTACATCTATTGAATAAAAATATAAAATTATAATGTATCATCATCAGAGATGGGGGACTCGTGGCTTAGTGGTAACCGTGTATATGAACACATTGCTAAGGTTAAGCAACATCTAACCAGGTCGGTCTTAGAATCGGTGACCATTTTTTTAGAAATTGAGACCTCCGTGCCTCTGGGAGCACGTTAAGCCGTCGGTCCCGGTTATTATACGAACATATATGGCAGTCGTTACGGGTATTTGGGGCCCTAAATCAAAATCCAACTGGTCTAAGTACAGAGCTTTGATATCGCCCATAGTTTGTGGAGGTCAGAATGATGGCAGTCGCTCCACGGAAAATATTAAAGTTCAGCTGCATCGCAGTTACACTGGAAAGCTGATCCTGAGTTGGGATAAGGCTCGGTAGATGTGCGATCATCAGAGAAATAGGTAGAAATTTTTTACTTAAAGTTTGAGGAAATAGGAACTGAGAGTTGATAATACCTGTCCCTCTTGATTAAGTCCCGATACCTATTCCTATAAAATATAATAATAAATTAAAAAAAAAAATTTAATGTATTTAAAAATGTATAAAATAAGATTATAAAGGAATAAACGATATAATAATATTATAAAAATATAATATAATATACCTATATTTTTTTTTTAAGCTCCGTGGCCTATGGCCGCGGCCGCTCTAACGTCCGTTGCCGGGCGTCTCTGGTTACAAGCAGAACGTAATTCCAGTGGCGCCCGGTAATATACCTATCAAAATTTTATCGACACATTTTCGGTAATATACCTATCAAAATTTTATCGACACATTTTCATCCCTATCCCATCTCTAGTAATCGGTGCATTCGAAGATTGACCTTGAAACAGCCAATCATAGCGCACTTACATGTTTCCGCGCGCCCCTCGCATTCCGCCAAAACAGGTGAACTCGGTAAGGAACAAAATTACAGTAATGCGGAATCTATTAGGAGGTTATCTATGTACGTAACAGATACTTCACTCAGTAGAAAATTTCCAATACCTACTGCTATAATAGCCTACTCCGTCGCGTCAGCAACCACTGCATGCTAAAATGTGCCTAATTGCTCAAGCTTACAGTTGTGATTGCTTCGCACCGCGCGTTCCCACAGCAATCGCAGGGCTACCTCTTGTGGCGCGACTTGTGTTGGAAGTTTCGTAGGTAGGTATTTGCGCGACTGTCCGTCAAATATTATCACAATTTTATTCTAATCAAAATAGCTTTTTAAACGTTGTTAAAATAAAGTATAACGTTTCTATGTAACAAAAATATGTAAATCTGTGTCTGAAAGGCAAGCTAATGCTTAGTATTAAAACCTATTAAAAATAATTTTTAAACGACAAAAAATAGTTATAGTTTATCACTTACCTTTCGTCATTGACAGGTAATTGGAAATATGTTAAGTGTTTATCCCTTCTTTTACTTGATTTGCACCCATCTACAGCACATAAGGCACCGGACGGCATCGTAGGTACGCGTACGAACGAATGGAACTATTAAAATTTAACAACGTGCGTGCGCTTCGCTTGCGAAAACCGCACTGAATTTGGTCCTCAAACGGCCCGCCGGGCGGTAGGTAATTATAGCGCGTAAGTACATGGAGTGACGGAGGCCTGCCACTAGTCCGAGACGATCTCTGTAGCAGCACTTCTACTATACGGTTTTTTGAGCTGAGCGAAGCGTAGCGTATCTTAGACGACAAACTTTAAATCGTTTGTGTGCCAACTCCTCCGAAACGCCTCGACCGATTTTGACCAAATTTGGCATGCTGGTCGACATCATACCCGGGAGTGCATATCTCTGAAATCATGAAAATAGAGCATAAAAAAAAATTAAGAAAATTTGCACCGCTCAACATTTGCAATTAGTAGCATGCATTGCATATCTAGATAATACTCGTATTTGGTATGTATGTGTTTGTGTGATGAGCTCTCTCTAGTCCCCATACTCCAGCCCTCTTGTCCTGAGAAGCATAGATAATGTTTGCTAAATATAGTTATAGTCCGAGATGCCCAGGACTGTAATTGGCTGTGCCATAGCAGCTGGCACGTAAAATTTTGGTGCCTTTCATCAACATTTCATCGCAATGCATCAGGTTTAAATATTTTTAAATATAGCTAGCCATTATAAATGTGTCCGGTGATGGTAATAGCATTGCCCTCTATTACGTGGGACTAAAAATACTGGCAAATTGTGGGTGTGTAATGCACCTCTGCCTACTCCTTCGGGATATAGGCGTGATATGTTTGTGTGTGAGGCACCGACTACAAGGTACAGTTTTCATACTGTCTATACGATTGTAGACTCAATCTTATAAAATAATAATTTATTTCCAACTGGTGTTTCATTTCACTCATCTATATATATAATACGCCAGTGAAGCCGCTTCTCCTCCTAAACTAAGAGTCGCACAGTCAAGTGTGGCACACCGTTGGAAAGGTCGTGGTCTCAAGTGGTGCGATAAGATTAGAAATTTGACAAAAAGTAAAAAAAAATATATATTACTTGCGCAGTTTGCGCTAAGGGTTGCTAGTAGCAAATAACATGATGGGTAACAAAGACAGCCTATAACTAGAGTACCTTAATTCCGTCCCTAACTACAAATATATAGTGTATATAATATGTGTATCTTTTGCTCTGAAAATGAAAGGAACAAGAGCGCGGTGCACATTCATGTCTAGATAGAACGTTATACAGCTTTTATATAAAAGAAGCTACGGCGTCGTGTTTCGCAACCATTTGCATTCGGATTCTCGGCGCGATCCTATCGGAGGAGCGTACTGGAGGAACCAGTCTTGCGCACTAGTGACAGATCTTTTTGTTCTAGTTACTAACTATATAGTTTTAATTGTCAAAAAAAGTATATTGTAGTAATTGTTTAAAATGGCTGTTAGAAGTGCGCGGAATTTGGTGGATGTTAAGGAGAAGATTAAGATTTTTGAAAAGGATAATGCCAGGATTCAAAATAAGAAATACACGGTAAGTTTATAATAAAATTATTTACTATATATGAAAAAAAAAATTTGAGTCAATAAATTGTTTGAGTCGTATAATTTTAGTGTATTTTATAGATATTGAACTAAAAATGAGAGCAGGAAGTGCAACTATAGTACCTACCTACCACTGTTTGGAGATTTTCAATATTTTTTTACTCAACTCGATTACTTTTGCTGTAGACAAACAAACACACACAAATCACGTCTTTATTCTCGAGGGTAGACAGAGGCGCTTATTGCTACCTCGTTTCGCTAGTCAGTTATAAAATAAATAAAATATATCTTACTCAATAAAATTCAAATTTAAATTAAATGTTTAATAAAATTTGATATTATTATTTTAGGTGGTAAGTACATTTTGTAGATGAAATAACATGAGTCGATATCTTTTATCATCATAAATTCACTACTTTAAAAAAAATCATAAAAATGATTTTACATATAAAAGTTAGTACCTAATAAACTTGTAGTATTTTAGTAATTTTTTTTTACTAAATTTACAATTATTTACTACTAAGTAGTAATTATTAATTAGTAGTAAACATCCACAGTTTGACAAGGTTGACATAATATCAGTAATTTATAAGAACAATGATACGTTTAAGTAACTACCGCGGAAAAGCATAATCATGAGAAAAAAACCTCACGATCAAAGCATAATCGATACAAAATCATTTTGATGTGAATGCTTAGATATATTAAACTGTTCTTGTCAATTTTTTTTTTATTTAATTTTATTTCTGCGCAATATTTTTTTAAATTCAGGAAGCACGCAATTATATTAACATCATAAGTATTTAGGTACCTACAGCAATTTAATTAATAGTAACAAAATTATTATTGCTTAAAAAATAAAGTAAATTAACATTAACTTCAAATAAAAGCTGACATTAAAACAATTTATAAAACTTGTTTAAGACAAAAAACTACACCAATTTTACGACAAAGAATCCGGGAATTCGTTTTGTCAAATATTTCTAAAACTAGGAGCTGCGGCCGCTGCCGTGGTACTGCGCTGCAGCATGCAATTGAGCGAAGCGACTATTTCTATGGCATTTATCAATCTATAAGGAGCAGGTTTTCAAAAAAAGTTATTGACCAAAAATATGTCAATAACTTTTTTTGAGGGTCCTAAATCAAAATTCGGTCTCGAACATAACCTGCTCCGGAGAATGCTTGATTTTTGAGTGAAAAAATCATGAAAATCGGTTGTTGACATATTTTTGGTCAATAACTTTTTTTGAGGGTCCTAAATCAAAATTCGGTCTCGAACATAACCTGCTCCGGAGAATGCTTGATTTTTGAGTGAAAAAATCATGAAAATCAGTTGGGTAGTAATTGTCGAGAAACAATTTCACATCGAGTTGCATTTGAGTCACCTGATAAGGAGCTCCGCTCGTTACGCTCGCTTCGCTCAATTATTTTGGACTACGTTCACCTACTTATATTTTAAGTATCGCTCAAGCCATTAGTTAATTTAGGGTCACAGTTTGAGTTATGCCTAGGCTAGAATTTTTTTTTTACTTTTTATTTAGTAAATGGGATAAATTCCGTTAAAGCAAGCGAAAGGACTGAATTTATTGTGTCAATAACTGGTGTTAAATATTAAAGCGATAAATGTGACGATATTATTGAACTTATCGTTTCTAAGAATATGGATACAGTGCTTACGGGACGAGACACCCGTTCTGGGTAGGCTAGAAAGCATTTTTTTTTACTTTTATTTTGGCTGGTTCCCGTAAAAGGGCTAGGTAATTTACCCTACTCCTATTCAAATCTAGCGGGCTCCCCCCGTGAATTCATTAATGGGTAGTTGTATTTAGTTTCATCTCTTATAACATTTATGTGATTATTTGTAACAGCATGAATGTGGAAAATATTTTTTTAGTAAAAACTAAAAAAAAGAAATATTTTCCACATTCATGCCTGTTACTACGGAGCATTTAAAACAATACATTATATTCTTGATGCCAGACTTCAGATAGTAAATATTCTTTTTCAATTTACTTACAAATATTTTACTTGATTACCGACTTTTTTGTTGGAATAATATTTTATTGTATTTTTATGTAAAACTTTTCAGTCTCACGATTGCGTCCTTGTACATAACTTAACAACGTGAGACAAAAAAAATGCTGCATGCAATACTTGTCTAGTTTTTGTTTATAATATAATACTTTTATCACGTTTATTGGTAAACTAAAATAAGTATATTAATTTTATAATATACTACAAGATACTGTCGGCAACGAGTGTACTTTTGTACTGATACTTTTGAGTAAATTGGTAAAATCAAAATCACAGTGATCTAATTGCAATTTTTTAATATTCAATATTTACAATAAGAATTACAACATACATAATTATATACTAAAAATATTTACATTACAAAATATCGTTTAAAAAATCCTCCGCGTCATTGTCGGCTGGTAAGGTTCCCAGAATTGCAATAGGTACATTACTTAGATCAGTCTGATACACCTTAAATTTTTAAACTCCAGCATTTCTCTATGGTGATTTAGTGATTTAAACGGAATTTGGAACATTTATTTAGATAGCTAGGTGTAACATGGAACAATAATGATTTTTCTATGCCATTGTGTAAATCTCACCATTGACAAAAATTGCAAATCAGAACAATCTAAGTCTAATTCACATGGAAATTGCTAGATATTTTAATGGTTTTGTTGGAATTCAAACTATCTAAGTTACCAGTGAGCGTAACTTAAGAATTCGCCTAACTAGAATACTTTCCTAAATGTCCGTAAAGCCTTCGTTCCCTAGAAGGGATATGCACTATTCGAGCAGGTACAGTTTCTGAACAACTAGGGTAGAGTAGGGGTAAAACGATATGTTTTTAAAAATTGTATTACGTATATTGATTCCATAAGTTGTGATTTACCTACATAGGTAGTTTATCTTACTTATAAAACTATCAACTGGACTTATTTTACTCTTATTGTTAAGGAATATAGTTTAATCTTTTACTGTTGTATTTTTACGTATAATTGCATTGTATTGTTAAATGACAATGATTGAAAAAGTGTGGCCGTGAGATTTCTTGCCAGATTCTTACTCACAGGATCTACCTGTTGCTTTACGAATCTGGCAGTAAATGTACATCTAGAAACACTTATTTTAATTTTGACATTCAAAAGTGTTTTTATAACCTATATGAATAAACGTTTTGAATCTTTGAACTAAAGTACCTACCTATATGGCAAATATCTACAATTTTATTTAAGTTATCTCTTAGGTGTTACTAATTACCCCACTTTCCCCTACTAAACTAATTCAACGCGAGTAAATAATTAGGTACATAAGGGATTTCAAGTCTGACTTAATTTTTTCGTATTTTTAGTATTGTTTGACCGAGCATCACTATACAACGACTGCACCGATTATGTTGAGATCAGAGATAAGTACAGCTTTGTCTTAAAAGTCTCTGGCAGATTACCTAGGTGTAGGTCTCTTTTAATTCTGATAAGAGGGTGCCAATCAGTGGCGTAACTACAGGGTGGCAGGGCTGGCCAATTGCCACGGGCCCCCGACCTAATGGGGCCCCCAGACCCTAGAGCAATTTTTTAAAGAACTTAGGGAGGTAAGTACTTAAAATCAAATAAATCAGATACACTAAGACATGAGCGACGCACATAGGAAGAGTCCCGAATTCTGTTTGTTATTTGCGGAGGGCTCTAAGGCGTATTCTTTGTTTGACTGTCGCAACATTTGGTGCGAATAAAACGGTTGGCGCGTATTGTTACAAGTACCTACTGACTTGTGAATACAATGCGTATCTTCTGGACATTCTGGTGCCGTCACAAATACCGGCGGAATATTGATCGGGCCGCAGCGCAGCTCGTAGCTTCGATTGTGTAGTAGAACACGATAAGGAAGTGATGGCGCCTGGGAGAGGGGCTCTGGCGGCAGTGAGCACCTGAGAGCCCCGCATGGATCCGCCTTGCTGGAACCAGTCGGGCGACTGGTAGCGCTTGAGTGTAGCGTACACTCGTGCCCCTGACAGAGAATGGCCGTAAGCGCCCGCCGCTCACAATACTACTTGAGGAGGGTGGGAGCCTTTGTGTTTCGGGATCGTTGCTTTTATGTCGTTCAGGGAGGGCCAGCCCCGGGGTCGTAGCCTTCCCTTTGCGGAGTCGCCATCTATTCACAGTATCTGCCTATCCGGTGACTCGGCTAAGACCAAGGAGAAACACCGTGGGACTCCCAGGTATACTGGACTACCCACTAAACCACCATAGTGGGTAGTCCAGTATACCTGGGAGTCCCACACAAAGCCATCCTGCTACGCGTAAAAAAACTGCTTTAGTGGAAATAATGACTAGCTAGATTGCGAGTTGATTATAAACACCGTCCTCCTCCAGCGATTCGAGATACAATTCGACTCCCAAAGATTCGAGATAATCCCCGACCAACCTTTGCCACCTTGATAGAGGTGGCAAAAGTCCACCGGCGCTCTGAGGTTATTCTTTGAGGGCCTACCCGTACGTGACTCCCGCGCCTGGCAGTGAGAGGCGGAATTAATAGAAAAAAGGCACTGACATTATAATCTGCCAAACTAATACATTTTTTATAGGTGTCATCACTGATGGTCACAGTCGGTTGTCATCCCTAAGAGGGTGGAACAGCAATGTTATTTTGGTATGAGGTTTTTAGCTTGAAAAATATTCAGTATACCTACCCTATGAAATTATAACCAAATTTACTTAACTCTGAAGTCGTAAGTTATGATTTACCAAAAATATCCTCTAAAAAAAATTGTGCGGTCGTTGAACCCCCGTCAGGAGCGAAGTTCTTTACGCACCTGCAACGCAACCCAACCTAGGGTTGTTTTCCTTTTTGTTTTACTAACAACGCCGACGCTAAATTTAAAAAAAAAAGCGCACCATATTTTGGTTTCTGCCGACCACCGGTTGGGAACGACGATTCAGGGGAGTGACGTTTTCTACTAAATCGCACTACCCGTAAGCCGCGTTAGAAAACTTAGTTCCAAACTCCTCCTTTACCCACCTACGTAACAGGGCGCACGCCTATTACCGTTTACGGGCTTTAACATAACCGCTAATCTGGACCCTGAACCTAAATTTTAACAGCCAGTACCAACGTTACATACCTACCTACAAGCTCGAAGTCCGGGCTACTGTATGACTTTAATACAATAAAACTTTTAACCCGTCCATTCCGGATATCACTGAACTAAGCCGGATTTACGAGTGTATCAAAACAGTCGTTCCAAGAATTATTCTAAGGATTATTCTAATTGTACACGTCATTCGATAGTCCACAAATTTCAACTAATAAATGTAGGTCAGATAGATCCAATGGCGTTTGTAATACTGTTCTAAGTAGATCCGTTATTTATCACGACCTTAATATTGCCAGAACCTACTCTAAGATATTAATTATTATGAGTGTTTATTAAATGCACTACGCATATAATGTCAGTCATATTAATTTTATGAGCAGTTATACGTCAGTCGGTATTAGGTTTTTTTTTTTGCTTTTTATTAACATTTGTTCTTATCCGTTTTAAATTAAAATACACAGATAAAATCACTAAATGCTAACAGACCAATATTGTCTACGAGAATTATTCTCATAGCTATGCAAACGAACGGGTACCAAAATTTTAAACTTAAGTATTCTTATATCTGTGGTGTAGTATTTCATCATAACATAGTTTAAAAGAAAGTCGCTTACGTCCCTATGTTTGCTTTTAGATCTTTAAAACTACGCAACGGATTTTGTTGCGGTTTTCACCAATGCATAGAGTGGTTCTAGAGGAGGGTTTTGTGTATATATAATTTTTCAAGCGGGCGAAGCCGCGGGCTGTTACTAGTAGTTAATAAACCATGTCTAAACATGAAGAATACACCAAAACAATAATATTAACATAAATTATGATGACGGAAGGGCAAATGAACTTGAATGCGTCAATTATACGATGACTAGACCCCAAAGAGGACAACTTCTCATGTTGAAGGACAATAAATTACTTGATACATTTAAATCGAGTAAGATACAAGCATAAACGCGTATCTAGATTTAAATAACTGTGTAGGTACAGTGCATTTAAGTTTTAAAATGACTAGACGGGCATAATTTTCTCGTTACAACTCTCACGGAGCACGAAGACATATTTATTCAACCAATGAACCATTGCATTTGCCAAAGAAGTTTATTATCTATGAGCAAAATTTCATACAAATCTGCTCTATGGTTTATGTATGATTGAGTTTCTATGATCGTGGTCTAGAGGTAACCCTTGTGGTCTAGAGGTAACCGACAATGTTAACACATTGCAAAGGTTGCTGGCCGGTCTTAGGATGGGATACCTTAATTATTGTACGTCTATGTATGTTTATATATCTTTTTATGTATGTATTTGTGTATTTATGTAGTTATAGTTTATGTAAGTTTATTAACCTGCACACACATCAGGACCTGTTTGCATCACGATCTCCTCTCTTAGGCCCACTGGAAGAGATCTCTTTAGAGATAAGTGGCGCCATTGTATACACGTTTAGTTTGTATCCATTTACTGTTTTATTTACTGTGTGTGTACAAAAATAAATAAATAAAAATAAATAAATAAATGGGTGACCATTTCTTAAAACATTGAGACCCCTCCGTGCCTCGTTAAGCCTTCGGTCCCGGTTGTCATACTAACATCTATGGCAGTAGTTAGGGGTAGTTGGAACCCTAAATCAAAAATCCGACCGGTCTAATTACAGAACTTCAATATCACCTATGGGTTGTGGAGGTCAGACAGCAGTCGCTTCACGGAAAGTATCGAAGTTCATCCGATTCGCAGTTAGACGGGAATGTTGACCCGAACTGCGTTGGGAAAATGCTCAATGGCTTGAGTGAGTTTCAATGATCGTTCCCTTTTCACTATAATCATAACATAGAATTAAACAAAGTCGCCTCCATTCCCTATGTATGCTTAGAAAACTACGCAACGGATTTTGATGCGGTTTCACCATTGAATATAGTTTTAGAAGGTTTTTAATATATAATTTGTCAAGAGGGATAAGCCGCGGGTGTCCGCTAGTATTCTATAAATCGGCATACCGAACTAACGGGAATACATTACCGGGAAAAAAATCTTTGTGTCCATTCAAGAAGAAAACTGTGTGTGTTTTAATGTTCAACGTTTGACTCATCATTTAGTGCCGAACACAAATTACCAAATCTCATTGTAAAACTTGACGGTTATTTAAATCATTGCAACACGTGGTTACATTTTAATTAGCAGTTTCTGTATTCCAGCTTCACGATCACGATCAAGGTCAAAGCTGCGCTTATTAATTCAAGGTTTTATTATTAAAAGGTTGTTGTGGAAAACGGTTAAAATATTTTAAACCCAATCTTAACTGAGGAAGTTCGAGATTTGTGTGAATTTCTATAATGTCCGTAGTCCATAAAATTACTTATCTGGATTATTCTAGACTTCAGAAACAGATGTATATACCTACCAAGTTTACCTACCTATACAATATACATGCCTTATTAAACCACGTTCGGAGTCATCTGTACTTGTTTTACTATAAGATAAAAATCTTAACATAGTTTAAAACCAAAGTCGCTACCGCTGTCTATCCGTCCCTATGTATGCTTAGATCTTTAAAACTACGCAACCAATTTTGATACGGTTTTCACCAAAGAACACAGTGGTTCTCGAGGAAGGTTTTGTATATATAATTTTTCAAGCGGGCGAAGCCACAGACGTCCACTAGTAATTTTGTAAATCCGAAGAGTTTGTTTGTCTGAACGTGCTAATCTCAGGTGTACTGCCTAAAAATTATTTTTCAATTCGAACTAGTACAATCAATCACGCTACGATCAGTTGAGCAGTAGCTAGTGTTCCAAATTACACGCGAACGAAATGGCCACTAAACTAACCTAGCTAAACTAGCGATTGCCCTAGTTTTCAACCGACTTCTAAAAAAGGAGGTTCTCAATTCGACTGAATATTTTTTTTACGTTTTTTAACACATACCTATCTGTAGACTAGGTGAACCGATTTTGAATTTTATTTTAAACGAGCTGATTGCCGCAGCTCCGCCCGCGTGATTTAGTTTACTCGTTCCCGGTTCCCGTGGGAACACACTACCGGGATAAAAAGTAGCCTATGGTACTCAGGGTGAATGTAGCTTTCCAATGGTGAAAGAATTTTTGAAATCGGCACAGTTTTTGAGTTTATGCATTACAAACATACACACAAAAATACAACTATAACTACTAGTTCCCACATGGTCCCATTTCAATTTGGTCCCATTACGGCAATTATTTGGCCCCATTTCGGTAATTTGAAGTCGGTTGTTGTGTAAATTTTTGACGTGTACCTATGTTTTGTTATAAAAGTGTTATTTGTAAAGTTATGTAGTAACTGCCTGAACCAGCGCTTATCCAAACTTCCTTATGTAATCGAGACTTAAATATGTATTGTTTTGTCTGAGTCTAAACTAATTAGATAATAATTATAAAGTTAGTGGACATTTGAACTCGTTAATCTCAAAAACTACTTATTCGAATTGAAGGTTACGGTTGGATAACTCATTTATCGAGGAAGATTATAAGCTATTTAATATCATGTCACACTAGCACTAACAGGAGCGGAGCAGCGATGGAAAAGTTATAAAATGGGAAACAAAAATTATGTGCGGCATGATATACCTCGTGTCACATAAAAATAACACTAACCTTCAAACTGCGTAGTTGACGATTTATCGATCTATATGGCAGTAATAGCGAGTGAGCGAGATATCGATGCGAATACACACCCCTCCCAATCTCGCTCAGCGTTATTTTTACGTGAAAACCTGTATACGACGGGCGTTGTATCCTACTTATGCGGAGCACCTAGTCTACTGAAAACTAAAAAAGGTTTTATTTAAACTAACTAGGTATCTACTAAGAGCGAATCAAGTATGTAACGTAGAACCACTAATATTGAAAAATTCATTTTGTAATCGAAAGGTCGTCAGTCGAAATCGAAATGTAGAACAGCTATCTAATTGACTCGAAGAAGTGACAGCGACACCAACGATACTATAAAATTAGGAGGGTCAGGTAGCTAAGTAACTATAAACCATATTAGAATTCAGGGTTTTCAGCCGACCCGAGGGAGTAATCATAGGTGCATTGAACATCCACTTTTTAACAGTATGTAGTTTTGTTGGTTCCATCCCACAATAGTAGGCAGCATTTTGCTAACCATCATTGCATTCGAAAATTAATTACCATTGTATACAGGGTCAGGCCTATGTCACTCGCCTAACAATCGCAAAAAATACGTGACGTCAGCGACAACTTGAAGTTGTAAGTCAGTAAGGGTTGTCTCTTGTTTGTCACACGGCATTGACCATAGAGTTGATATTGAGGCATTAACGTCAAAATTATTGGTCATATTATGCTGATATATATTTTACTTTACTGACAACCCTAACGTTCGAATGATGTTCTCTGTAAACAAAAGAATGTGCTTTAATTAACGTCGGAGTTCAAGTTCTGTATGTAAGTACTATTCCCTATTCTGTGACAGGGCGTCCCAGGACCATGCCACATGGGGGAAAATACTTAAATATTGTAGACAGACAATTTTACTGAAACGTGACTTCGGGTTTATTAGAAACAAATACTCGTTGTTATGAAAGCCTTTTGATGGCGTACAATATCATGTTTTACTATTTGTTCGGTTCGATTTCCGGTTCACACAGGTGATTTTTCGAAAATGTATAAATGCAGTCAAAATTGTTTTCGACAGACACATATCACGCTTGTAACCTCCAAAGAGGTAGGCAGAGGTGCAATACACACCCCTTTTAGTCCCACGTAATAGGAGGCAAGCCTATTGCCGTCACCGGGCACACATATAATGAGTTGTGTGCAAAATGGCCGAATTAATTTAATAAAAAGTAGTAGCAATATTGTAATTTTGAAAAATTGTATTTGGAAACTCCTTTTAGTAAAATTGTCTATTTACAATTATACAATATTACAATTAATAAAAATTAAGGTACTTTCCCTCCATGAAGCATGGTCTTGGGACACACTGTATATTATGTATATTCCGAAATTTCCAAGAGCCAGAAGCAATGTTTAGGTGCTTACATTCAATCTACCTGATTTCTTCATTCCAAATGGGTAAAAAATTAATTTAAAAGTATTTTTATTTACCTTTTTATAAAGTCCATTAGCGTGAAAAACGAATTAAACAAATACAATTGCAATTAGTATTTATTAGGTAATTAATTCAAGAAGTTTATAATACGTTTTATAGTGTTATTATCTTAATTTGTTATTTTATTCTGAGGAGGACTGTAGAGGCATAGAGGTTCTATTGTGGTATGTAACATCTGTCCTGACTGTGGAAATTTTAGTTTGTATACCAGGGTGGTTATGGAATTTTCTATTGTGTTCGATAACGGAAATTGGCTTGCACCCTATTACGTGGGATCAACAAAATTCCTAGTGTATTACAATTCTACCTAACCCTCTGTGACATAGAGGTGATGATATCTATGTATGGTCAATAAAAAACGTAAATCCTAAATTTAACACTTTTCTAAACAGCTATGAGAAACTACAATGACAAATAGTACAAACTAGACTGGTCTTTTTTGCGTAAAAAGGCCTTGCTCACGATCAGTGCCAAGGCCCAGAGTTCGATGCTCGGTAACGTGCCTTCGCTCAAGCATTTACGATACCTCTATTGATGTATAAAATAAAATTACCGACCACTTAGTAATTATTACCTAGTTTTCATGTTATTTTTATAGTACTAGTGTAGAAATAAGCACACCGTCATCTCATACTTAGTCTCTACTGTAATCTCTACCAAAAATGTGGATGTGATTTTGGAAGTAATTTCGGTTATCCCACGTTATAACTGTTGCGGGGTACCATAGGACCTATTCTGGAATTCGGACATAAATTGGAAAAGCACAATTTTTTTTTTTTTCTTTATATTATTACTCCATGTTTTATTCTGCATACATTGTGTCTTTCTTCTGTGTGCAAATAAATGTTTTTCTTTTATGCGACGTGTGACGCGAACGTGCCGTGCCATACTGTTCTGACTCCTGCGATGCTCCCGATCTCAATGCAGTGCAGTCAAAATACACAAACCGAAATATAAGTTTTTTTTTTTTTTTTTTTTTTTTTTTTTTTTTTTTTTTTTTTTATCTTTGAAATTTTCAGAAAATTATTTAGATTCGTCAGAAGTTGGTGTGACTCTACCGAGGGTTCCAAAATGCAACGAGACTGAGAAGAGCCCTCAAGAAACTCAGCTCGGCTTTTTTCAAAATATTTCATCTTAAATCTAATACAGAGTTATTTAGAAAGGAGCAATTCGTTACGTTGTTACAACCAGGCCGCCTTGTCATCTAAGAAATCATTAATACTATAATAAGCTTTATGGCACAATTTACTTTTTATTAGTTTTTTAAATTTATTGACAGATAAATTTGCTATTTCGGTTGGCAATGTATTGTACATTCGAATAAAGTTCCCCGCAAAAGAATTACTCACTTTATGAAGCCTAAATTTAGGAACAGCCAGTTTATCCTTATTTCTTAAGTTTAGATTATGATTATCACTATTTTTCACAAATTTACTTTTGTTCTTGTGGGTATACAATAAAATTTCATAAATATACTGTGAATACACTGTAAGGATGTTAATATGCTTAAACTTATCTCTTAATGACTCCCGAGACCCCATTCCATAGATAGTCCGGATAGCCCTCTTCTGCAACACAAAGATGCATTCAATATCGGCAGCGTTACCCCACAGTAGTATGCCATATGTCATGATACTGTGGAAGTAGCTGAAGTAGACAAGACGCGCCGTTTTAATGTCTGTAAGTTGTCGGATCTTTTTGACAGCATAGGCTGCTGAACTAAGCCTGGCCGAAATTTTCCTTTGCCCCCATTGCAATTTGGAGTCTAACGTTATGCCCAGAAAGACAGTGTCATCGACCAATTCTATTATATCATCCCTAACCTTAACACTGGTTTTAACAAGTCTTACATTAGGTAAGGTGAATCTTACACATTTAGTTTTATTTTCATTTAATAATAAATTATTAGCACAAAACCAGTGGACTATCCTAGAGAGGGCAATGTTTACATCGTCAAGTTCGCGCTGTCCACGTTTAACTTTAAATATTAAAGAAGTGTCATCAGCAAACAAAACTACCTCGTGGTCGTCTCTTATGAGGTGAGGGAGATCATTAATATATACTAGAAAAAGAAAAGGTCCCTAAATTGAACCCTGCGGTACCCCCATTGCTACAGGAGAACCAGGTGACTGTTTACCATTGATCACTACTTTCTGGACCCTATCACTTAAGTAAGAATTGACGAAATTCAAGGCCGTCCCCCGGATTCCGTAATGATCAAGTTTCTTAATTAAAGTCTGGTGCTGAACGCAATCGAAGGCCTTAGATAAGTCACAGAATACACCATAAGCATCATATGACTCTTCCCAGGCCCTGTATATACACTATAATAATTTAATACCGGCATCAGTGGTGGACCGACCACGAGTGAAACCGAATTGTTTTGTATGTAATAGTTTATTAACGTTAAAGCGATTTTGCATTTGATTAAGCATAATTTTTTCAAAAATTTTGCTAAATGTAGGTAGTACAGAAATGGGACGGAAATTGGACGGATCTGAAGTACTACCCGATTTAAACAGGGGAATTAATTTACTAGATTTCATTAAATCAGGGAACACACCACTATCAACACAATTATTAAATATTATTACTAGTTCAGGAGCAACCATTTCAATAAAAGAATTTACTAAATACACAGAGATGCCCCAGAGGTCAGCTGTTTTCTTGATATTTAAAGATTTAAAAGTTTTTAAGATAGTGTTTATGTTAACTTTACTGAATTTAAATATAACGTTACAACAAGGAACGTTTGCTTTTAACAAAGATTCTGCAATGGAGGTTGAAGAGCCTAGGGTTTTTGTCAAATCTACAGGAATTCGGGAGAAAAAAATTTCAAATTCGTTAGCGACCTCGAAGTCTGATGTAGTTATTTTACCATTTATATTAAGTTTAAAATGGTTATCATTTAATTTTTGTTGACCTCTTTCCGCGTTTATAATTTTCCAAGTAGATTTAACTTTGTCTGCACTATTGAGAATTTTATCACTTATATATTTTGATTTAGCTGCTAAACAATCTGCTTTAAACTTTTTTGAATAAGTTTTAACATAATGTAGAAATTCAACTGATCTATTAAGCTGTCTTTCTGAGTATAGTTCATAAAGTTTTTGTCTACTTTTGTGTATACCCTCAGTGGCCCATTCACTGAAAGTAGGACTATCACTAATCATGACCTCCTTAGACTTGAATATGGAGTTGAACTCGTTGTAAAAAGAATCAAAAAATAATTTATACATTACATTTGGATCTAAGCCAGTGTCTAAGAATGGAATTTTATTGTAAAGTCCAACCCTCATACGTTCCAAGCGGTCACCAGTTATTGGTCTACATAATATTTTACGTTTTATAACTTTTTCTTTAGTGATTTTAAAAGATGCTATTTGCCCACAATGGTCTGAATCTAGCTTTTTTATAATACTTTTACTTTCTGGCAACATATCGCTGTATATATTATCCAGGCAAGTGGCTATTGTATTACAATATCTAGTAGGCTCCAAAAATAAGTTTGTAAGATTGTGTGATTTAAATAAATTTAAAATATTATAACTCATAGGCGTATTAACAAGTAAATCGACATTAAAATCACCACATACTATTAGGTACTTATTAGTTTTTCCAAGTTTACATAGAACTTTGTCAATAAGTTCCTCAAATTCGCAAAAGGGTGAGGTTCCAGGTTTATACACGCATACTACTATGAATTGCTCCATTTCCACGCACGACAGTTCGACTTTACACTCTAGAGAAAGAGACACAATATCTTTCCGTTCTTTAAATTTAAGTTGTTTATTTAATAAAATCAAAGATCCTCCCCGTACTGTGGTCACCCTGCAGAATGCACTACCAACCCGGTGATTACTGAAATTGAACATGAGCTCATACGGCTTACGCATATGTTCTGTAATACAAAAAATATCAATATTATCTGAATTCATTAACAGTTCCAACTCTAACTCTTTGCCATGTGTTAAACAACCAATATTTTGATGCCCTATGTTGATATAATTTGCATTTTTTGATTTGGTTTGATTTGGAGGGCATTTTTTAACATAATTAATATTTGTAACTAAATTTAATTCAATTAATTGACTATGTCTGCTAAAGGGTAATATTGCCTCTGTTGTCGTACAACTTAATTTAAATTACTTGGAACAGATTCCAAAGTCTTAACACTAAATCTACATTGCTCAATAAAAGCAGTTTTGTCAGCCAAGTTCTTGGCTGAAGTGTAAAAATAATTGAATAGCAAACTTGCTATTTGTCTCTTATAATGCTTTGGTAGAAAATACCTACCTTTGTTTACATAAACAATATGTTTGTTATTGTTAAAGTTACTGTCAGAAGATGACAAATTGTATTTATATACAGTTCTCTTAAAAACAGAATTAAAGTCAATTACATGGAATTTATTATTATATTGGCTAGTTAAATTGAGTTGTAAATTTATCTTATATCTAAGAGAATTTTCCACGTCTGGCACACCTTTTATGTATGGTAATGTAAACATTACTACATGTTCAACATTTAAGTTTTGCATTTTGTCAAAGTATAGGGATAGTTCATTTTTGTTAATTTTACCCCTGTTTGAGCAGAAAATAATTATTTTACTGTTTGAGTCAAAATTATATTCTAATATCTTTTGCATAATTTCATTTAAAGATGCACCTGGATAACAGTTATTAATAATTGAATAACAATTTGAATTAAATTGTTGTATCAGAAAAGAACTAAAATCAGTTCCAATATCATCACTAAATAAAACTAGTTTAGTATATCCAGTATGACTATTACTTTTTACACTGTCACACAATTCATACACTAATGAAGTAGAAGGTGAGCAAGTTGTAAGGGAAGCCTGGTTCTCCAATGATTGAGAAGGACTTGTGCAATTGATATTGCATGAGTGGTTATTTATGAAGGTATTAAGGCGCTCAGTATTATAATTAGATGTTTTGAGTACCTTATCTATACTTGATGAACACTTATTAAAGTCTTTTAGAGACCATTCATATTTCTTAGTTACATACTCTAATTCAAATTGCAAATTTTTTATTTGTGATTCTAAGCGTTGTGTGTCAGTGTAATATTTTAAATGACTTTGTTTAAGTTCTAACATAGATAATTTAGCTTGTTCTCTTAATTTTAAACTAGAGTTAACAATGTAACAAGTAGGACACGGATTCGATAATTATATTATAGTAACCAAACAATTCCTTGTCAATTTGTTCCTCATAAAACAACAATTACAATTCTTCGTAGTGTATATTATAATCTGATATGATTAGTAAACGAAAAACGAAACCTATAATATTAATTGTAACTTAATTATTAATCAGGAAATAAGTCAGTATTAAATTCGATATAGGACAAAAAGTTGTTCAGTATTTTTTTGCTAATAACGTAGCAGAATGTAGAATTTGCAAAGGGGAAGTGTTGTGAATTAAAATAAGTTGTAAGGGTGTCCAAACGGTTTGTAATATGTAGGCTAGTTTCCATAAAATGCGTAAGTAATTAATAATGCGATTCAAGCCTTCAGACAAGATGTTTGTTTCTTGTGTAAACTTATGAAAAGGTTTAGATGAAAACTAGCACTTAAATAGGCTATTTACTTAAACCTAAGATAGTTTATACTGTTGATTTACTTAAAATAATATAGGTCATGTGTTTTGGTTCAATACCTTTTTTCTATAAGTCCGGCTGCTCTTTCGTACATTGCCGGGTGTCTCTGGTATGCACCAGAAGATATTCCAGTGGTGCCCGGCGGAGTTTGGACCACCTTTAGCCCGTTTGGACATATATCTTTGGTTCTATACATAAGATACCCTTTATTCCGAAAATTCGTTGCCGTGGGAATTGGGGACGACGCAAATATCCCACAGATCTAAAAACTATAGAAGTAGACACGTTTATGATAATAACTAATCTAAATAACTAATCATCATTCACTGAGCCTTTTCCCAACTCAGTTGGGGTCGGCTTTCCAGTCTAACTACGATTCAGCTGAACTTCGATATTTTCCGTGAAGCGACTGCCATCTGACCTCCACAACCCATGGGCGATATCGAAGTTCTGTAGATAGACCGGTCGGATTTTTGATTTAGGGCTCCAACTACCCCTAACGACTAATCTAAATTAGTCGTTAGGGGTTTTGTTATTTCTATTAGAATAACTTTTCTCGTAGAATAGTTCTGTCGTTCACGATCTATAATGTAATGTATTATCAAGGCCATATAGCGTCAAACTAACCAAAGCTATGAGAACTAGACAGTTGACAAAATACTTATAGCATAATACATTATGAAATGACTCCCTCGTACAGATATTCCAAAATTTTTATCTTGGTACCTATAAAATATGTGAAGTGAATTAGTGTAAAACACTTTTGAAGATGCCATAGAGCGAAACCGGTCAGGTCCTACTACCAATAAAAAAATGTGGAATATCTGTACAAAAATGAGACATTTCAAAATGTATTACTATTATGTTCCACCAAGTTCCGACAATCGAAAGCATAAATTACTTATAACATATTATTTATTTATATTTTTTTTTAACTTTTAAAATATGCGGATCACTATATATATTGGTTCCGACTTCCGAGATTCTAGAAGCGCAACCATTATTATTGTTGTGGTTAATAATATAACGACTATGCTAATTAAATAAAAATATGATTTTAGCTGGAAATAGAAGTTTTGTATAAATAACTAGTACTTAGTTATTTACCTTGTTCATAAAATAACCTTATTAATAAAATAATTCTCGTGTAGTTGCGCTTGACAACAAACTATATAAAATGTAGACCTTTTTACTAAAAACATCATCGTCCGCTGAACCTTTTCCCAACCTATTGGAGTGCGCTTTCCAGTCTCACTGCGAAATAGCTGAACTTCAATATTTTCCATGACCTCCACAACCTATGTGCGACATCGAAGCACTGTAGACCAGTCGGATTTCGTTTTAGGGCTCCCAATATCCGTAACGTCTGCCATAGATGTTCGTATCACAACCGGGACCGACAGCAACGACTTAACGTTCTCTCCAAAAACTAAAATTAAAAAGAAGTAAGCCGTATAAAGAGCAACATAATCCAATGAAAAGGTTACAAATATTATCAAGGTCGTTGGCAAAACTACTTATGTGACACCTGGATATTTTGATTACGTCCATAAATAAATAAAAAAACAGTTCCGCTATAAAATATGATTCGCTATTCATAACAAGTTTGTTTATTTCAATGCATTTATAATCTGTAATTATGTAGTTTAAATCCAATAAAATATGTAGGTATTATAATAGTTTTGTAAACAGTTTGTAAACTAATGGTTGGAACACACTTCCTAGTCCGAGAATAAATAAACACGGACATGGTTACCGTAACAAAACTGGTTGTACGACCTTGACATAGAGAGAACACGCCATTGACCAATTTTATAACGTCTCTCCAAACATAGCGCCAAAATAAGATGCTTCAATGTGTGAGTTAAGAATAAAAAAAATTGGAGCAATAATTTGTGTTTATGCTAATTTTATAAGACGTTTATTCACATTGTTAAATCCGATATTAGCTATGGGACGCGTACCCGACATCGGGTTAGTAAAATGTATAAAATATGTAACTTTCATATATCCGGCATGATTATCGGATACCTATTCTGCCCTGCTTATTGCTTATGCAGTACTTGCATAAACGCGGTTTCGAGATAAGCGCGAAAAACATATATTTTGATATCTGAACTACAAGTCGTTATTATATAACATTTGAAGTTGACCTAAAATTAGCAAAAAAAATCTAGCTTTCTACTGATATAGTTTTCTATTTCCTTTGTTGTATAGTTTGGACATAATGCGTATTACTGCATTTTCATCTACCCTTTTAGCTTAGGATCACCACAGTATTGCAAATGCAGTACTTGTGCTTATTACTGCATGATTACCTAGCACGTATTGAATACTACGTTTCTTGTTAGCAATCGGTAATATTTTTATGCCGGGTGATAGTTAAGTGTTATAGTATATAGTTATAGTACGTAATATAGTACCAGTGCTACGTTTGACATTAGTATGGGTGCGTAGCTTATGTTGTATTTGATACAGTCTAACGCAGAATATCAGAGTACTACATTTGGCCTTAGCATGAGTGAACATCATTTGTGGTACTTGCTACATCCAAAAGTAGTCAAGTAGAGTACTTCGTTTGGCTTTAGTATATATACGTAATAAATAATGATTTGCCAAATTAATTTGTAGTAAACGAAGCAAGTACTTTATAAGCGTCTAGTATATGATGGTTACTGCGTAACTTGGTATCAATTGAAGCTTTTTGGTGCAAGTACGGCGTATTTCATTAAGTAAAACACATGTTTCTGGTAAAAAAAAAATTTTTGCAAAAAAAATGAAAATCGCCAAAATGTCGATTACTGCAGAAACGATAAGCAGGGCAGTATTACTTGCCCACGTACTGTACGTACGTCACTGTACTACTACATAGAGTAAGTACTACTTACTACTGGTGATTTCCTTCAAGCTACGAGTGTGGATTGAAAAGTAATCGGCCTAACCAAGAAAATAAATACATAATAAATGAAATATATTTTTATTTTTCAACGTAATCACCATCAAGTTCAATGCACTTTTGCCATATTCCCTTCCAAGCATTTAGCCCGTTGAAAAAAAATTATGCTTCCTTCGAGTCCAAATATGCGTCTACTGCTGCTTTGACCTCGTCA
Organism: Nudaria mundana; assembly: GCA_963556515.1. Classification (NCBI taxonomy): domain Eukaryota; kingdom Metazoa; phylum Arthropoda; class Insecta; order Lepidoptera; family Erebidae; genus Nudaria; species Nudaria mundana. The sequence continues at coordinate 6,858,167 of OY748298.1, read as the reverse complement.
TTGTCAAAAATCTTCGACCTCCCAAACAACAGTTCAAAGCCACAGTTGTGAAATTCTGCCATTTATTTGACAGACGTGTGAACACGAGCGTTATCTTGATGAAACAGGACTTTTCTTCATTCCTGGAAGTTTTTCTTTTATTTCCTCTCGTAAACGACGTAGCAGTAATAATCAGAGTTTATAGTCTTGTCCTTTCAAGATAATCAACCATAATCACACCCTTCGAGTCCCAGAATACTGAAGCCATCACCTTACTTGCCGACAAAATCGACTTAGCCTTTTTGGGGGGTGGTGAACTAGGTCTTTTTCACTGTTTTGATTGTTGTTTTGTTTCCGGTGTACAGTAATGAACCCATGTTTCGTCCATAGTAACAAAACGATTCAAAAAATCACATTCATCAACTTCAAATAACTCCAAACAGTCGCGTGCAATATAGTCAATCGCATCCTTTTTTGCTCAACTGAAAGCAGTCGCGGAACCCACCTCGCAGACACCTTGTGGAAATCCAACACGTTGACTATTATGTTTTGAGTACGTTCATAAGAGATGCCTATAATCTCGTCTATCTCTCTAATTTCATCAATTAAATCATTCATCAATATAAAAAAATCAATCTGCGGTCTCCCATAATTATGGCGAGTATTTTTTTAACATTTTCGTCAGTAGTGGACGTCGAAGGCCTTCCAGAGCGGGGTCGTCTTTCACACGCTCTCTACCATGCTTGAATTCTGCTATCCATTTTTTGACAGATGAATATGAAAGAGCGCAATCCCCTAATGTACTAACCATATCATCATGGATGGCTTTTGATGACAGCCCCTTCTTATGGAGGTACTTAATGACGGCACGCTGCTCGATTTGCTCCATTTGCGGAAATGATGTCAGATAGCATTGTTAATAAATTTATAAAATTAAAACTAATTATCGCACACGTTTCAAACTTCACACAATTAACAGGTCTGAACTGAACTAAATAGTGTGGGTAGATTTGATTTTTAGAACTAAATGGATCAGTGTTAGGTCGACTACTTTTCAATCACCCCTCGTATCATCACCAATACAATCTGTGTCCCTGTGTGTACATCTCTAATATCACTGACTTTAGAACTCTATGATGTCGGGCATCGTCGAGCATCTCACGAGTGTGGGGCCTGACCTGGCGGATAACCAGTTCGGTTTCCGTCGGGGACGCTCCACCGTGAGCGCGTTCATGCGCGAGAAGAGCCTGACGGAGGAAGCAGTCTCGCAGGGCAAGGTGGTGGTGGCGGTGTCTCTTGACATCGCCAACGCTTTCAACATCTTGCTATGGATCTGCGTTAGGGAGGCGCTCGTGTATCATGAAACGCCTCTCTACCTCTGTCGTATTGTCGGGGCTTTACTTTCGGAGAGGGCCATAGCTTACCCTAGCTGGCTCGGGCCAGGTCGGCGAGATGTATCGTGCGGTGTTCCGCAGGGGTCGGTACTGGGACCGCTTCTGTGGAACATCGGCTACGACTGGGTGCTGCGGGGTGCGTTGCCTGAAGGCGTAGGCGAGACGTGCTACGCCGACGATACCCTCGTCACGGCACGGGGTGCAACGCATCAGGAGGCAGCACTCAAGGTCACGACGGGTGTTGCTCAAGTCGTGGGTCGGATACGGCGGCTGGGACTGGAGGTGGCCCTGCACAAGTCCGAAGTCCACCTGAAGGTTCCAGCATAACTGTAGGAGGCTTTAGCCCTCGATGAAGTACCTAGGGATTGTACTTGATAGCCGATGGAACTTCGGACCATATTTCCGAAGTTTGGTCCCTAAAGTGACCGGGGCATCAGTCGCGCTTTCGCGACTCATGCCCAAACTAAAGGGACCCAACGCCTCCTGAAGGAGACTGTACCTGGGGATCGTGCGGAGTATGGCCCTATACGGCGGATAGATTGGTGGCCAAGGTGAACGTGACTCTTTTAAACAGACCACTTCGAACCTGGGCCGTCAAAACCATACGGGGGTACCGCACGATCTCCGGAGAGGCTGCATGTCTTCAAGCCGGGACCCCTCCATGGGACCTGGAAGCGAGAGCCCTTGCATCATTGTTCCAATGGTGCAAGGAGGCGCTGGAACGGGACCACAGGCCTGCGTCTCGAGAAATCGACGACCAGTGATCCCAACTCCGCCAGGATTTCATGGAGTCATGGAGGGTGCGACTTGAGCAACCCAAGTGGGGTACCACCATCATCGCGGCGGTGAGACCGCAGAGGCAGCATGGTGACCTCACGTATCGTGCGACACAGATCGTTACCGGGCATGGATGCTTCGGTGGCTATCTGTTTCGCATCCATCATGAGGTCACACCCCGGTGTCAACACTGCGAGGTTTCCGACGACGACACCTCACTCCACAAGTTGGTGGAGTGCTCTGCGTGGGCGAGTCAGCGCCGGGACCTCGTAGTGGGTCTGGGCGTGGATACCCTCTCGCTGGAGACCATGCTTCAAGCCATGGTCTCCAGCGGGAGTAAGTGGAACGCGGCCGTGTCCTTCTGCGAGCAAGTCATGCTCGCGAATGAGATGGCCGAGAGGGAGAGGGAGCGTACCCTCCCCGCCGAGTTCCGTAGTCAGCGGCGAGGGCGCCGCAGACTCATCTACGCCCAAGACCATCGACCTCCATGATCGGGGCCTGAGGACGGTGGGATCGCCACCCGTCGTCTTTACAGAAGCAGGCTAGAAGGGTTGCGTGCTGCGGGGCCTTTGCCCCATAGCACGCAACCAGATTCACTCACTGACGCGGGATAAAACCCTACCCCAACGACGCGGGATTCTCATCCCGACCAAACCCCCGCAGGGACCGCAAGGGTGGTCAAAGTCCGCCGGGCGCCATTGGAAATACGTTCTGCTTGTAACCAGAGAGGCGTCTCTCGGCAACGGACGTTAGAGAGGCCGCGGCCATGGGCCGCGGAATTAAAAAAATAATTATGTCGGGCAGTGCAATGCTGCCTACCAATAATAATGCATTTATAATAACAATAAGAACTGTTGCGAGATTTTGTAAACCGTCATAATTACAGATAAGTTTTATAAGACACAAGCTGTCCCGGCGAACTTCGTACCGCATGCATTTATCTAATGTTCCGCATAACTTTTTTTTTCTTCCATAAGATCCTTCTCCTGATAATTACGAACACAACAAAAAAAGAAAAAGCGAAAGCGGTCCAGCCGTTCACGCGTGATGGCGTGACCAAGGGAAATATAAGGTGACCAAGGGTGCAAAGGGGCTCTACCAACATCTTTAGGGCCCCAGCGACCTCACCTGCTAGTGGCGCACCTACTGATCAACGGACGTGGCTCGTTAATTTACGGTACCTATGGAGTGGCTTCGGCCCCTACGTGGGTACCAGGTGGTACAACAGTGTTGGTCCGGGGGGTTACCACCGTGCAACTGTGCTAAAGCCTGCCAAGTAACCCAGCCCAGGCTGGGTTGCGTTAGGGGTTCAGCAGCTGCACCGCCGGGCCCGGATGCCACTCCCACACAGTGGATAGCATGTTTGCGAGGACCGAGCGTTTTAAACGTTCGTTTTTCTGCCGAATGATAGTGGCCTGGAACGCCCTGCCTGTGCACGTGTTTCCTCCCACATATATTCCTATGTTCTTTAAGCGGAGCGTGAAGAGGCACATCAGTAGGTCGTTAAGTTGAGGGCCACTCTCTATAGTATTGTGTGCTGTGAGAGTGGCCCACAATCGCTAGACGTCGTCACGACTTACCACCAGGCGGGCGGCGTCAATTTGGCGATCAAATATAAAAAAAAAACAAAATAGGGATTAATTTTAAATATAGAGATTTACTATATATTATTTATAAATTGAAACATTGACGTCTTTTATGTCGTTTTAAAACAAAGAAACACAGTGTCACTAACAGCATTCACGAAGCGAAGAACAACACGTTTTCTCACGGAAGGCTGCATATAATCATATAATTGACTTATTATATTGTTTACTTATTATCGTGACACTTCAATGTTAACCAAACATACTCGTATAAGGACTTGGGTTTTTGCGGAGCACGTGGCTGGTGGCTTTTTAGGTTACCTCTGGCGCTGGGTAAAAATCCAGGCCCAAACGCTCAATTGCAATAGCGAACAACGTTACCTTGTCCGCACCGCGAACTAGTTCAGTGTAACTAGTTCTTGGTTGTCTATTGTTTGCCCGAAGATTATATGCCACAATCATCATATTCCCGAATTTCATTTGCCCGAATGTTTTGTTTGCCCTAAAAGACATATGACATACTTTTAATAGCCCGAAACTTAGATATCATAAGATAATACGTATTGTTTTTCATATTTTTAATTGCCATAATAATCATTACACATGATATTTCAGCGCCATAATAAATTGTTTTCGAACGCACTAAACAAGAAAATTGTACTAATTATTATTATATTATATAGTATGATTATTAAAATTGTTTTTAATTATAATACCTACCTACTTATTAGCTTTCTGGCATTTCTAACTACGTTGTCTTTCATGTTCTAACCTAACCTAAACCTCAATGTCGATGGCAAATGATGTTATGGCATGTGATAATTAGGGCTATGATTATCGGCCGGGCGCCACTGGGTAAATACCACCGCAACTACCAGAGGCGTCCGGCACTGGACGCAGTGTAGCCACGTCAAGGCGCGGCAACTTAAAAAATAGGGCTATGGTTATGACAAATGATTGTGGCACATTGCCGGCCACTGCCACGGCACGCTCGCTTCGCTCGCTCGGCTCGTGCGTTGTCTTTCATGTTTTAACCTAATCTAAACCTCATTGATGTTTTGACATGTGATAAGTAGGGCATGTGATAATTATGGCATGTGATAATTAAGGCATGTGATAATTAGGACATGTGATAAATAGGGCATGTGATCATAAGTGACTTTATGGAAAAAAGCTTCCAGCACGTAACTAATATAGCAAATAAGAGTAGGGCAAATGAATATTATTTCATATAATATTATGTCTGGAGACTATTATGGCAAATGAAATTAGGGCAAATAAAATTCAGGCAAACGGCGGTATACCCTATGACATTGGCGAAACCATCAATGAACATCGATGGAGCCACGTTTTTAAAAAAAGAAGATACTCGTACAAGTACCGAAATATACACTCGAACTGGAAATTTGATTCATTTATTATCTTTTAAAGAAGGTTAATAGAGAATATACTTAACTAGCGGACGCCCGCGACATCGCCCGCTTGGCAAATTAAATACACATAAACCTTCCCGAGATCCACTCTATCCATTTGTGAAAACCGCATCAATATCCGTTGCGTAGTTTTAAAGATCTAAGAATACATACTTACTGTGTTATGAATATTTATGTTAAATGAATCATATAAGTACTTAATATCATCTTAGTTTATTATTAGTTACAGACGTCCAAAAATTATGGTTTAACATTCGCGTCCATTTCCATCGAAACGACTTCGTTATCTGATTGACTGAATGACTTGATTCTGTCTGAAACATTAACACAAAAAACCGCTTGACTTCAATGAAATTTTAATGGGACCACGTCTAACTATTTCGAAAACTTTTCCTCGCAAGTGAAACCGCATGTATCAGGTAGTATAACGTATAAACAATTGTAAAATCTCGATCTAGATCTACATTGTTTGTCACGTTCCGGAAACAATAAAACCTCACGAACTAACGCGGCAGTGTAACGAGCCGGACTTGTTACACTTGACCTATCGCCATAACAGGATTTAAATAATGTGGACTTGATAATAACATCTTGTTCATTGTAATACTGGTAATACCTAACAATACTATTTACTTCCTTACACTTAGTATCGAACATAGAATATACCAGCCATAAAGCGGGTATAACAAATTCGAATTTAAAGTATCAGACATACACAGTACCGGGCGTAAAGTGGGTATTAGAAGTTCGAATTTAAGGTATCAGACATAGAATGGACCAGCAATAAAACGGGTTTTGCAGGTTCGAATTTAAGGTATGAGAAGTATGACTGGGGTAACCTTAGGGTAGAAAGTGAGGAACAGCGTGATACGGCAACGTTGTGATGTATCAAAAGATGGAGTGACTAGGATAGAAAAGGGATGTTTAGATGGTTCGGTCGTGTAGAAAGGATGGATGAAAGTATACTGACGAAAAAGATATGTTTGGTGGGTGTGGATGGACAGGTTGCTAAGGGTCGACCTAGGTTGTCTGTCCAATGTTAACATAACACAATTATTATAACTAGTTATCCCGACGAACTTTGTATCGCATCAAATAAAAAAATAAAAAAACAAAGAATATTCTAATATTTCATGCAAATGTATGTATTATTAATTATAATTGAAAAACACGACGACGAAATATATAGATTTATCTTCCTAATAAACTACGTAAATGAATAAGTGTATAGCTATTAATTTATTATAAAATCTTACTTTATATCTGTTATCAGCTTCTCACTATCACTCACTCAATATACCTACTACATAATTATGTTAAGCTTCTCTGTTACACTATAACATTTATAACACACTTGTGCTTTAACCAAATCGGAGATGTTTCAAGGCAGTTTTCCTGTCATCCGTTTTTTCACCAGCGTGTAGATCTTGCCCGCAAGATTATCGATTGTCGATGTCAAAGTCAAATTAGTTCGCGATATAATTAGTGCGACAAGAAGCGCATTTCATTATTGTGTGAAATTTAACACTGACATCGAAACGCATTGCGGGCGAGATCCGCACGCTGGTGGAAAAAGCGCTTGACAGGGAAAGTGCTACCTACCCGTATCCGGAGAGCATGCATGAAAATACTCATGAAAGAGAAAGTAGCTAAAAACGTAAGCGAAAGAGAGAAGTGGAATTCTACAGTCTCTGTCTACCCGCTTGATAAGTGGGTAAAATATAGGATTCAGCCTATCTTAAGCCAGAATAGTATGCAGAATCCGGCTTAGGTAATACCTTAATGTGCTCTCTAAGTGCGCTATTGAAGAAGAAGAAAAAAATGGCGGATGAAAGGAATATCCTTGAAATCAAATTATTGAATATTAAATGATTGTATTATTAAATACTATTTTTTAAGCTTTCACGTTGCATGAATATTAAATGATTGTATTAGTAAATACTATTTTTTTAAGCTTTCACGTTGCACAAACACGTGACGTGCACGTGTGCAAAAATATTTGTAAGTTTACGCGTTACATTACGTTACATTATGTTGCCTGACGTTTCGATCAGGTGTCACGGTCGTTCTAAAACGCCGCAAAATTGTCCAGTGTCAAATGTAGACGCTTCGCTCGTTTGGTCCATAAGTCCTTAAACCAATATTCCGAGACTGGATACGCTTTTAAAGATATTCAGTCTCAGAGATATTCAGTAGATAGATATTATCTATCCTCCGATTTCAATGGGGAGGCGGCGGGCTAGCTTCTCAAAAACGTAACCTTGAATAACTTGAAAACAGAAACTAGACTTACAACTTTAGTTTAGTAACAAAAATGTTTATTTTTTTATTATCTATCATAATATAGTTTATTTTCTTTTAGTTACGTTTACTTTCAAAGTTTGCCCACAAATCTATGGGAGCTGGGTGATGTTTTGCCAGTTTTGAAAAGCGTTTAGCATCAATCCACGACCTACATCTAACCCTATAGATACCTATCTGTTCTTGTTATGTTGGTCAAGGTATTAGTAAATTACCTAGTTGTCTATAATAAATTACTGGTGTATGTTACATACTTCATAATAGGTATAAATTGATGCATAAGATTACGATTTACCTAGATGTTTAGTATTTCGTAATGTCAAGTTACATATTTGTTCGAAACGTGGACTGGATGAAAAGAGGGACTTATAGGCAAAGGGGGAAACCACCTGAAAAACAAAAATGCCTGACCAATCACTGACAAAGCGATTGCCTCTATACAAATTTGTACTTTTTGTAAACCTTGGACCAAAAGGCGTCGATTGGTACGAAAACAAAATTTGTGCGGTTGGGCTATTAATTGTTATAAACAAATTAATTGGTTAACTGATAAAAAGTTGGTTTTTATATTGGAAAATGATTTCTAAGGGTAAAACGGGCAATATAGAACAATTTTTACTTTCACGCACGCGCTTAATACGAGTAGACGCGACTCTACATGCGTATAATAGTGTATCTTAACACGGAAAAATGCTACGCTATTTTACAATGTGAAAAATGTATATTTTCTCATTTTGAAAAATAGTTGAAGTTTGAGATCTGAGAACTATTTTGCCGCAGGATTTTTTTGAATTCGATCAAAACTCGCCAAAATAAAAAATGTTAAATGTGACCATTTTTGCGCTTTAAAACAAGTGTAACTTCTTTAAAACGCATTTTTTCGAAAAAATCACAAAGTAAAAAGTGTTCTATTTTGCCCGTTTTACCCTTAGAATTCCAATATAAAAACCAAATTTTTATCAGTTAACAATAGTAGATTGTTAACCAAGGGAAGAAAGCATCCCATTACTGACGAGATATTTAGCCAATAGTTCGAGGCAGAAATGGGTGTTTTCACCCGAGTTAAACACTCTACTTTTCATTTCGAATACGAGGAAAGCAAATAAAAGTCAAATAAAACAAATATAACAATAGAGATTGATCACGTATCACGTATTGTACTTCCCGCCTTTTTTTAATTTTTGTTTTTCATTCGCACTTTTTCCAGGGCAGGCAAGTTTTTTGGTCATACCGCCTTGTTATTAGTTATATTTTTCCATACAAAATGGTCTTGTTTTTTTTTTCGCTTTTATCGTCTTTGTTAATAGGCACTCTGGATTAAATCATGGACTTATACTACTATACTTTTTACCTCAGTAATGTGGTCTTGTGACTAATTATTCTGTTGGTACCACATATAATCAACCGACTTCTAAAAAAGGAGGAGGTCTCAATTCGACTGTATGTTTTTATTTAATTTTTAACTTTTTTTTTACCTTTTTGAACTGGGTGAACCGATTTTATTTTTTTACTGAAAGCTAGCACTTCCCAAGTGGTAGGGCAGGAGCCCTGGTTTTGGCCACTTTAAGGAAATTTCTATGTTCAAAAATTCGCAACAATTACAAGAATGTGTAATGTGGCAGTTTGAAATAACCACAGGGAAGAGTATACATTTACCTTTTAAAGTTTTTATGCGATGTTTGATTCGAGTCAATATATATATATTTTTTATGGTTTTAAAAATAAAAGGTGTGATTTCACCAGTTCTGGTCACTTTTCCCCTAGTTGTGGCCATACCAGTGCTCCAGTTGTGGCCATTAAATTGGAAAGGGGATTTTCCGGGTTTTTTGAAGAAAATAAAACAAATCATTATAAAGAAGTTAATATTTATTGTTAGGTAGGTAATTAACAGTTAACAAATTGCCATGCAATGCCATTTCAGGCACATAGAAAAATTCTCGCTTTGAATTTGTTTTCTGTGGTGTTTTGATCTTTTGTTTTATGTCGGCTTTAGCATATAAATTTAAATCTGGTTTATCTGGCCATTTCCAATTGTTTAAAGATTTCTGCAATGTTCGAATCAAAACAGCATCTTCACTTATAGACTCTATTTTACCAACAAAATGTTCACAATCGTACAAAAAAATCACAAAATCACCTATTTCATAGTCATCTATGGTTTCTTCATGTCCAGTAATGTTTTCAATTAGTTGTTCATTGATTAGTCCTTCTGAAGCATCTGTATCGTCCGAATCTCGTATAGAAAACCGTTCTTTTTCTTCTGACTTTTCTGATACCCAGATTTGAATAGCTTGTTTCTTCACTTTAGGTTTTTTCTTTTTCGCCTTTTCTCCATCTTCCGATTTCTTTTCCTTTTTATTTTTCAATTTATTTTGTCTCTGTTTTTCTTTGTTCTCTGTTCTACCAAAGAATTTTCAATATCATTTCCGAGAACAGGTTGTGGTCCAACATGGCCTGATGTATCCGGCGCATGACCTGAAACTTTGTGCCGCAAGGTGGATCGCGGCACTCGGAAGGTTCAACTAGCAGTAGCTACTTTCATACCATCTTGTATAGCTCTTAAGGCCAACGCAACTTTGGACGGTGAATAAGCAAAAAGCTTCCTCTTGGCCTTATCAATTTCGCTTATTTTATTATTTTTTGGAGCCATTTCACCCAATCTAAGTACAAAAGAAATAAAACTTGCAATGCCCAAACCAGTTAGTAATTTTCAAGCAGCAAACACAAAATAAAAACAAAGTGGCCAAAACTGATGTTGTATTGGAGTCAGTTGTGGCCACAAGCATGGCCACAACCCAAGCAAAGTACAAATTAGTGTATTAGTTGTGGCCACCCCCTCTTCCCAACACTAGGAATTTAAACGAGTAACAAAATAACCTCAAAGCATGTTGTTAGACATTCTGTTAGTAGGCTTCAATCAAATACAAAACAGAAAGTAAAAGGATTTCAGAGATATTTATTGATTACTTACTTAATGTCTCTTAATGATTTCTTTAAGAAAGTACCAGAAATTTTTCGAAAAAACTTGACTACCTCACAAAAAATTGTCTTGAAGCACAAGACGTCACAACTGTCATTTGTCAGAACGGACCATAGAAAAAGGATTTTTTACCACAGACTATGAAGCAAGTCTGTTTTCTATGCCTTATTTATTGACCTCTAAAGTTGCAAGTGGGCAAAACCGGGGTAGTGGCCACAACCGGGGCTCCTGCCCTACCATGTCAATTTGGTCCCAATTCGGTGTTAATTTTTGACGTGTATTTTAGAATTACCGTTTCCAGGTGCTTTGGGTATTTACAAGAGCCATGTCTGTCTGTCTGTCCGTCTGTGGTGAGAATGACTCGAACCCTGATGAAATAGCAAATAAATAGACTGATTCCCTTATTTTGTATGGATATTATTTTATCTCTGATCGATTGTGTGATCGTAGCTACAAGCGCTTTAAAGCACCTCTAAATTTAACAACAGCAGTGAGGCAGTGACTGATGATGACTTCAGTTTACAATCAGAACTAATAACCTATTACTAACATACTAAATAGAGCTGTTAATTAAAATGTCCTTTAACAAACTAGTTTATGAGGCCATGGTCTTCCCGGACTAATGATTGATTGTAGTAGGTACTATACTAGCATTTGCTCGCGTCTTTATTGGTTTACATATTCATGAAACGGAGTTACATACACCCATCACGCCTATATCCCCGAAGGGATAGGCAGAGGTGCATTACACAACCACAATTTGCCAGTATTTTTGGTCCCACGTAATAGGGCAAGCCTATTGACGTCACCGGGCTCACATATCATGGGCTATGTCCAAAATGACCAAATGAATTTATTAAAAAGTAGTACCTATATTCTAATTTTGAAAAAAAATTGAAACCCTTTGCCTTGCTGAAATGTTAATGAAAGGCAACAAAATATTACGTACCAGCCGCCATGGCATAGCTAATTAAAGTACTGGGCGTCTCGGACTATTCATAGTACTCTTTGAACTTCTTTTGTTTTAAAATACCTCCCCTTTCAAATGCTCATGGGCCAGAAATGCCCAATGTCCTTTATCTATCATTCGGCTAGTCTTAGTTTGCGAGTTCATAATCCATGACTGAAAAATTTCGGCACGATTTAACCGTAAAATTATTTTATGTAGATATAGTTATATGTAACGATGTAAAATGCGTCCGAAATCCGTTATCAGATTACACTTGGAAGCATGTATGGACTAGAATTAGAATATCAAAGTGCGCAAATGATATCAGTCTTTTAATATTAAGATTAGCATTAGACGTGTGGTTGGACACTTGGCCTACTTGATTAATAAAGATATAATTATTGTAGTTACAAGTTTAGGTGGGTTTAGGTTACCATATTAGTAACTGGTAATAACATTGAAGTGTTTAATATAAATGATCTTAAGACAGCTGCATAAACGTTTAATAATTATCTAGGTACGATAGAATTTAATCAAGGCGATCTTTTAATATAAGCGGATACAATGATACATACCTAATGCATTTATTAGTGGTAAACTACTAGCTTACGCACCCTGCTCCAACTGGTTCCGCAGTCAGGGGCCAGGGCGCTGCAGACTCATTTATGCCCAGGACCATCGACATCTATGATCGGTGCCTGAGGACGGCGTCCTTACAGAAGCAGGCTAGAAGGGTCACGTGCTGCGGGGTCTCAACCTCACAGCAGGCAACCAGATTCACTCACCGACGCGGGATAAAAACCAACCCCAACGACGCGGGATTTTCATTCCGACCAAACCCCCGAAGAGGCCACACAGGTGGCCAAAGTCCGCCGTGCGCCACTGGAAATACTTCTGGTGTCACCAGAGATGAAGCGGCCGCGGTCTCGCGGAATAAAAAAAGAACAAAACCCTGCTCCAACCGCGAGGAATATACATTGGGTTGGGTGCAAAGGGGCTCTACCAACATCTATAGGGCCCCAGCGACCTCACCTGCTAGTGGCGCACCTGCTGATAAACGGACGAGGCTCGTTAATTTACGGTACCTATGGAGTGGCTTCGGCCCCTACGTGGGTACCAGGTGGTACAACAGTGTTGGTCCGGGGGGGTACCACCGTGCAGCTGTGCTAAAGCCCCCCAAGTAACCCAGCCCAGGCTGGGTTGCGTTAGGGGTTCAGCAGCTGCACCGCCGGGCCCGGGGCGATGTATGGTGCAGCAGGCATGGGACCAGTGGGGGCGAAACGGAGTCTAGTGTGGGTGGTGTGGGTCGATTCGCCGGCCAGGGAGACCCTTAGCAACGGCGTTGCCGCGGCCGCCCGCAACACAGTCATGGGGCCCGCCTGGGGCCAACCACCCCAGGAGGCTGCCCCACATGTTGCGCATAATCCTGATGTGGGATCGCCGCTCCGGGTGGTAACCGGTGTGGGGTAGCGGCGGCCTTGCATCAGGGGGGTTTGGGAGCCCTTCCGTCCGGCGGGTCGGCTCCGACCTAACCACACGGTTCTAGACAAAGCTAGCCCCTACGCTTTGTCACTTACTGCTGCACCAAATGTCGCCCTGTCTTCACGCTTCTTCTTCAAAATCTACAATGGCAGTGCAACAAAAACGAAATAAACGTTACACAGCGGCTCTAGTAAACCCTACAACTTCACATTTCGAGGTGGAGTTCACTAACGTCCGTGGACTCCATGCGAACCTCGATACCGTCCACCACCACCTTGAGACGGCACGGCCCGCTGTGATGTTCCTCACGGAGACATAAATACGCCGCCCTGACGACACGTCTTACCTGTGTTACCCCGGCTATGGCATCGAGGAACAATTTCGAGACAAAGCCGGGGTGTGCGTGTTCGTTAGGGCGGATGTTTGCTGCCGCCGGTTGCGCTGCCTAGAGAACCCCTCCAATTCCGTCCTTTGGCTGCACGTAGACCATGGCTCTATGAGCCAGATCTACGTGTGCGTCTACCGATCCCACACAGGGGATTCTGAGACAACAAAGCTCTTCCAGTACCTCAGCGAGACGGCTGATGAAGCGCAGGTGCGGTTCCCGAACGCTGACCTAGTGTTTCTGGGGGACTTCAATGGCCATCACATTGAATGGCTGGGGTCCCTCAAGACTGATCATGCGGGTAGAGCCGCCCATGCGTTCGCTCTCTCCCACGGTCTGACCCAGATGGTATGCGGGATCACCCGGATACCAGACAGGTCAGATCACGCGCCCGCTCTGCTGGATCTACTGCTGACGAGTCGCCCAGCCCAGTACAGTGTTTCGGTAGGAGCCCCACTGGGTAGTTCCGACCACTGTGTTGTTCACGCTGGCATGAAGGTGTCACCTCCTGCACGTCCTGTGCAAACGTCACGACGACTATGGCACTACTCGTCAGCGGATTGGGACGGTCTACGCGATTATTTTGCGTCCGTCCCCTGGAGCCAGCGCTGCTTTGTAGGAAAGGCTCCTTCGGATAGTGCTTCTGCTATTGCTGGCGAGATCAGTTTAGGGATGGATTATTACATCCCTTTCACTGATGTCGCCAGTATCCGCAGAGCCCGTCCCTGGTTCGGGCGAGATTGTGCCAAAGCTGTTCGACAAAAACAGTCGGCATATCGCGCCTGGATCAGGGCCCGGGCTGTGCGCGACCCAAACGTGGGCCACCTCAAAGCAGCGTACAACCGGGCCACAAAGTCGAGTAAGAGGGCCTTTAAGAGAGCGGATGCCCAGCGCGTCGCGCGGCTTGGTCAGGAGCTCACTTCCCATCCCACGGGCAGCCGTGGATTCTGGCAACTGGCCAAAGCCGTGCAATCTAACTTTTGTCAGCCCTCGCTGCCACCGCTGCGTTACCCAGATGGAACACTGGCTCACAAAGCCCAAGAGAAAGCGGATATGCTCGCAGACCTCTTTGCGGCTAATTCCCGGGTCGACGACCGTGGCCTGCAGCCCCCCGCCATCGCCAACTGTGGCCACACAATGCCTGATATTGTTATCAGGCAATGTGATGTACGGGCAGTGCTGCGGTCACTCGACACGCGGAAAGCCAGTGGCCCTGCCGGCATTCCGGCGGTGGTGCTACGAAAATGTGCAGCTGAGTTGTCTCCAGTATTAACGCGTCTGTACCGCCTGTGATACTCTTCAGGGCTCGTGCCGGAGGTCTGGAAGGAGGCGAACGTACAACCGATCCCCAAGAAAGGGGATCGGTCCGATCCAGGCAACTATCGACCCATAGCTGTCACCTCATTCATTTGCAAGGTGCTTGAGCTCCTTATAAATAAGCAGCTCATGCAATTCCTAGAGGATCACTCGCTAATCAATGATCGACAATACGGCTTCAGGCCAAAGCGATCAACGGGTGATCTTCTGGCATTCGTAACGCATGTCTGGGGTGGGGCTATGGAAAGGCACGGCGAGTCCTTGGCTATTAGCCTGGACATCGCCAAAGCCTTCGATAGGGTCTGGCATGCTTCGCTCCTTTCCAAGCTTCCGGCATATGGTCTACCTCCTCAACTGTGCAGCTGGATTGCCAGCTTTTTAAACGAGCGCCGAGTGCGGGTCCTCTGCGATGGCCAGGCTTCTCGCTTCTTGCAAGTGAATTGAAGTGAAGGGTACCGCAGGGGTCCGTACTATCACCAACTCTCTTTCTTCTGCATATCAATGATATGCTATCCCTCGGGAACATTCATTGCTATGCAGATGACAGCACACTGCACGGGAGTTACTCGGTTCGTCCGACGGCGGGGCGATCTGAGATTGAGGAGGAGAGACGACGACTCGTGGCTGATCTCGACCGTAACCTCGACAGTATCTCTCAATGGGGTACCGAGAACCTGGTCGAGTTCAATGCCCGCAAAACACAGGCGTGTGCATTTACTGCGAAGAAATCCCCTTTCCTTCCCCTACCCTCTCTTCAGAATGCATTATTACCAATGAAGGACAACCTTGATATCCTTGGCATAGACGTTCGTCGAGAGCTCAATAATAAAAACTACATCGAAAGATGTATAGGGCTAGCTTCGCGGAAACTAGGAATACTGAATAAGGTAAAGAGATTCTTTACACCGGACCAGAGGTGTCTGCTGTACAAGACGCAGATTAGACCCTGCGTCGAATACTGCTCTCACCTCTGGGACGGCTCCGCGAAGTATCTACTGGACGCTCTCGACGCTATGCAGCGACGGGCTATCCGTATTATTGGTTGTCCGGAGGTAACGGGAAGCCTTGAGCCGCTAGCTCAGCGCCGAACAATAGCTTCCTTGGCCGCATTCTACCGTATTTACCATGGCGAGTGTTCTGAAGAGCTCTTCAATCTGATCCCACCCTCTTCCTTCCGATCCCGAACGACTCGTGACGGGCAGAGATGCCACCCCCACACAGTGGATAGCATGTTCGCGAGAACCGAACGTTTTAAACGTTCGTTTCTCTGCCGAACGATAGTGGCCTGGAACGCCCTGCCTGTGCACGTGTTTCCTCCCACATATAATCCTGGGTTCTTTAAGCGGAGCGTGAAGAGGCACATCAGTAGGTCGTCAAGTTGAGGGCCACTCTCAATAGTAATGTGTGCTGTGAGAGTGGCCCACAATCGCTAGACGTCGTCACGACTTACCACCAGGCGGGCGGCGTCAATTTGGCGAACCAAATATAAAAAAAAAAAAAAAAAAAAAAAAAACATTGATATGGATCAGTGAGGGAAAGTCTGAAGCTATGACTTATGAACCCTGAGTATGCAGTTTTTATTTTTACTTAAATCGGTGACAGAACCTTAGAAAATTCTTCGTAAGTAAGTCTTATAGTTTCCGACTTTCCCTCACTGACATGGGTCAGTGAGGGAATGGTACAACCCTGTATAGTTACTTTGGTTCTTTCATTACTTGATGAAGTAATGAGAGAACTGATGAGTAATCATCACATCACAGACTTCAATATGATAATAAAGTCTCAGATTTACAATGAGTAAACTGATGATGCCGTGAGGCGAAACAGATTAGTGTAAAAAAATAATAGGTTGCTAGTGGAAAAGTACCCACGGTCTACTTTTACCTTCTTGTTATTCTTCAATACTTCTTATATCCTACATAAAATTAAATGGGTCTGTACAGTACCTACCTATATAGGAAATATTTTACGATTTCTACATAAATAAGATAATAAAAAATGTTGTATAATATGGTTATAGTTCAGTTTATACTTGAAGAACATTCATTCCGTGTTCCTGTAATAAATTAGTTTTGTTTCCGTCAATTAATAAATCATTTAGGCAGACATTGTTAGAAAATATCTTCCTCGAATTCTTAAATAAAATTAAATACGTTAGGTACCTATTTTGTCTTTAAAGTTCCTTATAATTACGGTCTCGGAACTTAGTTTTCCGTCCTGTCTGTCGAAGGCTTGAATGTGTATTAATTTGGGGTAGGTAGGTCCTACCCAAAAAAATTTTTCCTCCTCACATGGACTCATAGTCACCACAATTTTTTTTCGCGTTTGTGATGTGTCATTAGATAGGTATTTTAAAGCATTGAGAGGTTGCCAAACCTTGTTATCTTGGAATTCGTGAGAACAGCAAACCTACGGCACTCTCTACGGTGATGGCGGCGGGGTGGCGGCCCAGGAGGTCCTGTGAGCCCTTCGGAAAATGCGAGGCGTTGCCCTCAGTCAGGCGAGGACAACGCGTTTCTCATCCATTGTGACAAACAAAGTGCAACTAGACAGGCATCAACAGACTGTTATTAACCTAAAGCTAAATATTTAGATTTTTTTTAAATTCCCAAGGTCGCTCTTTCACACGCAGAAGGTATTCCCAGTGGAACATTTAGATATTCATTTACATTTTCTTAGAGAAAACATTGTTAATTCTAAAGTTAAATTTATATAAATAATTGCAACATTTAGCTGATAATTTGGCTAAAAATACAAAAAGTTGAAAAACATATTGTTTTGCATCAGTAAAATAGGTCTGCGTTCTGAGGAGAGTGTTGGCAAATAAGAACGCAACCTTATTTACGGTAAAACTGTTTCCTTTTCATCTGTCTTCTCTATGATAAAGACTTTTATGCTTGTAATACCCAATTCACACTCTCGCGTGTGAATGTAAACTCGCGCCTCGTCACATTGCCACGCGCTCGCCTCCGGGGTGGATTTTTGGGTACGAGTTAAAGGGCCTCGAGAGTGGCGTTCAAACACGCGCTGGTGCACTAATACATAAATGTATAATTGTATAGAGGTACATATAAGTACTAGCCCCCCGCGGCTTCGCCCTCATGAAATAATTTTATGATTCCCAATTCCCGCGGGAACTATTTCCCGGGGTAAAAAGTACTTGTTAATGTTAATCTTAGTTACTTGTTATAAAATCAGGTGTCTGCCAGTGAAACTCCTGTTAAAATCAATTTAGCCACTCCCAGATATTAGCCGAAACTGACAGAGAGGCAGATAGACAGCCAAAATTTTAAAATTTGCGTTTTTCATCAAAGTAACATAATATTGTATAGGTGTAGCTATTTTAAGCTATTTACGTATATGAATTTAGTGAACAGCTGTTAATTTGGAATTTGTAACAGACACGACTTTTCAATATTATTTATCTGCATAGATTATTTATTGGTAACTCAAAGATAACTGAACACACGACGAGAGTGTGAATAGAGGCTCGCGTTCAATCAATTCCGCGACGTGCGGAGCGAGACACGACACGAGGTACGAGGCGAGAGTGTAAATGAGGTATAACTGTTTTAACACGAACACGTAGTATTGTATTCTCTTTGACACGAACGTCAAGAGTTCTTAGTTTCACAATATACGATCCTTTCATTTTGATAGTAGTCGTTTCTTATTTTTACTTACATTTTAATAAAATCCACTAATATTTGACTACTTTTTGATGTAAAATCGTTTTGGCTTCACGAGTACCTACTAATGACTATTCTGTGCTATGGCGTTATTGATAGGACTTATATATATCTTTATCAAAAACTGCTCGGATGGTATTAACTACAGGTAAAAAACTGGTAAGTGCGACAGGGAATATAAAATTAATCAGTATCTATAAGTAACTTATCAAACATTAGGAACCTGAGAAAGTTTGACACACGTTCAATCTTTAGTACGAGCGACTGCTGACAATCGGACAACTGGCCATAGGCCTGAAGAGGGGGGAATTGCCTACATACCTATACCACGCTGGTCAGACGGGGTGGTATAGGGTTTTTGTGTCGAGTTTTCCTTCTCTAAATAAATATGGTTCGATAAACATACTTTATATCGGACAATGCGTTGTAATAATTAAATCAAGCCACATCTGTGTTATTCATAGGTCTACTGCAAAAAAATACATGGCAGTTTTCATTACTTACTGTAGGGTTCCGTAGAAAAATTTCTTTAGGAATATAGTATTGTCATGTCCGTCCGTCCTCGGCTTTCATTTCTTTAATTTTGCATGGACATATGTATATTTACTACACTGACAAAGTGCTAAAATATTTTTTTGATTTAAGTATCCATTTGCGAGATATTCAGCTTTGAAGAGCATATTTTTGCGAAAACAGGGGGTTCACGATGGTATTCCTTGTAATGAACTTTAAAGGAAAACTATAACGGATGGTATAACTCTGTTAGTTCAGGAGTTATAGAGGCTTTATGGGTAACTTACGAAGCCCTATCTTGTGCAGGTCCCAACATGTACTTGGCTGGTTTTTCGCATTACAATTAATGCGAAAAACCAGCCAAGTACCAATGCAAGATTGACAATTATTGCGAAACCTCTGCAAACTTAGTACTAATAAATATTCAACTGTTAAACACAAATAGCAAATATCCATAAATCTATACAGATAAATAAAATTGAAGGGTCTGTATGTAACACTAAATTTACAGCTTTTTACTAAAAGTACAAGTTACTTCTTTTTTTTTGCAATGCCGCGGCCCGGAGCCGCGGCCGCTCTCACGTCCGTTGTCGGGCGTCTCTCTGGCTCGCACGTAGAAGGTATTTTCAGTGGTGCCCGGCAGTACAATAAAATATTCAATTTTTTTGTCTATCTATCTGTCTGTATGTTCTGGCTAATCTCTAAAACGGCTCGACCGATTTTAACGGGACTTTCACTCACAGATAGCTGATGTAATGAAGTGTACTTTTTATCCCAAAAATATGTTCCCACGGCAATTGGGAATCATGAAACTATTGAACTCAGGTCAAGCCGCTACCGTCCATTAGTGTATACTGTACGTTACAATACAAGGTTATTATACTTTAGTGATAGCAGCGAACAATAAGTTATTTATGCTGTTAACCTAATTATTATTATTTATCGTCTACGCCTTTGCCTTTGCATTCCATTACCTCTGGACAAAATACAATTTATATTTTATCTACATTAGAATTGTTAACGTTGTCCTTATTTAAAACAAACAGCTATTAAAAGGGCCGTTTAAGTAGTTCAGATCTTATCTTAAGGGCTTTTGTGTTAAGACTTTATGTGCCTACTTATGTTGAATTATTAAGAGTACCAACATATTTGCAAGTTAGTGCAACTTCTGTGGTGCAAGTGTTTGACCTCATCTGATTAGAATAAACTGCATGAACGTTTATATTATCAAATATTTAGGTGCTGATACTAAACTTTTTGATGCAAAACAAACATTTTTTATCTTATTTGAATCATTTTTGGTTGAAAGCACTAATATTAATAAATGATGGTTGAACCTTTCCAAACTGGCGCAATCTCTTCTTCTATCACTGTTAGACTGTGCTTTAATCTGTTTCTTGGATGCATCGGAGGAGCTTTTAAACAAAGAGCAGAATCTGGAAAATCGCTTCGTCTACGGCCTTCGTAAATAAAATCATGTATTGAACTTTCGGTTTATATTGGGGTGGCTTCCGATTCGGCAGCGTCGTAACGCTCACATTCGGCCTTTCCTGTATACCATTCTTCACAATTCTAATTCTCCAATATATCTGCGTGAATGCTTTGAGTACCTACTTATTTGGTGCCTAAAGACAGAGACTGTCGAGTCTCTTCCTCCCTTCTTTGAACTCCTGCCCCCTCCTCTAGTCACTATGACGAATCCTTCACTGTTCAAGCTATGATACTGTGAAACTTGCTCCCACATGACATACGTGCAAGCCGTTTATTGGGCATTTTCAAGAGACTACTAGTTAGGGAACATTCCTATCTCAGTAATCTGTTCTTTTCTTTCAACATTTTGACTTAAGCACGCCTTTGTACATGTTGTTAATTATAAGTTACCGAGATATCTGTTTGCTTTGAGGTACTTTTATATAGGTACGAATTGTTTAGGTACCATCTCGAATAACAACCGAACAAATTCAGATAGTGGTCCCAAAATCTGGCATGAAAAATGTGACGGTATGTGGAGAAACAAAAATATTGATTAATTGTGGGTAAACGTATAAAACTAGTGACAATACGTACCTACCTACTTCTGTACATCAGAGAACCCAGAAGTTGACTTCGTCGGAGTTCGATTTTTGCTCAGCGCGTGGCTGCTGGCTTTTGAGGTTACCTCTGGCGCTCCGCAAAAATCGGGTTCCCAGACGCTGAATTGCAATACGGAACGACGTTTCTTTGTTCCGTACCGTGAACTTGTTGAGCAATTAGTTCTTCTGTGCGGGAAATATCAAGCATTACCTTGACATTAGCGAAATCATCGATGAACATCAACGAAGCCACGTTTTTTAAAAAAGAAGAAGAAGAAGACTTCGTCGAATCAATCAGTTTGTGAATAGCGAATACGGTACCTAGATCTAGTAGAAATAACGAGATCGTTAATAAACTCGGAAATACTCGGATTAATAAAATTGGAAACAAACTTAGGTAGGTACTTGTAGCTATCACTTAACCTTCATTTAATCATTTTGTAATAACTAAGTTCTTATTTAAATGCTATAGAAATAAAAGTAAATAGGTACCTATGCAAATTTTGTTGGATAAAGAATGAACTCAATTAGCTGTTAGTGCTAATGTTGATAAATATCGAATTTGCTTTCGATCGATTTCGCTTGTATTTGAAAGCTAAGAGATTGCTTACACTTGGTTTCCAAAATAATAATCTCAAAAATGTAATGGCATCAGGCCGAGGGACCAAGTCGCGTAAATGAACGTAAAACGCAATGCTGCTGCTGCTATACTACTTCGATAGAACTGCAATTGGTCAAAAAATCGGTAGTCTGCTAAATTCACTAGTAACGCTGCAGGGCTGGGAAGTTGAAGTTGGGCGCCGATAGGGTGGCGCCAGAAAGGCACCAATCCGAATGACTACAGAGTACAATCATCATTACGTTAATTTGGATTTAGTTACTCCCGACATTACCAACTTCCCAGCCCCTATATCCCCAGAACCGCTAAGTTCTAAGCAATTTTTCGTTCCCCCTGCACCCCCACCCATCACGAGTTCCATTCGCCTGCAAATAACATTCCCGGGAATTCTTATCCCTTAAAAATACCCAAACTCATCCCACTTTCCACAAAACTTGAAGCCTCTATAACCCGGAAGCGGAGCCTTCTAGCTCAATTCTGAGCAAACTTTGCTCTCCTGCACCCCAACCGAGGCATATTCTATTCGCCTGCAAAAAAATAACCCGGGATTTCCGATCCCACAAAAATACCCAAGATTCCCAGTACCCGATATCTCGAAAACTAAGCATCCCAGATCAATTTTGACTTCATTTCCTCCCCCCAGGTAATGAAAAATCTTCCCATAAAAAAATCCCAATTTCCATCCCACTTCTTTGTGTTGGTAGTTATTGCGGGCTGTATAGAGATACCACAATCGGATTAACTTGTTTATTGATTCATGAATAATGAATACTGAATAATCATTACATTCTTAATGCTACCGCTTATACACGCTGATTTTATCATCGTCAGCAGTCGAAAGGGTTCGCTCTCGGAATAATATTTGGATTCCTTTTTTAACATCTAAATTACTGTACTGATAATAATAAAAAAGTTAGTCATTTCTGTAATTCTTCTCACTCGATCAAGTTTAACATTAGTAGCAGTACGATATTTCATTGATGAATTGACGCGGACGCCAGGCTCAAGGCTGCACGTATCGCACACACACATCCATCCTTCGAGCGCTTCTAAGTACCGCGCAAATCATGTGTTAGGGAGCAATGACCCCTCGCAGCTATACCTACTTGAACATAAAATACACACTCCAATTTCTCCTTCGTACTTTACACGGGCTTAGGACCGTCTGTAATACCTACTTTACTATTAACAATAGCGACTTAATGACTTTTGAACTATGTAATAATAATAATAAAAATACACTGAACTACAACTGACTGCGAGGAGGTATTTCAGGCGTATTTAAAAAATTGGAGCTATTTACAAATAAAATCAAACTTACATACCTATTTACAGTTTATTTACACTAATTTACAGTTCTCTGTACCGAAGTAACTGCTCGATATGGAGTCCATTCCTTTCGATACACAGACGTGCACGTGTTAATTGTTTGTCTTTCAACTTTTCGATGTGTCTCTATCACTTTTCACAATATCAAAAGCGTCCACTATCGCAATGCGTAGTTCTTCGCGGGTTTGATGACTTCCATTTGGGAATAATCATTCAAACGTACTCGGGCTTGTGCATGTAACGGTGTCCGGAACTGTCCGTGGTCGAGTAAGCGCTGGGTTGCGGCCAAGATGGTCCCGCGTGTCGGCACTTGAAGATCACTGACTCCTCGTAGCCGTAACGCATTTAAGTGCTCCGGCTGGGAGTACAATCGCCTAGCCTCTTGTAGGTTGTGGTTAGCAATGGCATACAATTGTACCATTTGCTAGATACTCCACGTTCAAATATTCGTACTGACGACTCATTTTACTCACTGACACACACGATTACGCAACAGACACCGGCACTGTCACGAGGTATACTGGACAGGCGAGCCGCAGCCCGCAGTGTCGTCGCTAGGTGGGGGCCGGGCGTACGCTTGCTTTTGCTTCTGTGCCAGCGCAATGTTGAATGAAAACAAACTGTACCATAACTATCGTTGTAAAACTTAAGTTTTTAAGAGAGTGAGTCCACTACAACGGGTTCTCATTTGATGTCTAGAAACTAAATATTATTTTTTAGATTTCTAAAAAAAATGTGTTTGTTTTTCAAAGTAATGATGCCAGTTGGTTCAAAAATTATTCCGAAAGTTAACCCTTGCGTAGTGCTGACGGTAATAAAATCAACGTGTATACTATTATTTACAAGTATTTAAAGAGTGGGGAATCGTCAGTCTTTGCTTTATCTCTGACTGACGATTTCTATGTTATGGCAGCAAACGTGATTCTTAATAATTACAATATTATTTATACAATTTAATTTCCTGATAGAAATCACGTCCCATGAATATATGCCTATGCCAAATTATTGTGCTGAAATGTATGCTGTGCTGCGGAGTGTGCGGTGCTTGTTCTTGAACTTAGCCGTAGAACATTTTGCTGACGTGTGTTATGCTGCGTCGTGTTTTCAAATTTGCTGAGTTGCACATACTTCTGTCTGCGTTTGAAGGTTGTCGCGTAGCGTTTGTTTTCTTTTGTTTGTTTATATTCTGATGTGGTTTTTGCGGCTTTATACGTTATTTATTTGGGTCATCGCCTTAGTTATTTTTTTGTCCATTGCTTTGGATGCCTTTCTTACCACGGTAATGATCGTAACGATAACTGTTGTAGTTATGATAATTGCCGCGAGTACGGCGATCCACACTTTTATATTTTCCATCTCGGCCGCTATCTTCGTGTGGTTCTTCTCTGGGCTTATGCCTATGTTGTTGTTCTGCACCATATTCAACTGCTCCTTCTCGTGTGTCGCACTGTTTCCCATTGTTGCTGCTTGTCCTTGACTGATCTCTGTCTTTCATTTTACCATTTTATATTATATTGAAACGGACGGTGGGGCGTGATATTCGTCCTGAACGTGTCATCTTCGTGTTTTGCATCTTTTCTGCTGAATTATCGATGGATTGATTTTCGTGTTTTTTCTCGTCTTCGTTTATTATGAATGCTGGTTTCAATCTGTCTATTGCACGTTCGTTTCTTTACCATTTCGCTTGATTGTGAATACCTTATCATCACGTTTGATGACTAGGAAAGGTCCGTCATACGGTGGCATTAGTGATGGACGTAGCTTATCGCAGCGTAGGAACACGTGTGTACAGTCGGCTAATCGTGGATGGACGAATGTGTTTGTTTTTGAGCTCTGCCTTTGTGGTATTGACGTCATGTGTGCGATGTTCTCTTTAATTTTCTCTACGAGTTCCGAATACGTAGTGCTTTTAGAACTGTCGCCAAAATATGCTGCTGGTAATTTTATTGTTGTTCCGTAGACCAGTTCGGCTGCTGAGTATCCAGTGTCTTGGCGAATACTGGTACGCAGCCCGAATAATACCAATGGTAGATCTTGTGTCCAGTTTACGGTATTTTCTCTTGCCATCAAAGCTGCTTTCATTGTTCTGTGCAGTCTTTCTACTTTGGAGTTTGCCTGAGGGTGATATGGCGTAGTACGGATTTTTTTAA
Organism: Nudaria mundana; assembly: GCA_963556515.1. Classification (NCBI taxonomy): domain Eukaryota; kingdom Metazoa; phylum Arthropoda; class Insecta; order Lepidoptera; family Erebidae; genus Nudaria; species Nudaria mundana. The sequence goes on along the minus strand of OY748298.1, from coordinate 6,833,212 downwards.
TTCCCAGGAATTTAGTTAGGCTTCTGAATAGCTCAGACTCGAATTGTCGTCCTTGATCCGTTGTGATACATATAATTAGGACATCCGAAACGTGTGATCCAGCCTTCGTATAGGGTTTTCGCTATTGTTTCGGCTGTGATGTACGAGATTGGAAATGCTTCTGGCCACGACGTACAACGGTCGATCATAGTTACGATGTACCTTTTGTTTTGTGATGTCGATAGGGGACCCACAATATCTATGTGAATGTGGCTAAATCGTTCTGCTGGCATGAATTTTTCCAGGGGTGATACTGTGTGACGATGAACCTTTGATTGCTGGCACTGTAGACATGTTTTACACATTTCGTATATGTCTTTGTGCATGTTTGTCCAGACGTATTGAGATGTTATTAGCTTTTTCGTTGTATTTTTCCCCGGGTGACTCATATTGTGAAAACTATCAAAAATTGTTTTTCTGAACTGGTATGGTAGGTATGGCCTTGTTGTACCGTTAGATATATCACAATAAATTTTGACATTACTGTTTTGTACTATATATTCTAGGTATCTTATTCTTCTAGGGGACTCATCCACTGATGCCTTCTTGTCGAATGCGTGTGTCAGTGGTTTGTGGTCCGTGTATATAGTAAAATTACGACCTTCTATTAATCTTCTAAAATGCTTTGTAGCCATGTATATGCCGAGTAGCTCGCGATCGTACGTGGAGTATTTTGTTTGTGCTTCACTTAACCCTTTGGAGAAGAACGATACGGGCTTCCATTTGCCTTTGACCTGTTGTTGAAGGACTGCGCCAACACATTTCAAACTAGCATTCGTCATGATCGCTAGTGGTGCGTCCGTTTCCGGGAACGCTAGGGTCGTGACGTCTTTTATGTCCCGTTTACAGGCTTCGAATGCTTGGTTAGCTTCCGTATTCCATTCGATTGGAGTGTTGTCGTTCTTTTTGGAGTTTTTGAGGTATTTGTTGAGCGGAGCTTGGTGTCTTGCAGAGTGAGGAATGTTATTTCTGTAGAAGTTAATCATTCCCAAAAATCGACGTAGCTCCTTTATTACCTTTGGTTTAGGGTATTCGTTGATTGCTTGAATTTTTTTTGACGTCGGAGTCATTCCTTGGCTCGTTATATGATAACCTAGGAAATCTAGTTCTGTCTTTACGAATTCGCACTTGTTTGCGTTGATTGATATCCCGTTCTTGTGTAACCGGGCGAATACTTCCTCTAGATGCGCGTAATGTTCTTCGATACTATGGCTGGCGATTAGTATATCGTCGACAAAGACGTATATATAGTCCAGATCTCGGAATAGGGAGTCCATGAACCTTTGAAATGTTTGGCTGGAATTTCGGAGTCCATAGGGCATTTTTTTCCAGTGGAACATCCCCATAGGGGTAATAATGGCGGTCTTTTCCGGTTCCGCCACCTCTATTTGGTTAAATGCCTTTTCTATGTCCATTTTACTGAATATTGTTTTTCCACTTGCGACGTATGTAAAGTCTAATAGTCGCGGTAATGGGTATCTGTCGGGGACCGTTATTTTGTTTAACGCGCGGTAATCCCCGCACGGTCTCCACTCTCTATTCTTCTTCTTTACCATGTGTAGAGGAGATGCCCACGGACTATTTGATGGCTCGCATATTCCAAGGTTTATTAGCTCTTGAAACTCCTTTTTTGCTGCTTTATACTTGTCGGGCGGTAATGGGCGCGCACGTGCGTATACAGGAGGACCTTTTGTTATGATGTGATGCTGTATTCCATGTTCTGGACGTTTCTTAAACGAAGTTATTCTGGTAATACTTTCGTATTTTTCTAACAGGTGCTTTATGCGTCCTGATAAGATTGCATCGATTGATCTCACGGAAGGTAATTTTGATCTGGTGCTTTTGGCGGGTGTCGATAATTTAGTTTCCTCATCGATCAACCTCTTTCCGTGCAGATCCACTAGTAATTTGGGGTGCTCTAAGAAATCCGCTCCTATTATTGGCATTTTAACATCTGCTATTATGAATGTCCACGTGAATGGTCTGTGAAGACCGAGGTCTAATGTTAAGGTGTGTTCACCGTAAGTTGTAATTTCAGACCCATTTGCGGCATATAATTTGTACTTGCTTGCGGGTTTCTTGATATGTGCGCTTTGTAAAACCGATATGTTTGCCCCTGTGTCTATTAAAAATCTATAACCACTGTTAGAGTCGGTAATAGTCAGACGGTTTGAGGGGTATATAGCACAGAGTCCCGTCTTATTCTGCGCTAATTTTAGTTTCCCGATTTTTGGTTGGGTTCATTTTTCCATGCGCACGGCTGTTCGCATTTATACGCTTTTGTTTTGAATCGGGCGTGGTAATAACATAGCCTCGTTCGTGACCGTGATCGTGGGCGCGGCCTTGCGCGGAATGTGCTGCGTTGCAAAGGTCGGCGATTATTCATACGTAGCTCGTTTATTTCAATACGCATCGCTGCTATTTGTGACGTGAGCGTTGTTATCAAGCTTACGTTTGCAGATTCTTGTGACGAGTGGTTTGTTGTGTATCGCATATTTTCGTATATTCTATCTGCCATCTCGCCTAATTTCGCCAATTCTAGGTTTTCGGAGACTGCCAAAATGGAGGTGACTGCGGCGAGAAGTTGTCTGAACCATAGTAGTCGTATGGTGTCATCATTCATTTTTCCGCTACTGGCTTCCTTCATCTTTCTTAATAATTGTGATGGGGTCGAGTCGCCTAAGTCAATCTCCGAAAGTAGCTTGTGGAAGCGTCTGTGTTCGCTTTCCTCGTAGCAACCGATCAGCCGGTCTTTGATTGTGGCGTATTTGTCGGCATCTGGCGGGCTTGTAAGGATGTCGCTAACCTGATGTATGACTTCCTTTGGGAGTTTTGTGATGACATTGTTATATTTGTACTCGTCACCTTGCTTTTGAGAGGCTATGATGGCCTCATATTGGGCGAACCAAAGGCGTGGTGAATCCGTCCAAAATTGTGGTATGCGCTCCGCAATTGTAATTGCAGCCACCACTTGGCTGTCGCTGGTTTGCTCTGATGATGTGCCTGGATTTTTAGCAGGCGTGCCAGCGATTGTAGGTGCCATGTCGCGGTCGGTTTCGGATTTTTCAGCCTCTTGAAATTCCAGCTGGTGGGACCCGCTTGTGGGAAGCAAACTGGAATGTGCTATCCGCGAATGTAGTGGTAGTTGGTGATCAGTTGAGACCGGCAGGCAAGATACCCGGACCGTCGCTCAACTAGAATCACGCCGGGGTCACCAATGTTGCGGGCTGTATAGAGATACCACAATCGGATTAACTTGTTTATTGATTCATGAATAATGAATACTGAATAATCATTACATTATTAATGCTACCGCTTATATACTATTATTTACAAGTATTTAAAGAGTGGGGAATCGTCAGTCTTTGCTTTATCTCTGACTGACGATTTCTATGTTATGGCAGCAAACGTGATTCTTAATAATTACAATATTATTTATACAATTTAATTTCCTGATAGAAATCACGTCCCATGAATATATGCCTATGCCATAGTAGTCAACGGAAACTGTAAAAATTTGCCTTCGACACGATGTGCAAATACGATGCTACTTTGCTACAATTCAAATACGCGACTTGGATACTAAATTACTAACTAAGCAAATGAGAACCCTATTTTTTTTAATCTATCTAATGTAGGTATAACTTTGAACTTTTTTTTATTTCAGGTTTTTATTTTTTAATCTGATCTCCACCAAACTTGGCACAAGTGTTCCTTGATTTAAACATATATTTCATCGTGAGCTTCTTTTGGTTTGGGGAAACCCAATTAATGTTTCAAATATATCGCGAGGTCTACTGTTTGACCACTTGTGTGAACACTAGTAGCTACCTTATTATTATGTTCCTTATATTTATTCACTTTTTTTTATTTCCAGCTGTCGGACCAGCTTCCAGAGCAACTCGCAGAGTTCAACCTGCGAAGTGCCATGTCAAAACCATCTTACACGATATGCCCAATTACATCCGATGACACGGAGCGTATGCTTAAGTACTTGAGGAGGTAGGTACCTATACCTTTTTATTACCTATTAGCAGCTTTTACCTTCGTAGCCTTTATTTATCCTGTAGTTAGTATTATTAGTTACAAACGAAATTTATCTTATGACTGTGTTAGTTGTGTTTGTGAATAATATATAATTTAAGTGACCACACCAATTGTACCTCACAAGGCGACGATACACTTGAGATTCGTCACTACAGTCTATTGTTTTCAGAATGCTGTTACGACTAGGTACCCCGAATATTGTTTAGTACAGACACTGTCATGTTACGGAGTATGGCATAGAAGTGTAACTATTTGCGAACATATGTACCCGATGCGCTGCAATAACGAGACAATCCCAAGAACATTCTGAATCCGGTATTATACCGTACGCGTAGGGCATTCAAGGTTCGCTCAGTGTAGCTAGCCCACAGACCTCCCATGTACAGATTTTGACAGTAGACCATGTAAAGTGTAATTTTTACATGTATGTTACCGTAAGCTAAGTTTCTGTGAAAATAGCTGTAAATTTGTGTCGAATAAAAATAAAACCCTTTTGTTTTGTATTAGGACTAGAAAAAAACATCAGACTTTTATTATCTTAAAACACAAACGCCTTATAACTACGTGTCATATATACCTACATACATTACATTAAATTTTATTAAATACGTCAATTAAAATGCAAATATATAATATATGTAAAGCCCCTAGTCCTTCTTACTACTTAAACTATGTGTTTACCAAGTTAAAACAAAAAACGCAAGCAAGCAGAGTGACCTTGTCATGAACCTATTGTCAAGAACAAACTTTTGCAAGACTAAGCTGCAGGCTGCCTTTTGAGCACTATCTTTACTCACTTGTACCTAATTAAATACTGTAATATAACTTTAAATTAAGTAAGTAAATACCTACTTTATTGTCTTGTTTGTTCAACAGTTTTTAAATTTCAACAATTTCGCGTTAACACGTGTGGTGCGGACTGAATGACACACGTTAATTTGCTCGAAATACGTACATATTCGTATTTCGATATATTTCACACCAGCGCCCCTTGCGGTACCGTCAGGGAACTGTTTGAAATGTATGGAGGAACACGAAAACGTATTTCGTGTAAATTAACGCAAGGAACTGGTACTAGACACTCAGAACATAAATCATTGTTGTTTCCAATTGGCTATAAAATCAGTTTGTTTACTTTACATTGCGACCCTACTATAGAACAATATACTTACTCGTAGGTACCTACTTTACTTTGTAGGTAATTGCCATGGTAATTGCATTTGTACTGTACCTACCTACAATCAAAATCCACAATTACTTAAGAGTTAAAATTCCTCAACTCATCGTCACAGCGGCTGGTTTTTTTAATATTTAAAACAACTGGTGTCCTATAATAAACCTTTCAGAGCAAATGGGGATATTTTATAGCACATGTTATGTGATTATACTGATTATACAACAGAACGCACGACACACGAACATTATTTTGCGGAGTAATGGCTTAAAGGCACACTTCTTAATAGTATTTAATCTGCATAATAAATATTCTGCAGTTGCACTATTTTAAACTAACGGATGCCCACGACTTCGCCCGTCGTAGGTACTTACTAAATCCTTCCTCGAGAATCACTATTTCCGTTAGTGAAAGCAGCATGAAAATCTGTGTAGTAGTTATTGAGATTTTCGGGAACAAACAAAAGACGCGACGGAGGACTTTTTTTTTATGTTTGGTTCGCCAAATTGACGCCGCCCGCCTGGTGGTAAGTCGTGACGACGTCTAGCGATTGTGAGCCACTCTCACAGCACACAATAGAGAGTGGCCCTCAACTTGACGACCTACTGACGTGCCTCTTCACGTTCCGCTTAAAGAACCCAGGATTATATGTGGGAGGAAACACGTGCACAGGCAGGGCGTTCCAGGCCACTATCGTTCGGCAGAGAAACGAACGTTTAAAACGTTCGGTTCTCGCGAACATGCTATCCACTGTGTGGGAGTGGCATTTCTGCCCGGCACGGGTTGTTCGGGATAGGAAGGAAGAGGGTGGGATCAGAATGAAGAGCTCTTCAGAACACTCGCCGTGGTAAATACGGTAGAATGCGGCCAAGGAAGCTATTGTTCGGCGCTGAGCTAGCGGCTCAAGGCTTCCCGTTACGTCCGGACAATCTATAATACAGATAGCCCGTCGCTGCATAGCATCGAGAGCGTCCAGCAGATACTTCGCGGTACCGTCCCAGAGGTGAGAGCAGTATTCGACGCAGGGTCTAATCTGCGTCTTGTACAGCAGACACCTCTGGTCCGGTGTAAAGAATTGCTAGTCATCTGCATAGCAATGAATGTTCCCGAGGGATAGCATATCATTGATATGCAGAAGAAAGAGAGTTCGTGATAGTACGGACCCCTGCGGTACCCCGGCATTCACTTGCAAGAAGCGAGAAGCCTGGCCACCGCAGAGGACCCGCACTCGGCGCTCGTTTAAAAAGCTGGCAATCCAGCTGCACAGTTGAGGAGGTAGACCATATGCCGGAAGCTTGGAAAGGAGCGAAGCATGCCAGACCCTATCGAAAGCTTTGGCGATGTCCAGGCTAATAGCCAAGGACTCGCCGTGCCTTTCCATAGCCACACCCCAGACATGCGTTACGAATGCCAGAAGATCACCCGTTGATCGTTTTGGCCTGAAGCCGTATTGTCGATCATTGATTAGCGAGTGATCCTTTAGGTATCGCATGAGCTGCTTATTTATAAGGAGCTCAAGCACTTTGCAAATGACTGAGGTGACAGCTATGGGTCGATAGTGGCCTGGATCGCATCGATCCCCTTTCCTGGGGATCGGTTGTACGTTCGCCTCCTTCCAGACCTCCGGCACGAGCCCTGAAGAGTATGACAGGCGGTACAGTCGCGTTAATACTGGATACAACTCAGCTGCACATTTTCGTAGCACCACCGTCGGAATGCCGTCAGGGCCACTGGCTTTCCGCGTGTCGAGTGACCGCAGCACTGCCCGTACATCAGAATGCCTGATATGAATATCAGGCATAGTGTGGCCACAGTTGGCGATGGCGGGGGGCTGCAGGCCACGATCGTTGACCCGGGAATTAGCCGCAAAGAGGTCTGCGAGCATATCCGCTTTCTCTTGGGCTTTGTGAGCCAGTCTTCCATCTGGGTAACGCAGCGGTGACAGCGAGGGCTGACAAAAGTTAGATTGCACGGCTTTGGCCAGTTGCCAGAATCCACGGCTGCCCGTGGGATGGGAAGTGAGCTCCTGACCTAGCCGCGCGATGCGCTGGGCATCCGCTCTCTTAAAGGCCCTCTTACTGGACTTGTGGCCCGGTTGTATGCTGCTTTGAGGTGGCCCATGTTTGGGTCGCGCACAGCCCGGGCCCTGATCCAGGCGCGATATGCCGACTGTATTTGTCAAACAGCTTTGGCACAATCTCGTCCGAACCAGGGACGGGCTCTGCGGATACTAGCGACATCAGTGAAAGGGATGTAATAATTCATCCCTAAACTGATCTCACCAGCAATCGCAGAAGCGCTATCCGAAGGAGCCTTTCCTACAAAGCAGCACTGGCTCCAGGGGACGGACGCATAATAATCGCGTAGACCGTCCCAATCCGCTGACGAGTAGTGCCATAGTCGTCGTGACGTTTGTACAGGACGTGCAGGAGGTGACACCTTCATGCCAGCGTGAACAACACAGGGGTCGGAACTACCCAATGGGGCTCCTACCGAAACACTGTAAATGGCTGGGCGACTCGTCAGCAGTAGATCCAGCAGAGCGGGCGCGTGATCTGACCTGTCTGGTATCCGGGTGATCCTGCATACCACTTGGGTCAGACCGTGGGAGAGAGCGAACGCATGGGTGGCCCTACCCGCATGATCAGTCTTGAGGGACCCCAGCCATTCAATATGATGGCCATTGAAGTCCCCCAGAAATACTAGGTCAGCGTTCGGGAACCGCACCAGCGCTTCATCAGCGGTCTCGCTGAGGTACTGGAAGAGCTTTGTTGTCTCAGAATCCCCTGTGTGGGAGCGGTAGACGCACACGTAGATCTGGCTCATAGAGCCATGGTCTACGTGCAGCCAGAGGACAGAGTTGGAGGGGTTCTCTAGGCAGCGCAACCGGCGACAGCAAACATCCGCCCTAACGAACACGCACACCCCGACTTTATCTCGAAATTGTTCCTCGATGACATAGCCGGGGTAACACAGGTAAGACGTGTCTTCAGGGCGGTGTATTTGTGTCTCCGTGAGGAACATCACAGCGGGCCGTGCCGTCTCAAGGTGATGGTGGACGGCATCGAGGTTCGCATGGAGTCCACGGATGTTAGTGAATTCCACCTCGAAAAGTGAAGTTGTGGGGTTTCCTGGGGCCGCTGTGGAACGTTTACGTTTTATATGAATTTCATAATGTATATGAAGAAGAAGCGTGAAGACAGGGCGACATTTGGCGCAGCAGTAAGTGACAAAGCGCAGGGGCTAGCTTTGTCTAGAACCGTGTGGTTAGGTCGGAGCCGACCCGCCGGACGGAAGGGCTCCCAAACCCCCTGATGCAAGGCCGCCGCTACCCCACACCGGTTACCACCCGGAGCGGCGATCCCACATCAGGATTATGCGCAACATGTGGGGCAGCCTCCTGGGGTGGTTGGTCCCAGGTGGGCCCCATGACTGTGTTGCGGGCGGCCGCGGCAACGCCGTTGCTAAGGGTCTCCTGGCCGGCGAATAGACCCACACCACCCACACTAGACTTCACTTCGCCCCCACTGGTCCCATGCCTGCTGCACCATACATCGCCCCGGGCCCGGCGGTGCAGCTGCTGAACCCCTAACGCAACCCAGCCTGGGCTGGGTTACTTGGGGGGCTTTAGCACAGCTGCATGGTGGTACCCCCCCGGACCAACACTGTTGTACCACCTGGTACCCACGTAGGGGCCGAAGCCACTCCATAGGTACCGTAAATTAACGAGCCTCGTCCGTTTTTGTAAATGTAGAAGCATTTTCTTTTTTGACGTTCATAAGTGTTACTTTGTGACCTACATGAATAAAGATATTTTGATTTTGATTTTGATCAGCAGGTGCGCCACTAGCAGGTGAGGTCGCTGGGGCCCTAAAGATGTTGGTAGAGCCCCTTTACACCCAAACTATTCTTTATAATACTTATGTAGTGATTTTATTACAGATGTGTTATTTGGCTTTTCTATAGATACTTTTTCCGGGATGAACCAATGAACTTGGCAGTGAACCTACTAGAAACACCTGAGTCACGATGCATGGAACTGGAACAGTATGCGGCCCATTCGCTAGACGACGGCGTGTCTCTGGCTGCAGTTGACGCAGACGGGAACTACGTCGGAGTGATTCTCAACGGCATCGCCAGGAGAGAGGTACTAACTTAAATAACGTTACACAAGCAGGCAGATACACACAGACACGAAATTTACATTCTGCCAACTGACCAAGATACCACTAGACGATTCTGAGACATAACTCTGACAAACGTTTCTGTTCTGGGTGATTCGCCGACAGGACGTTTCATTCATGAGCGAACTAATGACGACAGAAATAAGTTTCCACCGGTGGGAAGTGGGAATATTTCGCCGATGGAACCATTAAAAAATATTAATTCACGAGTAATTCGATGACAGAAGTTTTTTCCTCATCATCCAGTGAGCCTTTTTTCCAACACACTTGGGGTCGGTTTTCCAGTCCAACTGCGGTGGAACTTAAATATTGTGTGTGTGTGTATATTTCGAATCGACATGTGTATGTGTGTGGGCGTGGGTGTATATATTTTTTGTGTATATACAGACGCTTACACACGCTCGCAGATACACACAGACAAGCAATTTAACATTCTGGCAAATGACCAAGGCACTAGTGGTGTCTTGATGTTGGGAGAATGACCAAGACCACAATATTACGCACACCTACCATAATGGTTAGTTCGTTAACTCCTGGTAGATGACGCTCTGTATCGTAAAGAATGTTATGCCGTCGCCGTCGATCCCGGTTGTCATACGAACATCTATGGCAGTCGTTAGGGGTAGTTGGAGCCCTAAATCAAAAATCCGACCGGTCTAACTACAGAACTTCGATATCGCCCATGGGTTGTAGAGGTCAGATGGCAGTCGCTTCACGGAAAATATCGAAGTTCACCCGAATTGCTGTAAGACTGGAAAGCCGACCCCAACTGAGTTGGGAAAAGGCTCGGTGAATGACGATGGCGCTCTGTATCGACGCCCGTAAGTCGCACACTATTTTTCTACAGTCGAATGAGTTAGTTTTTCTGGTTTAAATTTAGGTTTTCTTTATTGAGCGGAGCTCTCAACGGGTGACTCAAATTACGATTTATGTTAAATTGTTTCTCGGCGAATACTCGGCCGATTTCGGATTTTCTTGCACTCATCAAAAGCTTACAGAATTACCCAGGTTCTTACGAAGCCAGAATTTTGAATTTCGATCCAATAAAAATAATTTAATTGATGGTAAAAATTTCCATAGCGTAATGACAAAAAATACTTTGACAGAGTTATATCGCTTTGAATCAAAACTCGCTTTGCTCAAATATATGCTGCAGCGTAACGGTACGTTTCGCGACTGCGGCGACATAGTACCTACTGTGATATTATTATGATCACAAGTTTCTAGGTCTTTGGCTAGCAGTGTCTTGGGTCTTGTTCACTTGACAGAACATTCTTTCTGTAAAAGGAACAGTTGCCGGTTCAAGTCCAGCCTAAGACAATCGTTTTTGCAAGCGCCACTGGAAATACGTTCTGCTTGTAACCAGAGACGCCCGGCAACGGACGTTAGAGCGGCCGCGGCCACAGGCCGCGGATTAAAAAAAATTAAAAAATTAAAGTTTTTACAATTCATATTGTAACCTTAGATGAACTATATACTAGATGGCGCGTCACCAAGCAATCACTACAATAGAAACAGTTCAGCTTACGCATGCTAGTGTGCGTGAGCGTATGTCATACACTCGCCTTGTTTGACGTTGTGTGGGTATAGTGGTGCCAGCTAAAGAAACTTTTCTTATTTTCCCATTTTATATAGGAAATTTTTAGGGGCCTTTTAACTTATTATATAAATTTTGACTTTTAACTTATTATTTTTAACTTTTGACTTTCAACTTTTTATTTTTAACTTTTAATGTTTATTTTTTAATTTTTAACTTTTTAATGTAACCTTTTTTTAACTAATTTATTTTTTTTAACTTTTTTTTAATTTTTTATTTTTTAACTTTATATTTTTATTTATTTTTTTTATACTTTTATTTTAAACTTTTATTTTTGGCAGCCATATTGGATTGCGAAATGGATACGAAATTCTTACTTAACATACCAAAAACCTTGCCCGACAGTTGGCCGGTTTTTATTGGATAAACTTAACGTATCATCCTTTCTAGGCAATGATTTTAAATACAATGGATTTCGGATCATCGCTCAAAAGTGTCCGAACTAAAAGAGAAACAAAACGCTAAAAGAGAAACAATCGCGCGCCAGTCTTGATTTTGACAACTGAACGACAACACGTTGCACAATGCCGTACTGTATTGTAAAAACGTGTAAAAACTACGAAAAAAAAGCAAATTGAAGACGGTGTATCATATTTTCAGTAAATAAGCTTTTGTTTCATTATTTGCAATTTATTATTTCACTTAAAATACAGTATTTCGTCGATAATAAATTAAAAGACAAAAGTAAATATTGCAATCCAGTCCAATACCGAAGTACCTATCTGTCTCTTTCGAACTCATCCCAAGCTCAGTAAAAAAAAGAGACCATTTCATTTTCACTGAATAATGTACTAACAAAATGACCATTCAGATTTATTCGGATTACCGATAGCGATAAAACTATTTGGAACAAAGATTATAGTGGAGACGCCTTGGCTCTTTATGATTTTTTTTTCGTTATATGAACCTACATCTATTTCAGTTTTCCTCGGGATCCAGTACACTGTGCACAATGGAAAAATATTATTGCCCTAGCACGGCGAGAAGAATATTTTGATCCAAAAAATAACAATCTTGTTTGTTCGGCTCATTTTATGGACATAACAAAAAGAGGTCCGATCTTTATGAAACTTGTACAAGAATCCCTTGATTGAATGGAGGAGATAAGCCCAAAAATGTTTTTAATTTTCACAGGGTATCATTGTTTTGTCATAAATATAATTACACATGTCATTTTATTTCGTGTATGTACTGTTATTTTCTTTTTATTTGGATTCTCGGTAATGTATTCCCACGGGAATCGGGGCCGAGATAACTATATCTCGCGGGCGGAGTCACGGTGATCAGCTAGTAGCCAATAATTTCGTATCCCAAAAATTAACCATAAGATAAAAATAAATTAATGATGCGAAGTTTTAGCAACTAATTCAGTCACTTGAAACACGGCTATCTTGTAGTAGACGTAGCGACATAGCGTTATGAAAATAGTAATGAAAGCGGAAGAACTTTGACACCCACAAGAAGTTTGGCATTTATAATATTATAATTAGTTAAATTCATTAATTCCCTTTTTGTTATTCATACACTACAGTTACTTATTATGAAACTGACTCGAAAATAAAATCTTTGTCAGTCGTTAATTAGTTTTTCAGCTTATTTCGTCTAACATAAACAAGTTAATTACTAATTACAATTTATAAGATTATGGAATTTATTGTAGTCTTACATTAATTATTACGCCTACGTAGGTACATATCATGGAATCCTTAAAAGACTTTAACAAAATAAACCTACTCCATTGTTTCTATGTTCACGTAGTTCAAGTATAAGCTGCATAAGGTGAATTAGTCAGGCGGACAGATAGAAGCTACGTAATGCGATAAATTAGTGCAAACAAAAGTGAACACTATTCCGTTGAATCAAGGTTTAAATTTTAATATGAAATTTGTTTATATCTATGTATGCCTATGTATAATGTATAGGTCGACTCGGGACATTATTTTCTTGCGATTTGTTCAAGATCCTATGTCCGTTGTATTATAAGGTCTTTGTTTCTAGGTCACTATACACTCGCGACTACATATTCGCGACTCATACTTGACCATTTTCAAATTATTTATTTTATGTGTGTCTGTATTTTCTAATGACTTGCCCAACACCTATTTCTACTAATATAAATCGGGGAATTTTGAATTCGAAACTGGCAATACCAACAAAAATTACAATTATAAATTACACATTATTTAAATATTGATTTAATAAAATTATGATGAATTATGAGTTACTTACAGATGGTAGATGACTTTGCTGGTTGTTTTTAGTCGTCCTGTGTAAGTAGTTTCTGCAAACTTTTATTGCACATTTAGGCATATTTAACCGTAACCCTTGACAACACAATTGTCAATAAAGAACGGGAAGCTGTTTATAATCGAACAGTTCGATTATATTTTTTTAAATGCATTTCTGACACTGAGGTTCCGTCTAGTATATAACACGTCACTGATTGTAACATTGTTTTGTAAAACACAGCAAACTTCATTCCTAGAAAAACATAATATTATTCATATAATTTTAAATTAAAATATATACGCTATTATACCATACATATTATATACTTAGCATACCTACGCTAATTGTATACTTGATAAACAAATAAATATACAAAAAAAAATTTTAACATTTATTCTGTTGGTATATAAAACAATTATAAAAAATTACAAAAGTTAATAGCCTGTGCAATGTGTTACTATGTAATATTCATTGTATTAATATGAAATCATAATAAAACACGTTTTGTATTGTTAATTTCCAACAATGAGAATATCATTCTTGTACGAAAGAATATTAAAAATTATATTTAAAAAATGTTAACTAGTAATAGTTACATTAGTTGACTCTCCTTCATACAAAATTTTCACACAAAATAATAGTATAGTTAATATTATGCATGCACACAATACCAAAACATAATTAACATACATACGCACCCTAATATTTGTAGTATAAATTAAAATTACTTTTTCATCTCTCATGCTCTGAAAATGGGTCATTGCTTACCTGATATGCGGGTTGAAAGTGATACATTTCAGCCCTAGGGCGGAAAAGTTAAAAAATAAATCAGCATATATCTTGAGGCGATGGCAAAAACGTATAGGTACAGCCAAAGTTCGAATAAATAAATATAAAATTCTTGATGAATGGTCATCAACAAAAAAGAGTTGAGTTACAATAAAATAAAACGTAAATAGCACAAACAATAATTATTTGGATAGTTATACCGTAAAATACTGAGTATTTTACTCAGCATTTTAAGATTGAGACTCCGACTAAACCTGACTAAATCGCCCGCCGTAACGTGTCAAATCATAAAAAAAACACTATAACGCTTCAAAAACATATGTGCGTACAAAAATTATCAAAAGAAATTAAAAAACTGAAGACTATTTTGTATGGAAAAATATAACTAATGACAAGACGGTATGATCAAAAGACTTGCCTGCCCTGAAAAAAGTGCGTATTAAAAACAAAAATTAAAAAAAAGGCGGGAAGTACAGTACTTGATACGTGATCAATGTCTATTGTTATAATTTTTTTTTTGACTTTTATTTGCTTTCCTCGTATTCAAAATGAAAAGTAGAGTGTATAATTCGGGTGAAAACACCCATTTCTGTCTCGAACTATTGGCCAAAATATCTCGTCAGAAATGGGATGCTTTCTTCCCTTGGTTGATCTACCAATCTACTATTAAAACTACGCGGTTTTCAACAATGGATAGAGTAGTTCTAAGGTTTTAATATACATACCTATATAATTTGTCAAGAGGGCAAAGCCGCGTGCGTTCGCTAGTGTCTTATAAAAACAAAACGATAAAGGCAGTAAAGGGTTTGTTAGCTAACGTTACATACAATAATGCAAGTAGTTCCGCGCACGTGTTGTTTTATTGTTCCTACTTTGTAACAATACACTATTAACTATATAGTCCGAGACGCCCAGGACTTTAATTGGCTGTGCCATAGCGGCTGGCACGTTAGATTTTGTTGCCTTTCATCAACATTTCATCGCAAGGTTTCAATTTTTTTTTTCAATATTAATGGATGATATGGAATGGACAATATTAACGGATAGTGAACCACAATATAGTTGCTACTTTTTATTAAACTCATTCTGCCATTTTGGACCCATTACATATGTGCCCTGCGACGGCAATAGGCTTGCCCCCTATTAAGTGGGACTAAAAATACTGGCAAATTGTGGGTGTGTAATGTGCCTCTGCCTACCTCTTAGCGGATATAGGCGTGATATGTGGGTGTGTATGTGTGTGTGTGTGTATTAACTATATCGCTACTGTATCGCTTCATCCACCGAGCCTTTTCCCAACGCAGTTGGGGTCGGCTTACCAGTCTAACTGTGATTCGGCTGAACTTCGTTATTACAGTGAAGCGACTGCCATCTGACCTCCACAACTCATGGGCGATATCGATGTTTTGTAGCTAGACCGGTCGGATTTTTGATTTAGGGCTCCAACTACCCCTAACGACTGCCATAGATGTTTGTATGACAACCGGGACCGACGGCTTAACGTGCTCTCCGAGGCACGGAGCGCACGCTACTGTATCGCTTATGAAGATAAAATACAAAGTTAAAAGTAATTCTTTTCACATAATTAAATAATTTAACTAGCTTATGCCCTCGGCTCCACACATGTGGAATAGTTTTCTTATTTCCAATTCCCACGGGAACACGCTACCGGGATAAAAGTAACCTATAATAATACCCTTTGGGATAATGTAGCTACATATTAGTGAAAAATCATTTTTTTAAATCGTTTCGGTAGATTCGGAGTCTATTCAATGCAAACGAACAGACAATCAAATATTTCCTCATATTAGTAAACAGATTACTTTCTTACTTGCAAAATTATTTCGTACTTAGAATTTCTCTATATTCGCATTTTATTTACGCAAACAATAAGTTATTTTAGGTAGGTACAAAATTTGCAGAAATTCGTGTAAATGGATTCAGCAACTTTTTTTTTAAAACTAGGTATGCAATGCATGCAGCTGTTGTAAAAAACTGAGCGAAGTGTTAAATTTTCGAACGACAACGATTTATTTGTTTTCAGTGATTATTCCTCGATGGTATGTCCAATTTTCAATTTTTTTTGTTCTAAACCACCCTCACGCCACACGTTATCACTGTGGTAAGTTTGGAGGAGATCGGTTCAAGCGTTTAGGAGGAGTATGCAGACAAACGAAATACATGAGTCGCCTAAGATTGAGCTTTGTTCGCTCACTTCGCTCAATAAAAGTTTTGTGTCGAATCCGACTGAAAAACCGACTTCGAATTACCGAAATTGATATGGGATCACTCGGAAAGCAGTAGATTTCAATTATAAAAATAACAGAATTAGTTCACCTATTCCAAAAATATGAGAACAAATCTCCTACATTTTATTATTAATATATGCATCCAACATTGTTTAAAATATTTGTGGATTGTCCAAATATTTAATACGGATTCGGAAAACGTCAATTAAACAAGTCAAAACTCCAAAGTAATTAAAAACACGATCAAGTGTCCCGCGTCCGTAAAATACCTTAAAAAGATAATTTTATTTCTCTTGAAACATTTCATTATATAGTTCATATTAATTTGGAGGTTGTCATGTACGTTGGTTTTATAGATGTAGTTTAATTATCTAGTAAAATTTTATGTTAAACAATTATTGAGTTAATAATTTTTTTATAAAAATTTAATAAGGTCACATACGTGTATATACCATATATACGTATATATACATGTAATCGTATATACCAAACGAGACAACCTACGCTCTTTGAGCCTTGTTTACTAATTTACATACTAATGGTTCGCCCTAGCTTTGTACGGATGCTACAGTTAGACCTTGCGAGCACAGGGGGGTATCTATATTTTACATTTTTGTGTACATTATTTTTGGCCCTTTTTCCCAAAGTCCGAGATACCCAGGACTTGAATTAGATGTGCAATAGCAACTGGCTAATAAGATTTTGTTGCCTTTAATCAACAATCGCAAGACAACCGGTTTCAATATTTTTTTCAAAATTACAGTGTAGCCACTTACTTATATTAAATTCATTCGGACATAACCATGGACGTATTATAAGAGAGGACATGCCCTATGCAACTGTGCACATGCACAGTGCAATCTTTAAGTAGGCACTGACGTCATAAAATTTGCGCGTGATTTCAATAAGTGGGCGTGGCTTATCAGTGTACAGCTTTCGTACATGTATATTCTGTGACAGTTCAGTATTTTTTGTGGAAATAAAAGGATAAAAGAAGATAAAAATGTAGTGTTGTTTTATATCATGTAAAAAATATTCAGATAGACGTTCTGATGCTAAGAATCGCATCACATTATTCATGCGTAAGTAATTTTAATTGTATTTTTTTAGAATTGTTCTAGAAAAATCTTTCACTTTTGTGACCTTTTTGACATCTTCAAATATATTACTACTCGAAGATAGATGGCGGCGTTTTGTTTCACGAACACGTAATTTAAATAGCTACTTATATTTTACTATTAACATTTTATACTAATTAAACATACAGGAATTCGTTCAACGTTAACTCGTAAGTGATTTTTAATTGCTAAAATATTTCTCTGTAGTTTTTATAGAGCCATCCGCGTCTAAGTCGCCATCTATTGACAACTGGCAACAATAAACATAAAACTTCAAAAATACAGGGCCGCAATTAGAAACTGATAATTTTACAAGACAAGTTTCCTACGACTGTTTCATAATGGGCTGTACAATTACATATTATTATTCAAAGTATAGCTAAATATTAAATTTAATTCAAGAACTGGGTCAGGCACATACTTGTAATAAGGTACCTCCACGTCAGCAAAGTTGTAGACTATATAAATATCACGCTAAAAATGATAGGAGCGGAGCAGCAACGAAATATGTACAAAAACGAGAAAATAGTATATTTTGAGACCATCCATTTTTAATTCCGCGATTAAAGCCGCAGCCTCTCATACGTCCATTGCCGAGCCCTTAAGGGTAAAGTGTTATGACGGTGGGTGGCTATCCCGCCGTCCTCAGGCCCCGATCATGGAGGTATCGTTGGTTCTGGGCGTAAATAAGTCTGCGGCGCCCTGGCCGTTGACTACGGAACTCAGTGGGGAGGGTACGTTTCCTCACTCTCTCGGCCGCATCCTTCGCAAGCATGACCTGCTCGTAGAAGGATACGGCCGCGTTCCACCTACTTCTGCTGTAGACTCTAGCGAGAGGGTATCCATGCCCAGACCCACTATGAGGTCCCGGCGCTAACTCGCCCACGTTCAGAACTCCACCAACGTGTGGAGTGCAGTGTCTTCGTCGGAGGCCTCGCAGTGTTGACACTAGGGTGTCACCTCACGATGGATGCGAAACAGATACTTAATGAAGCCTAGGTTATCAACGGTCTATTTAAAATAGATACGTTGTTGGCCGTCAATCTACCCGCTCATACGGGAGCCCCGTATAGGGCCCCGTTATACTTTAGACGTAGAGTGGATATAACCCCTACGGCAAATTTCGACAGTTCAGTTTGAGATAGGTATATTTGCAATTCAAAAAATATAAAACTCCTTTGTACCAAAAATCTGACTACGTCCCTGTTACGAGTGTGAGATAGTTAAAACTACGTAGTAAACTGACATTATAATGAAGTAAGTAGTTTTGCTATTGACCGCGAGATGGAAAATAAAGAAGTGGGCGGGATTAAGGTTCCTTATACCCCTCCTCACCACTCCTTCACACCCGCGAAGACGGGAAGAGTCACACTTTGTCTAATAGGAAAATTGTATTACACCACCTCTACTCTTATAATATCTCTATGGACATAACCCATTATATGTTTGCCCTGTGACGGCAATAGACCTGCCCCCTATTACGTGGGACTTAAAATACTGGCAAATTGTGGGTGTGTAATGCATCTCTGCCTACCCCTTCGGGGATATAGGAATCAAATCAATAAGTCTCCATTAAAAATTTTTGGTGATCAGATCGTGCTTAATGAGACCAGATCAGACTCGAACGCTCTTCTTAGTAACTATTTGAAAGATTTATCTTTGTTAAAAAAAAGAATAAAACATTTTTTGGGATAAAAATGTACACGTTAATTCTGATTGAATAAGTTTATCAAGCAATAATTATGTCATTGCCGTTTTTTGTAGCCTAATTATCTATGCAGAATAGTTTCTTTTGCTGGTTCCATGACAATGTCGGGTACAGACAGAAACAAGATAGACTTGGAACCAAAGGTCCGGAAATACAGAACCCTATTACTAAAACTATACTGTCCGTCTGTCTGTCTGTCTGTCTGTCTGTCTGTCCGTCCGTCCGTCTGTCACCAGGCTGTATTTCATGAACCGTGATAATTAGTATACCTTGAACCGTGACATAGTAATTAATGTATTTATGTTGCCGCTACATATAACAACAAATACTAAAAACCAGAATAAAATAAATATTTTATCCATACAACAAACGTGATTTTTTTGCCGTTTTTATTTATTGATCAATAAAAAAAATATAAATCATTATATAAAACTAAAACATATTTGATTGTCTAATAAAAAAAATGGTTGATTTGTAACAACCCTAGCGCATTCTTACGATGGCGTCAATCGCACGGCGGGCAACACAGTCTCGACTCTACCCCGCCGAGTTCCGTAGTCGGCGGCCAGGCCGCCCCAGACTACGCGACTACGCCCAAGACTATCGTCCTCCATGATCGGGGCCTGAGGACGGCGGGATCGCCACCCACCGTCCTTACAGAAGCAGGCTAGAAGGGTTGCGTGCTGCGGGGCCTTTGCCCCATAGCACGCAACCAGATTCACTCACTGACGCGGGATAAAACCCGACCCCAATGACGCGGGATTCTCGTCCCGACCAAACACCCGCAGAGACCACAGGGGTGGTCAAAGTCCGCCGGGCGCCACTGGACATACCCTCTGCTAGTAACCAGGGACGCCCGGCAACGGACGTTAGAGCGGCCGCGACCTTGGGCCGCGGAATTAGAAAAAAAAAAAAAAAAAAGTCTCGACTCTATTGACATACGTTTGAGGTACAATTCTTTTCGTTCTGTGCAGCAGGTATTATTATTAAAATTTTGTAGGTTAATATAGAGTAGGTATTTTCGCTTTTGTATGGGAGTGATGTATCTGTTACGTAGTAACTATTTATTAATCTGTGGTGTAAGTCCCCTAGCAGTCAATGTAACCATGGTAGGAATTTTAACTCTACTGCTTTAGGACAGTTCAATGCTTTAGATAATCCCAGTGACGACGATTAGTATTTAACACAAAAAATGTACAAATCACTGTCCATTCTTTCAAACCCGGTGGAAAAATACGCAGCTTTGGTTTTTTGCTTACATCATGGTGAGCTAAGGGGATGGTGGCCTACAAGGTGAACTCAAAGTAGTCTGTTAGGCTGGAAACCCTTGTATGCCCCTTTATGGAATTTACGCCCCGCATAAGAAAACAAACTCAACACTATTTATGTTTTCCAAATATTTTCAGGTGCAGACTGGTTTCTGCTTAGTTGAAATTAAAAATCATAATTTAGGTTTTCATAACTATAACTGTAATTAAGTATTTTTTATGTTTTTTGAAATTATTTTTAATACTTCATACTATTATTTTTTACTTCATGGTAATTCCTAGGAAAAAAGTTGTACGGTCATTTTTATAGGTTATTTTATTATCTACAATGTTGTACAAAACTATTTTTGATACAATTCACTGTTTACGAGAAAAACCCAAAAAACCGAAAATTTTCAACTTTAACCTTGAATAACTTTTTAGCACAAGTCGGATCGATGGGAACTTTGATATTTTATTTATAATGATGTACTTCATACCTGCACCACTTTGCAGCTCTATACGTATTAATTTAACCTTACAATTTTGTTCCGAATATTTTAACTGGATAACTCTGTTAACTACCTGGTTTGAGTTTTTTTTAGAAATTGGTGTTGGACTCGGTAAAATAAAGCTACTTACGAAAAATGAGCTTGCTGTTAATCAATATTTTTCAATGTTCTACGGCCCATGTACTATTACCAACCCAACAAAGGGATTACACAGAGACGTTGTTAAGATTCCCACATTTCGTGACGTATTTACGTGATGATGACTATACCTATTAAGAAATCGAAAGGTTACTAATTAGAAATAACAAACTGAACATAATTTTTCTAGGAAGCAGACTATACGGATAAATCAGCAGATTGCAAGAACCCCAAGTTTAGACGTATATTACAAGTGTTGGGGCATCTGGACCGTGAAGCTAAGTTATGGGAGAAAGTACCAAAAGACTGTCATACCGTGATAGAAATAAGGATCGCTTCGACACACCCCGACTGGAGGGGTAGCGGTATCATGGGTGCACTGTGCAGAGAATCTGAGTGAGTTATTTTCTTTTTATTAGCTAAATATACACGGTTTTTTTAATATACATAACATAGCATCACGCCTTTTTCCCCGAAGGGGTAGGCAGAGGTGTGCAAACACACCCACATCTCGCCAGCTATGTTAGGTCCCATGTAATAGGGGGCGAGCCTATTGCCATAAAATTCTAAAGAGAATTATACATTATCCACTAGACCCGGGAATCGAACCCGAGACCTCGAGTGTGGCAGTCCGTACATAGTACCACCGAGGTAGTCGGTTTTTTATATACACGGTGAATTTCAACTTTTTATGATACTTTTTATTTGTTCAAATTCGAAATCAAATTCAAAAAAATTCTAAATCGATTTATTCAGTCCAAACATACCGTCGAATTGAGAACCTTTTTTTGAATGTTGGTAAAAAATTTGCTAAGCCTAGTTGGCTTTGTAGTACCTATACATAAGTACACGACTATAAACCTTCCTCTCGAATTACACTATACCTTGCTCAAAACTGCATTAAAATTCGTTGTGTAGTCAGTCACACACACACATAGAGCGACATTGTTTTATTCTTTATACTTATAAATAAAATTGCTAAGCTGGTTTTGGTAAAACAATTATGCTATGCTAGCATAACTGGTTTTGGTTTAATCTTTCGCATCGCACACATTAAATTATTCAATCATGTATTATTTATAAATGTTTAACACGTGTCATCGATAACACGCTTAATTTACATTCTAATTAAAATATAATTATTAAAACTGCGTCTGTCTGTCTGGTCGTGACTGATGCAAAATCTACTGGAAGATTTTTCATGCGGTTCTCACCGATAGATAGTGTTTCATGAGGAAGGTTTATGGGTAATATCACGTCTTTTGTCCCGAAGGAGTAGACAGAACCGGTTATACAACCCACATTTTAACACTTTTGTTGGATATGGCGGAAGCCATAGGTTTTTTTTTTTTTTTTTTTTTTTTTTTTTTTTTATATTTAGGTCGACAAATTGACGCCACTCGCCTGATGGTAAGCTGAGGCGACGTCTGGCAATTGAGGGCGACTCTCACAGTACACAGGAATACTATAGAGAGTGGCCCTCAACTTGACGACCCCGTAATGTGCCTCTTCACGCTTCGCTTAAAGAGCCCAGGGTTATATGTAGGAGGAAACACGTGCGCAGGCAGGGCGTTCCAAGCCACCATCGTTCGGCAGAGAAACGATCGTTTAAAACGCTCGGTTCTCGCGAAGACGGTTTCCACGGTATGAGGGTGACATCTCTGCCCGGCACGCGTTGTTCGGGATCGGAAGGGAGAGGGTGGGATCAGGTTCAAGAGCTCTTCAGAACACTCACCATGGTAAATACGGTAGAACGCGGCCAAGGAAGCAATTGTTCGGCGCTGGGCTAGCGGCTCAAGGCTTCCCGTTACCTCCGGACAGTCTATAATGCGAACAGCGCGTCGCTGCATAGCGTCGAGTGCGTCCAGCAAATACTTCGCGGAGCCGTCCCAGAGGTGAGAGCAGTATTCAACGCAGGGTCTAATCTGCGTTTTGTACAGCAGACACCTCTGGTGCGGTGTAAAGAATCGCTTTACCTTGTTCAGTATTCCTAGTTTCCGCGAAGCTAGCCCAATACATCTCTCAATGTATTTTGTGTTATTGAGCTCTCGACGAACGTCTATGCCAAGGATGTCTAGATTGTCCTTCATTGGTAATATTGCATTCTGAAGAGTGGGTAGGGGAAGGAAAGGGGATTTTTTCGCTGTAAATGCACACGCCTGTGTTTTGTGGGCATTGAACTCGACCAAGTTCTCGGCACCCCATTGGGAGATACTGTCGAGGCTTCGGTCGAGATCACCCACGAGATGTCGTCTCTCCTCCTCTATCACAGATCGCCCTGCCGTCGGACGAACCGAGTAACTCCCGTGCAATGTACTGTCATCTGCATAGCAATGAATGTTCCCGAGGGAAAGCATATCATTGATATGCAGAAGAAAGAGAGTTGGTGACAGTACGGACCCCTGCGGTACCCCGGCATTCACTTGCAAAAAGCGAGAAGCCTGGCCATCGCAGAGGACCCGCACTCGGCGCTCGTTTAAAAAACTGGCAATCCAGCTGCACAGTTGAGGAGGTAGACCATATGCCGGAAGCTTGGAAAGGAGCGAAGCATGCCAGACCCTATCGAAAGCTTTGGCGATGTCCAGGCTAATAGCCAAGGACTCGCCAAACTTTTCCATAGCCTCACCCCATACATGCGTGACGAATGCCAGGAGGTCACCCGTTGATCGTTTTGGCCTGAAGCCATATTGCCGATCATTGATTAGCGAGTGATCCTCCAGGTATCGCATGAGCTGCTTATTAATAAGAAGCTCGAGCACCTTGCAAATGACTGAGGTGACAGCTATGGGTCGATAGTTGCCTGGATCGGATCGATCCCCTTTCTTGGGGATCGGTTGTACGTTCGCCTCCTTCCAGGCCTCCGGCATGAGGCCTGTAGAGTATGACAGGCGGTACAGACGCGTTAATACTGGAGACAACTCAGCAGCACATTTTCGTAGCACCACCGCCGGAATGCCGTCAGGGCCACTGGCTTTCCGCGTGTCGAGTGACCGCAGCACTGCCCGTACATCACATTGCCTGATAACAATATCAGGCATAGTGTGGCCACAGTTGGCGATGGCGGGGGGCTGCAGGCCACGGTCATCGACCCGGGAATTAGCCGCAAAGAGGTCTGCGAGCGTGTCCGCCTTCTCTTGGGCTTTGTGAGCCAGTGATCCATCAGGAAAACGCAGTGGTGGCAGCGAGGGTTGACAAAAATTTGACTGTACGGCTTTGGCCAGTTGCCAGTATCCACGGCTGCCCGTGGGATGGGATGTGAGCTCCTGACCAAGCCGCGCGACGCGCTGGGCATCCGCTCTCTTGAAGGCCCTCTTGCTGAACCTAGTGGCCCGATTGTACGCTGCTTTGAGGCGGTTCACGTTCGGGTCACGTGCCGCCCGAGCCCTGACCCAGGCGCGATATGCCGACTGTTTTTTCTGGACAGCCTCGGCACATTCACGCCCGAACCAGGGGCGAGCTTTGCGGATGCTGGCGACATCAGTGAAAGGGATATAATATTCTATCCCTAGACTGATCTCGCCAGCAATGGCAGCAGCGCTATCCGAAGGCGCCTTCCCTACAAAGCAGCGCTGGCTCCACGGGATGGACGCAAAGTAATCGCGGAGACCGTCCCAGTCTGCCGACGAGTAGTGCCATAGTCGTCGAGTCATTTGTTCAGCACGAGCAGGCGGTGGCACTTGGAAGCTGGCGTGCACCACACAGTGGTCGGATGTGCCCAGTGGGGCGCGTACCGACACACTGTACTCGGCTGGGCGACTCGTCAGCAGTAGATCCAGCAAGGCGGGCGTGTGGTCTGACCTGTCAGGTATCCGGGTGATCCCCCGTACCATCTGGGTCAGCCCGTGGGAGAGAGCGAATGCATGGGCGGTTCGTCCCGCATGATCGGTCCTAAGGGACCCCAGCCACTCAACGTGATGACCGTTAAAGTCCCCCAGGAAAACCAGGTCAGCGTTCGGGAACCGCACCTGCGCATCGTCAGCCATCTCGCTGAGGTATTCGAAAAGCCTTGTTGTCCCAGTGTCCCCTGTGTGGGAGCGGTAGACGCACACGTAGATCTGGCTCATGGAGCCACGATCCACGTGCAGCCAAAGGACGGAGTAGGAGGGGTTCTCCAGACAGCGCAACCGGCGGCAGCAAACATCCGCCCTAACGAACACGCACACCCCGGCTTTATCGCGGAATTGTTCTTCAATGATATAGCCCGGGTAACAGAGGTACGACGTGTCGTCAGGGCGGCGTATCTGTGTTTCCGTTAGGAACATCACAGAAGGCCGTGCCGACTCCAGGTGATGGTGGACGGTATCGAGGTTTGCATGGAGTCCGCGGATATTCGCGAACTCCACCTCAAACGAAGTCAACTTTGTGGGGTTTCTAGGGGCCGCTGTGTACCGTCTATTCTCTTGTTGCACTGTCATTTTGAAATATGGGGAAGCGTGAAGACAGGGCGATATTTGGTGCGGCAGTAAGTGACAAAGTGCAGAGGCTAGCTTCGTCTAGAACCGTGTGGTTAGGTCGGAGCCGACCCGCCGGACGGAAGGGCTCCCAAACCCCCCTGATGCAAGGCCGCCGCTACCCCACACCGGTTACCACCCGGAGCGGCGACCCCACAACAGGATTATGCGCAACATGTGGGGCAGCCTACTGGGGTGGTTGGTCCCAGGCGGGCCCCATGACTATGTTGCGGGCGGCCGCGGCAACGCCGTTGCTAAGGGTCTCCCTGGCCGGCGAATCGACCCACACCACCCACACTAGACTCAGCTTCGCCCCCACTGGACCCCTGGCTGCCGCACCATACACCGCCCCGGGCCCGGCAGTGCAGCTGCTGAACCCCTAACGCAACCCAGCCTGGGCTGGGTTACTTGGGGGGCTTTAGCACAGCTGCACGGTGGTACCCCCCCCGGACCAACACTGTTGTACCACCTGGTATCCACGTAGGGGCCAAAGCCACCACATGGGTACCGTAATATACGAACCTCGTCCGTTAATCAGCAGGTGCGCCACTAGCAGGTGAGGTCGCTGGGGCCCGATAGATGTAAGAAGGGCCCCTTTGCACCCAAAAAAAGGTATTTCATATAGCAATCGTTGGGCCTAAGTCGCGTAAATGAACGTAAAACGCTAAACGCTACTGCTATACTACGACGTTGCAACTGCAATTGGTCAAAAAATCGGTAGTCTGCTAAACTCACAAGCAACACGCCAGGATGGCGCCAGAAAGGTACCAAACCGAATGACTGCAGAGTACAATAATCTAAAATAGCTAAATAATAGTGCTGATATAATTGTAGGATGACTACATCCCTTTATGGTGTTTAGCGAAGAATCTAGAGTATAACCCCGGAGATCAACGCGAGACAAACGTGATCGCGACTTTAGTATAGTGATCTTAAACTACGGGCCTGGTTTCTACCTGCCGGTTTTTGAAACATTAACAGTTTTCTTCCGAGATTCAAAAACGCGATCGGCACACTGTATTACATGTACCATTATGTGGGTTCCACAAATAAACGTATCAAGCGCTAGGCCACATTGTGCCAGCCATGGGTTCCAACACAAGTCCGCAAAAGGAGCAGGGTTAACATGGTGCAAAACAACTGAGTATCGTTCTCGAGCAACTCATGAAGCACTGGAGCTGAGAACTTTAGACTTTAGAATTCATATTACCGCGGCACGTACGATGCCATTTCGTGGCATGCCGCGACGTCGCCGTCGTCGCCAGCCATTAGGATAAATGCCCAATAATGTTGGTAAGGCTCCTTTCTTATCAATAAAGCTGATAAACCGAAGTGTTTCATTGTTGTAGGTACCACCAACTATAAAATACTGTTACGAAGATATAATATAATAACTATGTACTGAAGCTAATAAAATTATCATAATATAGGTACCTAGCTCATATTATAAAACAACATAAATAAAATCTCTATTAGATGATTTATTATATAAAATTATTGTTCTTTGCTTGAGTCTTGACAAAGGTCGCCTACAATAATTGCATAGGTAGGTTAATATACGTCAAGTTCATCTGTACAGAATTGTTAGTATAATGCATTATTAATACATACGATTATACATACCTACTTTAATAATTATGTTGCAATACACGACATATTTTATAATGAGATGTTCTTCTTGTGAAATGCCGCGACCACACATTGGGCGTTGTCACATTGCACGATATGGACACACGATATCGTCTATAATATCGTGATGATATCGTAAGCAGTAAATTTAAGGTAACAATGTAAATTATTGTGACGATATCGTGCACGATACCTTAAAATTACTGCTGCTACTTACGATATCGTCGCAATATCGTCACGATATTGTCACGATATCGTGCAATGTGAAAACGCCCATTGGATTGAATATTGCAAATAATATCAATGTGTAGCTGCGGCACAAGGAAAAAGGTATATATTAAGGGCAAGAGCCTAATCCTCAACAGCAGGGTTAGCAGAAGCTAGCAGAGACATTGATAATGTGCCACCAATACTTAATCTGTTAGCGAATCGGTGCAAGCCTATTGTTGTAGAGCACCATAACGGTAGGTACTTAGGTACGTACAATAGAAAATTAATACCTAACTAACAATTCTGTAAATCGCTAATAAATTCGAACAGCCTAACTAAACCGATATTACAAAGGAAAGGGAATAGTACGCAGGCCGTAGAACATTGAAACCTATTGATTAACAGCAGGCTCATTTTTCGTTTCGAGAACGAGAAGTTTCAATTCGGGTAGCTAAGGGAGATAATAGGGGTTAAGCATGAGTAGACAGATGCTGTCACTGTCATTTTTAAATCGTGTATTCGGTGCTGCACGCGGTGTATGTACCTGCTGACACACGAACAAAGCTGCAGCAAGAAAATTTAAAATGCAATAGACTGGCCCCCAATTATGTGGAACCAACTGTGACTGCCGATATATGGGGTAATGAACACCTCTGCCTACTCCTTCGGGGATAAAGGCGTCATGTTCAAGTAGGTACATACATAAAATCACGCCTCTTTCCTGTTGGGGTAGAAGGTAGAAACTATGGAAGTGCACTTGGTACGATTATGGCATTTCTTTCGCTTTTTCCACTTTTATTACTATTTTCATGCTTCTTCGGTTACGGGTACTCTTAACCTGGCCTTCGACAAAATATCTCTGATTTGGTTGAAGTACGTTCGTCTAGGGCCTAGGTCGACCCTTACCGGCCTTTCCTTTCACACCAACCTTATGTATCTATTTCGTCCTACTACTTTTCCAAAATTATAGCCACTGAATTTAATTTGTAATAATTATAATTATATTATAATTAAAAGTAAGTTGTTCTAATAACATTCCGAAAAAAATGTTTTAACTTTAGGTTATAATACGACTAAGGCCTTCTAATTCTTGTCGGACAAGTGATAATATACCTGTTTTCTTGTAGGACATTGTTTTATTTAGACAGAGAACACAAAAACCTATTACGTAATATTAATGTCCTACATTTGGTAATAAAAAAAATAGTCTTGTCGCGTTAACAACTTTTGAGCGTCAGACTCGGATAACCTACCAGACAAATTGGAAGACAAAGTCTGTTATATTATATAAATATTAAATAACCAACAGTAAAAAAATTAGCTTGCTGGTAATCATATTTTATGACCTCGTAATCCATACATGTTCACAGCGGGGGACTCTTGTACCATACCACATATTTGGGTGGACAAATAAACATTTCAATAATGTTAATGATTCTCTTCACATATAATAAAAAACTCACTGTTGGTAATAATTTTTTTGGGATCGTCAAGTTAACATACTTAACCCCTATTATCTCCCTTAGCTACCCGAATTGAAACTTCTCGTATCGATATAATGTGGGAAACTGCAAAATAAAACTGCTTATAATATAATGACCTCCTAAGTGATCAGCAATACAGGTTTCGCCAACGCCGCTCTACTGGAGATCTTCTAGTGTATGCCACGCACATCTGGGGTGAGGCTCTTGAAAGATATGGTGAGGCACTTGCTGTGTCACTTGACATTTCAAAGGCTTTCGACAGGGTCTGGCACGAAGCCCTTATAACCAAACTTCCTGCTTACGGAGTTCCGGCTAATCTTTGTGCTTGGATTTCAGATTTCCTGAGGGAACGATCTATTCGAGTGGTTGTTGACGGCTGCTCGTCTGATCTATTAGCAATTAACGCTGGGGTACCTCAGGGATCTGTTCTCTCGGCAACGTTATTCCTGCTACATATAAACGACCTGCTCAGACCCGGTATGTTTGGGTATGCGGACGATAGCACGGTTGCAGAGAGATATTTCTCCAGCGCAAAGGCCGAAAAACCGGAAATCGACGATCGTAGAGTGGCAATGGTTGAACGCACTAACTTAACCCTTCAGGCAGTGTCTGACTGGGGCGATGCTAACCTTGTCTCATTCAACACTACGAAAACCCAGGCGTGTCTTTTCTCCGTTAAAAAGAGCCCGTTCACCAAGGCTCCTACTTTCCGGGATGTCCCTGTACCTGTGACTCAGCATCTTCAGCTCCTTGGTGTGGACTTATCATCCAACCTGAACTTTGGAAGCTACATAGAATCCAGGGCTAAGCTAAGCACAGCTTCGAAAAAACTAGGCATCCTCTCTAAGGTGCGTAAATATTTTACTTCGAGTCAACTACTTAGTCTTTACTCAGCACAGGTACGCTCCTGCATGGAGTACTGCTCGCACCTTTGGGATGGATCCGCCCGCTACCAGCTTGAGGCCCTGGAAGCTATTGACAGACGCGCCAGAAAACTTATAAGCGATGAGGCGCTCACAAGCAACCGACTTCAGAGCCTCGACCTGTGTGTCTTCTACAGGTTACATTTCGGAGAGTGTGCGCAGGAATTGCATGAATTAATTCCACCGGCACCATTCCATCATCGGACATCAAGGCGTGGTCTGAGATTCCATCCGTATGTGGTCGATATTCCCCCTCTTCGTACCTCTCGATTCGCTTCTTCTTTCATCATGCGAACCGCTAAGGAATGGAATTCCTTTCCAGCGTCATTGTTCCCCGACACATATAATCTTGGGATTTTCAAGGCAAGAGTAAATAGGCATTATTTGAGTTTGCGTGCTTCATCTTAGACCGCATCGTTACTTAACATTCAGGTAAGATTGTGGTCAAACGCACTCAAATTAAATCATAAAAAAAAAAAAAACTTACGAAAAATGAGCCTGCTGTTAATCAACAAGTTTCAATGTTCTACGGCCTGCGTACTAGAAGCTGATAGTCAATGAAATCTGGCATTGAAATAACCATTAAATAAATGTTAATATGTAGAAAGCATAGACTTAATAAATAAAAACTTATTATTTGTATTACGTCTATGGTAGAAAGTAATTAAACCCGAAAATCATAGATTAGAATCACAGTTAGTAAAACTTATTATTGTTGACCGAGCGAGCGTCTCAGTTTTAACTCGAGGACTGGCCGATTTGGCGTTGTTGGTATGTGTGTCAGTTCCGGTCTACAGGCCACATTTTTCAGCCGATTTTCATGAAATTTGGCACAAGTGGTCTTTGTTGCAAGGCGCAACTTTTGTCGAAGGGATTTTTTTGATTGGGGGGGAAATGGGGGAGAAATGGGGGGAAAATCCCATTTTTCAGCCGATTTTCATTAAATTTGGCACATGTGTTCTTTGTTGCAAGGCGCAACTTTTAGGCACATAAAGAGCACATATGCAATACTAAATTAAGTAAGTACATAAATAACCATTAGAAAATGATTCTTTCGCTGGTTCGGTAAGTTGGTTCTCCTGAGAAGATACCAGCAAGAAACTCAGGTAGATTATCCATTTTCTTTTTTAATATTGTTTTGTTTACATTGTTACAATTAGTTTATATTGTATTATACGAGTGGCCAACAACAGAAGATTAGGGTGACCATGCATTTTTATCATTAAGATATTCGTCTACATTATAGTAGCCTTTCATCATCAAACATTTTTTAACTACTATTTTAAACTTATTAAGAGGCATGTCAACCAAATCCTGAGGAATTTTATTATAAATTTTTATACATTTGTCTACAAACGAATTACCAACTTTATGAAGTCTAATTTTTGTCATTGCCAGTTTATTTTTATTTCTTGTATTAAAATTATGGTTATCGGAAATTTTTTGAAGAGATCTATGTTCTTCCGTACATATAAGATGTTGTCGTAAACATATTGAGAAGCAACTGTTAAAATATTAATTTCTTTAAATAGTTCTTTCAGCGAGTCACGGGGTCCGAGTCTATAGATTGCTCGTATAGCTCGTTTCTGTAATATGAATATTGTCTCAATATCGGCAGCTGAGCCCCACAGCAGCAGACCATATGACATAACGCTATGAAAGTAGCTAAAATAAAATAATCGTGCCGTTTTTTCGTCAGTCAGTGACCTTATCTTTCTAACCGCATAGGCAGCTGAGCTAAGTCTTCCTGCCAAGGCTGTGATATGAGGACCCCATTGTAGTTTACTATCTAGAGTTATCCCAAGAAAAACTGTGGTATTGACTATTTGAACTAATTCATTATTCATAGTAATATGAGTATCCACCTGTCTAACATTGGGCATAGTAAATTTTACACATTTTGTTTTCTTCGCATTGAGCAGCAAGTTGTTACTTGTGAACCAATGCAATATTTTCGAAAGGGTATTATTTACATCGTCAAGTGCTACTTTTTGTCTATCACTTTTAAAAATTAATGATGTGTCATCAGCAAATAATACTATCTCACAAAGATTTTTAGTGAAATAAGGAAGATCGTTTACGTATACTAAGAATAAAAGGGGTCCTAATATCGAGCCCTGGGGTACTCCCATGACTAATGAGGCGCCAGAAGAGTCGGTGCCATTAATGTTTACTTTTTGTACTCTACCAGTGAGGTAAGACTCGAGTAAGCCAAGTGAGCTGTTCGAAACACCATAATAACCTAATTTTAGTAGCAAAGTCTCATGATCAACACAATCAAAAGCTTTTGATAGATCACAAAATATACCAATGGCATCCTGCTTTTCCTCCCAAGCATCAAATATATGTTTCACAAGTACAACTCCTGCATCCGTTGTGTTTCTGCCTTTAGTGAAACCAAACTGTTTGTTATGAAGTAACTTATTGTCTGTAAAATGTGAAGCAATTGATTAAATATTATTTTTTCAAAAATTTTACTGAGGGTTGGGTTATGGAAATAGGTCGAAAATTTGAAGGATCACTTTTGTCTCCTGCTTTAAATAAAGGAATGATTTTACTGTACTTCATAAGATTAGGAAACTGATTTTCATCTATACATTTATTGAATATGAATGCAAGGTGAGGCGCTATAGCGGGCACTATTGATTTTATTATATTAGTTGAAATGCCCCAAAGATCCTCGGTATTTTTTATATTTAGTTGTTTAAAAGTTTTAAGTATAGTGACAGAGTCAATATACTGAAAATCAAAGTTAATTCTACATTTATCAACACTAGATTTAAGAAGAGAATTGGCTACGTTTTTTGACGAATTTAACTTATTTGTAGTGGTGATTGGAACATTTGTGAAAAAAGATTCAAATGCATTGACCACTTCAGAATCAGTTTTAATATGTTTATCATCTATTTTTAACTCGAAGGATCGATCACGTGACCTTGCTTTACAAGTTTCTTTGTTAATAACATTCCATATTGCCTTCGTTTTATTATCAGATTTTTCAATTTTAGCCCATATATAATTAGATTTAGCTGTTGAACATACTTTTTTGAATAGTTTGGAGTACTTTTTAATCTGTTCAATTACTTGTGGCTCATTAGTAGATGCCTTTGTCTCGTATAATTTATATAATTTCCTTCTACTTTTATAGATTCCAGGCGTAGCCCAATCACTAAATTTAATTTTGAATTGATTTACATTTATTGTTTTTTTTAGTGAAAATGTTATCACATTCGTATTTGATTACTCCGAACAAATCTCCGTAATGATCATTCGGGTATTTATCATTATTCAACTCCAAAAGAGGTACTTTATTCTTAATGTTTTCTTTAAATTTTTCTAATCTATAAGTTGTGATTGGTCTACAAACAATATTTTTTGATAATGGAACATGTTGGTACTTAAATCTAGCTAACTGACTGCATGATCTGAATTTATAAAATGTATTATAGATTTCTCATCTACATTGCTGTTAGAAAAAATATTATCTAAGCAGGTAGCTGATGTGGCTGTGGTGCGAGTTGGTTCACAAAAAAGATTTTGTAAGTTAAAAGATTTAAAAAGGTTGAGGAACCTTAGCGAGTTCTGAGAGTTTTCTAAAATATTAATATTAAAATCGCCACATACAACTATAGTCTTCTTACATTTACATACCTTTATTAAGGCTTCCTCCATAATGGACTCAAACAGGTAGTAATCTCCAGAAGGAGGTCTATAGACGCTAATAATAATATATTGTTCTAGCTCTGCACATGATAGTTCAATATTTCGCTCACTTGTGAGTGCTACTACGTCTTTTCGGTCTTTTGATTTTAATTTGTCATTAATTAAAATGAGAGACCCACCTCTTATAGCGGAATCTCTAGTAAACGCACTAATGATTTTATAATTATCAATATTAACTAAGAGTCCATGTTTTTTTAACCAGTGTTCAGTTAAACAAAGTACATGGATACGTTTTTCATTTAAAAATAATTCTAGTTCTAACTCTTTGCCAGAAAAGCCTTCAATATTTTGATGAATAATATTTATGAACATGGACTTTTCCTTTGTCCTTAAATTAGGGGGATGTCCTCTATTGTCCTACAACTAAGTTTAAATTATTGTCACCCTTTTTTGGAACAGATTCCAAGGTCACAAGACAAACATTGTCACTTTTCTGCTCAATAAAAGCAGATTGTTTAGCCAAGTTTTTGGCTGAATAACTAATAAAATATGATAGCGAAGATGCTATCTGTCTCTTAAAATATCTATTCAAATAGAATTTATCTTCCGTCAATAACAATTTATTTTCTAAATACATGTTAATGTCAATCAGATGGAATTTATTTGGATTATGAAATGTCAATGTATGTATTGTTTGATTTAGCTTATATCTAAGATTGTTTTCGGCCTGTGACAAGCTACGGCTATAAGGAAGTGTGAATAAAATAATGTTTTTAACATCTAATAAGCTCAGTAATTCTAAACAATTTACAATTAAATTTCTGTCTGCATTTCCCCTATCTCCCACCAAAATTAAAAGTGTACAGCTGCTGTTTAAATTACAATTTTTAATTTTTTTTTATAATGTTACAGTAAGTTAATCCCGGCATACAATAGTTTGTAACATTTTGTTCTAAATATGAACTAAGTAACTGGCCCATTGATTTCCCTAATTCATCACAAAACATCACTATTTCAGATTTAATCATATTTTTTTTTTTTGGTGAAGGAACCACTGAGTTTCTTGTTTGACTCAAGTGAAGGGCTTATGTTTGAAGTCAGCAAGGACTTACAGACCGGCTCAGGACTAATTAAATGGTTGTTTGATGTCAATGTGGAATTTGGACTCATAAGATCCTTCATGGCCAGAATGTATTCCTGATACTCACTTTTAACATTACAATACCTGTCAGTCAAGATGTCTAGTGATTTTTTTAAATTATTAATTTCTGATTCTAACTTTAAAATATTGTTATTATGAGATATTATTTCCAATTAATAATGAATACATGTCAAGTTCATCGCCTAGGAAAATGCGAAAATAACGCGAGGTCTACTGTTCACAGAACCACTAGTAATAAACCCACGATAAGTGCTCATACTACCATATGGTACTGAGAAAACCAACTAGCGATGTTGTGGGAAGGTTATTTCTACGCAGTTTGAAAGATGGCTCTCTGGTTTAAGATGGGGGATTAGATTATTACCCCGAGGGATAATATTATATGCATCTCCCCTACCTTCAATTCCTGCAACCCGTGATTTTTATGGTTCCGCACCCGGACCCAATTACTAAGTCTTCGCTGTCCGTTTGTCCTTCCGTCTATTACCAATCTCATGAACCGTGATAGTTACACGTTTGAAATTATCACAAATGATTTAGGGTAAGAAGGGGTAATGGCAGTCAATTAAGCGAGAACTGAAATAAAAACTTATTTAGTAATTAAAATCTTTATTGCAACCAGATAATAAGAAAGTATACTTAATCACCTATCAATCAAGATAAGTTTCGAGCATTTTAGCAATCAACTTTGGAATTAATAACAGTTTAAAAAAATTACATTACATTCTGACTCCCATTGTACTGTGGTGTGGACAATGGGGGTCATCTTGTGCGACAGAGTCCCACAGGAGTAGTCTGCGCAAGCTCACAGCCCACATCCAGTACATCTATACCACATTTCATTTTTCCGAATTCTTCGCAAATTCGACATTCATTTTCTACATCTTCTGTACTGTGATATTGACATAGCTCATCAGTATTTACATCTCATACAGAAATATTTGGTCTTTCAAACTTGCCTCTTTGCTTTTTCGGGGCTTTGTCTTTCCCTTTGTATGTCTTTGTTGTCCTTAACCTTTCCATTCTTTTGTTCCTTCTTCTTCATGTTTTAGAGCCTTTTAATCCTGACTCTGATTGCACACAACTACTCCTTGATATAATAAAAAAAAATCGCAATTCCAGATACAAATAACTATTGTTAATGTCAGATAAAACACACATTAAAGTCTTATTTAGACACGTTGTAAAATTCAACACTTACCGTTTATTTTATGTCGACGAAATTTTACATCAGAGGAGCGCAAAAGCAAAACATGGTAATTACCTCAATGCGCGACGCGATTATTGGCCAAAGCTGTTTGTTACTGCAGCGAGAACGACATAGCGTGGGGAGTGTATTTGGGTTGTGTATTTTATAGATTGTGGGTGACTCCCATTACCCCGTCTTCCCCTATGTGTTGCTGCTATAACAATAAATACTAAAACACAATATAATATAATGGTTCGGAACCCTTCGTACGTGAACCCGACCCGCACTTGACCGGTTTTTATGTACGCACGCAACAGTAATTCCGTAACACGTATAACAATAGCTTTGTTTATCATTATATCAATTGTTATATCATAGTAAACACAAGGGCAGGATATACGGTCACATCGTGTCACGAGACGAGACAATTAATTGCCATTGAGCTAATTCCCAATGTACTTGTAGAAGAACATCGTGTACCTACCTAATGACTGCTATAATAACAATAATCTATACAAATAATTCGACTGCCACGGTGGCGCAGTGGTATGAGTATGCGTGTGGGGGCCCTGAGGTCCCAGGTTCAATTTCGGGTCGAATCAAATTATTTGTGTGAACCACAAATGTTTGTTTCGGAGTATTGGTGTTTTCTATGTATATTATGTATGTATTTAGAAATATATAAGTATGTTTATCAGTCGTCTAGATCACATAACACAAGCTGAATTTTTTTTTTTACGTGGTCGGTGATGCATGTACGCACTTCACCGTCTCGCTGCGGGGGGGAGCGAGACGGCTTCGTGTGGGACTCCCGGCCCTAGGATGGAAAACGGGCCGGACTACCCACTAAAACCTATCCACGGTGTTTCTCCTTCGCCTTAGCCGGGCCGCCGTACAGACCCCCCCCCCTCCCCCAAACAACATAGAAGCCCATGGAAGAAGAGGGCCTCGGATTTTTCGAGGACCACCTTGAGGCCGAGCGAGAGTTAGTTTTTATTTTTTTTTATTTGGTGCGCCAAATTGACGCCGCCTGTCTGGTGGTAAGTCGTGACGACGTCTAGCGATTGTGGGCCACTCTCACAGCACACAATACTATAGAGAGTGGCCCTCAACTTGACGACCTACTGATGTGCCTCTTCACGCTCCGCTTAAAGAACCCAGGAATATATGTGGGAGGAAACACGTGCACAGGCAGAGCGTTCTAGGCCACTATCGTTCGGCAGAGAAACGAACGTTTAAAACGTTCGGTTCTCGCGAACATGCTATCCACTGTGTGGGAGTGGCATCTCTGCCCGGCACGGGTTGTTCGGAAGGAAGAGGGTGGGATCAGATTGATGAGCTCTTCAGAACAATCGCCGTGGTAAATACGGTAGAATGCGGCCAAGGAAGCTATTGTTCGGCGTTGAGTTAGCGGCTCAAGGCTTCCCGTTACCTCCGGACAATCTATAATACGGATAGCCCGTCGCTGCATGGCGTCGAGAGGGTCCAGTAGATACTTCGCGGAGCCGTCCCAGAGGTCAGAGCAGTATTCGACGCAGGGTCTAATCTGCCTCTTGTACAGCAGACACCTCTGGTGCGGTGTAAAGAATCGCTTTACCTTATTCAGTATTCCTAGTTTCCGCGAAGCTA
The DNA here is from genome assembly GCA_963556515.1 of Nudaria mundana. Taxonomy (NCBI): domain Eukaryota; kingdom Metazoa; phylum Arthropoda; class Insecta; order Lepidoptera; family Erebidae; genus Nudaria; species Nudaria mundana. The sequence goes on along the minus strand of OY748298.1, from coordinate 6,795,841 downwards.
GCCCTATACATCTTTCGATGTAGTTTTTATTATTGAGCTCTCGACAAACGTCTATGCCAAGTATATCAAGGTTGTCCTTCATTGGTAATAATGCATTCTGAAGAGAGGGTAGAGGAAGGAAAGGGGATTTCTTCGCAGTAAATGCACACGCCTGTGTTTTGCGGGCATTGAACTCGACCAGGTTCTCGGTACCCCATTGAGAGATACTGTCGAGGTTACGGTCGAGATCAGATCGCCTGCCGTCGTATGAACCGAGTAACTCTCGTGCAGTGTGCTGTCATCTGCATAGCAATGAATGTTCCCGAGGGATGGCATATCATTGATATGCAGAAGAAAGAGAGTTGGTGATAGTACGGACCCCTGCGGTACCCCGGCATTCACTTGCAAGCCGAAGCTTGAAGCGAGAAGCCTGGCCATCGCAGAGGACCTGCACTCGGCGCTCGTTTAAAACATAGTACGCCGACTCCCCGAAGAGTAGCACCGCGCAGGACCCAATCGAAACCAACTTTCCACAGGAGCGGGCCCAGCACCGACCCCTGTGGAACGCCATAAGACATTTCCCTGCGGACTACAGCCGACCGGGCCGGAAAGATGATGGCCCGGCCGACAAAGTAGTCCGCAAGGACGCGCCTGAGGTACTACGGGACATTGTGGTACCTCAGCGCTTCGGCAATAGTAGGCCAGGGGAGGGTGTTGAACGCATTGGCTATGTCGAACGACACAGCCAACACCACCTCCCCCCGGCCAGTAGCATCGTCGACGCTGCCCCTAAGCCGGGCTACGGCGTCCAGGGTGGACCTCCCGCGACGGAAGCCGAACTGGCTATCCGACAAGTTCGGCCCCGCCCCCTCCAAATGTTCGACAAGACTTGCAGCGAGCACCCGCTCGAAAAGCTTGCACGTCTCGTCGGGAGAACGATGGGGCGGTAGGCCGACGGTGACTTCGGGGGACGCCCGTGCTTACGAAGCAGCACGAGCTTCCCCGACTTCCAGCGTCGTGGGACTCTTCCGGACGCCACACACTCCGACATGAGAGACAGCGTCTCCTCTTCAAACTCCGGCATGACGAGGCCGACGACCCGCCCTGGGATGCCATCGGGACCGGGGGCGCGGTTCCTCAGCTTAAGTTTTAGAACCGCTTCCCCCAGCTCGGCACCAGAAACGGGCGGGATGACCTCGACATTCGCCGACTCCTGGCTTGACCACTCTTCCCGCGCAGGGAAGAGGGAGCTGACCACGTCTTCAACAAATTGGGGCTCGAGAGAGGTAGTGAGGGGGGGCACCCAAGGCCTGGGCCTTGGGTGCCCCCCCTCACTTCTTGCTGACGACCTTGTAGATGTGCCCCCATGGGTCCCCATTTAAGCTCTCGAGCCCCTCGTTCCAGGCCGCGTTCTTCGCGGCCCGGATTGCCGAGCTAAAGGCCGCTCGAGCAGCCTGGTACGCGGCTAGCAGCACATCCTCCTGGGCAAGGTCTCTCTGGCGCCTCCCGCGACTGCGGGTGTACCGTCGCTGAGGTGCGTGACAAGTTTTGCTCATCTCAGCGAGGTGAGGCCGCCACCAGTACACCCGCCTTCGCGGGGGTACCGGCCCTGCCCTGTGCATCGCCGCGTCGCAGACGCGAGTCATCGCACCTGCAAAATTGTCTGCCCTCGCGTCCACGTCCAGGCCGTCGACATTAGGAGCGGCCCAGCGCTCGACAATAGCCGCCTCTTTGGCCAGCTCCCGGTCCAGCGTATTAAGCCGCCACCGTGGCCCCTTCCCAAAAGGGGGGCAATCAGTCGTCGCCGGGGTGGCCGAGGGAGCGGCGACGACGTCGAACCATATGTATCGATGGTCCGACATGGTCTCCACCCCCTCAATCACTCGCCACCCCCGTATACGGTCCACCAGGGCAGAACTGGCAAACGACAAGTCTACAATAGAACTACCCTGGGGCCGTACACAAGTGTGGACCGCCCCCCTGTTTAGCAGCACCAAGCCAAGCGACACCGCCCAGTCCTCCAACATTTCTCCCCTAACATCGGTCACCGGGGAACCCCAAGTCTGAGAATGAGCCTTGAAATCCCCGACGACCAAGGCAGGGGTGGGGCGCACATCCGCCAACAGGGCCTCGACTTCGGCGAGCACCTGCTCAAAATCGGCAAGACTCCTGTTGGGGGAAATGTACACCCCAACTACTGCATAGCCGCCCATCAGGGCTAGAACACAACCACGTCCCCTCAGCACCCGGCTGAAGGGGGACCCACCCCGACGGGCGACGATGGCCACTAAGCCGTCGCGGTCGCCAGCCCAGTTGTCTCAATCGCGGACGAGGTACGGCTCGCTGACAACGGCGACGCCTGCCACTGTGCCATAGACACAGGTCAGGACATCCTAAGCAGTGACACAGTGGTTGATGTTGGCCTGCAGTATAGAGACGTTGGCCATTTAAATTTGGGCGGTGTCCATAGTCTCCACAGACTGGGTGGTGGGGCTGGGCTTTCCACCACCCGTCTTGTTTCTCCGATTCTTGCGGCCTCTCCGTTTCCGGGAGGCCGCATCACATTTCTGGCTGCCCAGTGAATGGGCAGCAGGTGACCACTCTGTTGAGCAGAGAGGGCACATTAACTCCGACGATGGGCAGCCGCAAGTGCACTGTACTCCGACATGCCCCGAGTCCAGACAGCGGAAGCACCGCTGGACTCGAGGCGCGAGGAGGGTGGCCCTAACGACAGACCACCCAATGCCCGCAACCGGGCACTTCAGCCAGCAGGTGCCCTGCCAGCCGGGTGGGCAGCTGATGTCGCACACTTTAAGGGCGCGTTCCCACTATGTCGTAACGATTAATTTATCGTTGGACGACTGTCGTCTTCAGCTGTTCTTACTAATACGATTGTTTGTCGTCACAGTTTTTTATCGTTAAGCGACTATCGTATCTAGCTGTTCCCATTGGATCGCGACGACATTTTATCGTTTCACGACAGTCGCTTTGTCGTTTACACATCATAGCAAGCTACAAATCTACAGTCGCCTATACGTTTTCTTGGAGATCAGTAGTGCGTTTAGGCTCATGAGTTCAATGGACGAAAACGAAATTATAATAATGTATTACTTTTTTAAAAGAAGGAAGATGAGGCAAGCAAAGAAAAGAAAGTATTGGGTACATCCAATGTTATTGAAAAGAATTCCATTAGGATTATGTCAGAGTTATATAGACGAATTAAAAAGTGATGATGGAAAGTTTTGTGACTATTTAAGAATGACTGTCGCCACCTTTGATAACCTACTGACACTACTTGCAGAAAATCTTAAAAAAGAAAACACAAATTTCAGAAATTGTATAAGTGCCGAAGAAAGCCTGGTGATAACTTTAAGGTAAGTAAATAAAATAACAATTGTCTAATAATGTTTTCATTTATTGGAAAGTTATAAAAAAAAGATTATCATTAAAATGTAGGGTGAACCTTTTTTACGCCACCTAGAGGTAAAATACACTAAAAACTCTAAAAAATATTATTTTTTTAGAAAAAAATAAAATACTGCTTTAAATATTTAGAAAACTGTAAAATATTTCAGTAAATTTTCTTTTTTTCAATAATTAGAGCACTTTCCTTCCAGGTGGCTTTGAAAATTTCCACACTATTAAATTTTAAATTACGTTTTTACAATCACGATATGATACTAATAATACAATGATAAAAGTAATAAGACAGGGGCATAGAGCTAAGAAACTATTAGAATAGCAAAATAAACAAAAAAATACATAACTTCTGAATTCCTTTTTTGATTCTTTTATTTTTTTATTAATTTATTTATTATATTAAAGTCATTACAGTGTACCAGGTTTTGTCTATTTGGAGACACGTTGTATAACTAAAGGCATCCATAAATTATATATTGTCAAAATTAAAAGAATCTTCAGTGTTATCAGACAAATTAGTATAGTTGGAAGTTGGTGATACCGCCGGATCCACAACTTGATTGCTAGTCGAAGTTGATGCACCTGGATCTTGTGTAAAATATCCTGTTGGTTGTGATAAATGGTTTTGATAACCACCATAATTTGCATAATTACCATATAAATTATTACCACGGCGTTTATTTTTAATTTTTTGGATCAGTTGCATAATACCCGTTTGGAATTCAAAATTTGCTGTTTTTGCGCCTGCACCAGATCGCGTTTTTTCTTTTTCGTTTTTTAGGGATCTCATAAATGCATCTCGAATGTGTGTCCACTTGGTAGATATCTGTATAGCTGTAAAAGTAAAAAAACTTTAAGTTAAATTATTAGATATGTACACTAACTTAGTGAAGTAGTTTTGGAAAAATAATCTTAAATAAATGTAGCCTAAGTTACTCCATATTACATCAGCTCATCATCTGCCAGTGAAAGTCCTGTCAAAATTGGTCCAGTCGTTTTAGAAATTAGCCGGAACAAACAGACAGATAAAAATATAAAAAAGTATTAATAATATTAATTCAATAATTTGCTTTAGTAACCTTAATCTTAATCTTGCTAATTAATAATAACTGTTGTATTTATTTACAGATATTTGGCGTCGGGGTGTTCGTTTAAAGAACTGCATTATAATTTTAGAGTGGGAATATCAACCATCAGCAAAATAATTAAAGAAACGTGTTCTGTTATTTGGAGCGTATTAAGTACAGAATATTTGAAGTTGCCTAATACCGAAGAAGAATGGAAAGCGATCGCTAAAGCTTTTAATACGAAAGCGAATTTTCCGCATTGCCTCGGTGCGCTGGACGGCAAGCACATAAGGATTGTAAAACCGAGAAATAGTGGTTCTATGTTTTTTAACTATAAAGATTTTTTTTCTTTTATTTTATTTGCAACAGTTGATACAGAATACCGTTTCATTTACGTTAGTATTGGTTCTTACGGAAAAGAGTGTGATTCATCTATCTTAAAACAATCCAATTTTTGGAAGAGACTAAATGATGGTAGTTTAAATATACCAAGACCCACGCCATTGCACGAAACTATGCAAGAAGAAGTACCATTCGTATTTGTTGGAGATGAAGCCTTTACATTGTCACAAAATTGATTACGACCTTATGGCGGTACTCATTTAAACAATGAGAAAAAGATATATAATTACCGTCTAAGCCGCGCGAGAAGATATGTTGAGTGCGCTTTTGGGATCTTATCCAATAAATGGAGGATCTTGCATAGACCAATGGATGTACAGGAAGAAACAGCTATTGAAGTTGTAAAGGCTTGTACGGTATTACATAATTTTGTAATACAGAAAGATGCAATATACTTAGAGAATACCCCAACCGTTATGCCCTCGGTAAACATGCCTGCAACACAGCTGCGTTCAAACGAAGGCGACGGAAACGCAGTGCGCTCACAATTTTCCGACTATTTTGTATCAGAAATTGGCTCCGTACCTTGGCAAAACATAACAGCACACGTATCATAATAAATAAAAAGTTTCAGAAACTTACCAAAATCTTTTCTATTTTTTTCCTCCAACTTGTCAAAATTGGGATTAAAAATACAACAAATTTCTCTCCACGCAGCTAATTTTAAACCTTTATCTTTATAGATTTCTAAAGTTTTGTCCCAAAGGACAGCTCTTTGTTCCACAAGTGGAATTAAAACGTCCGGAGTTATATTATTCGCCATCATGGATAGGTACACGTTCAACATGCGCAAGTCTGATTAGTTCTGACACGCTTGCTCTATGTAAGCGAGTACAGGCGCGAGGGGCGCGCGGGTGCGAGGGGGAAGGGGAAACACGTGTAAACGACACGACGATATTTTTATCGTGGCTACGATAGATTTGCGGTCACTATTTAGTCGTAACGATTAATTTATCGTTTTACGACTGTTGTACTAGCCGTTCTCACTGTCACGACAATCTGTTGTCACTGCAAAACATGTCGTAGACTACAGTAAGTCGTGTCGTTCTATATGTGAACACCTCCATTTTTAACATATAACTTTGTCGTCACGACACTTAAAACTACACGACTATCTGTCGTCACGACATAGTGGGAACGCGCCCTAATGCGGGCGACGTCACAGCCACCAACTTCTGCCACCATGGCGGCAACCCTCTCTTTTGTGGCGGTGTCGCCAAGGCCTGAGATGCGCAACTCTGCGCATTTCTCAGGTCTGGCGTACCGAACCACTTCACCCAGCACCGACGGAGTCGCAGCGGCTTTTTTCTTCTTCGCAGGGCGCGCCGCTACTACATTCCACCCCTCAGCAAGTGGCTGAGGAGCAGCAACAGTTGGCGGTGGCCGCACCTGCCGAGCAGCTTCGGCCCCCGTTGCCGCAGCGCTCATTTTCTTCTTCTTACTCTTCCTTCCAGTTGCAAGGTCCACCCCGTCAGCAGTGGAGGAGGAAGGAGGAGCAGGGACAGGCCGGGAGAGTGAAGCCACAGGAGCAGCGGTAGGCTAACTGGGACCCGGTGTTGGTTCCGAGGAGACGGAGACGGCAGCACGAGCTGCACGCGCGGTGTTCCGCCTGTCTGCCGTGAGTGGAGGGCGCAAGCTCGGCTCAGGGGGTAGGCGGTCTACAACTCCGGCGAGGCGCGCATCGATCATGAATACGATCTCATCGCGCGACATCGTTTGAGGAACGGAACCCGCTACCCGTTTCAGGCCCCCCATCTCGGCCCTCAGGGCGATGAGCTCGCCCTGCAAAATCACCACCTCCTCGTTGACTGTGCGCGATCTCAGCTCACGAGCGTTGTCGAGGATTGTGCTCGCGGCATTCTTGAGATCGCGCACGAGTCTGCTGTTCATCTTGTTGCTTTTGTGGGCTATAGTGTTAATTATGCCCACAGCAGACTCAATGGTCCCAGTCAGCTGCTCCGACGATTGACCCGCTACCGGGACTGGTACGTTGGATGGCCCCGGTAGGATGGTGTCCTTCTTGTGTAAGGCCCTCACCTCCTCGATGCGGGCCTCTTCTGCCAGCTCCTTTTCGGCTTGGCGCTCGAGCGCGCGCTCTTCTGATATAAGCTTAATTTGGGCTAGGTGACATTGTGTAAGAATGTCCAAAAACGTTTATTTATTATTATTATTATTTATTCCATTTATTCCAATTATTTTCTTAACAGATTTTTTTTTACAATATTTGTATAAAAAGTTACATATAATATTATAAAAAAATCCATGTCAGACCACCACCAGTAGCGGAGCAGGGCCCAAACTACCAGCGGTAGAGGTCACAGACTGAGAAACCTCCTAACGATGCGTGCCGTTTCGGCCTTCTGTATCTGACCCTTGATCCAACAGTCTAGCGAGAGTCTCTTGAGATGTTATTTATTTATTATTATTTTAATTGTAAGTGTCTGTTTGTAATTTCAAAATAGCAGCATTTTACTTATACCTATGAAAATCAATTTTCAATAGTTTTCTGTGTGTAGTTATTCTGTCCGAATAATGTCTGAAACTGCTGAACCGATTTTAACGGAGCCCCCTAAATATTATATAGTATTTTGTTGTTATAGCGGCAATAGAAATACATTATCTGTGAAAATTTAAACTTTCTAACTATCTCGGTTCACGAGATACATACAGCCTGTAGACAGACAGACGCACGGACGGACGGAAGGAAAGCGGAGTCTTATGGGTGCGTCTCATAAGGTATAAACTCATTTGGTCTAATTTCATTTTATTATCGTTCTATATTATTATATTATCTTAATATAATCAACGTGAGATATAACAACTGTTGATATAATTTCTTTACATATAACATTTATTTATTCTAAAACTTAATTAGTATAACGTTGTTTCATATAACGTTTATGTAATCGAAAATCATTAATTTGGTCTAACGTTTAATATATATATATAAAACGTCATTATTATTATTATTACACCCCGACTCAGAATACCCCGACTCGGGCTTTTTAAGCCACCCAGAAATAGGAGCCCCGCGAAGCGATTATCAGCGATAAATCAAATTATTACCTCGGTGGCACAATGGTACTATATACGGACTGCCACACTCGAGGTCTCGGGTTCGATTCCCGGGTCTGGTGGATAATGTATAATTCTCTTTAGAATTTTATCCAGATAATTATCCCAGAGTCTGGACCTTGTGCCCGATAAATGGCAATAGGCTCGCCCCCTATTACATGGGACCTAACATAGCTGGCGAGATGTGGGTGTGTTTGCACACCTCTGCCTACCCCTTTGGGGAAAAAAGCGTGATGCTATGTTATGTTATGTTAATGAAATGATTTATTACAGCAAACAATCTTCAGACTATAAAGGTTTGGTGAAAACAAAATGGGTAGGTTAGGTTAGGTTAAAACTGTGACCTACGCACGAGCCGAGCGAGCGAAGCGAGCGGTGCCGCGGCAGCGGCCGGCGAGTGCCAGAAACGACTTAAATTAATAGAAAAAGAGATTGTTTTTAGTAGGTTACCCGGAACTGAACTATTTAGATTAGGTTAATTTCTTCTTTAAACAAAATGGGTAGGTTAGGTTAGGTTAAAACTGTGACCTCCTATGCACGAGCCGAGCGAGCGAAGCGAGCGGTGCCGTGGCAGCGGCCGGCGAGTGCCAGAAAGACTGCATTAATAGAAAAAAGAGATTGTTTTTAGTTGGTTACCCGGAACTGAACTATTTAGATTAGGATACTTACTTATTTAAAAAAGAATGATTATTTGACTAAATAAAATATGTTAAAAGTACTAGTTGGTAAACAAGTTATAGTTTAAACGTTCATTTCCCAAACATTAGGTTTGCGTTACAATTTATTGTGAGTAGTGTTTTTGCTAAGTAATAATTTGGCAAATGCAATTATGCGAAAAATTTTTTTTGGAAGTGAACTTTTGTCATATTCCTTTCGATCAAACAAGGGTGACCCGTTTTCATCATATTAGACCAAATAAGTTTTATATCTTTTGAGTGGTGTGTCAAACGATTTTATATTTAATGTACCTATGTTATGTCAAACGATGTTATATTTAATGTATGTTATACTTATAAAAATTAGTTATTTTAAAATTATATCAATCGTTCATAATATTAACTAATCGCTATATTAAATAAAATTATAGGTTCCGTTGTTATATGTTGTTAATATTAGAGATTTTGTTGTTATATCATATATATATATGGCGTAACCTTCCGATAAGAAAGGATTTTCCAAAATTCTACTCCTAAAGGGATGAAAAAGGGGACGTTGGACGTTATTAACCGCAATCTCTCAGAAATGGTAATTCCTAGGAAAAAAGTTGTAAGGTCATTTTGGTATGTTATTTTATTATGTACAATTTTGTTCAAGTCTATTTTTTTATTTAGTTCAATATTTACGAGAAAAATCCAAAAAATCGAAAATTTTCAACTTTCAAACTTTTCAACCTTGAATAACTTTTTTAGCACAACTCGGATCGATGGTAACTTTTGACATTTGATTTATAATGATGTACTTAATACCTGCACCACTTTGCAGCTCTATACAAATTAATGCAACCTTACAATTTTGTTCCGAATATTTTAACTGGATAACTCTGTTAGCTACCTGATATGAGATTTCTTTCTAAAATATTGGGGTAGGACTCGGTAAAATAAAGCTACTTTTTTTATATTTTTTTTTTAGTTACGTTGCCCAAGGCCGCGGCCGCTCTAACGTCCGTTGCCGGGCGTCTCTGGTTACAAGCAAAACGTATTCCCAGTGGCGCCCGGCGGACTTTGACCACCTCTGTGGTCTCTGCGGGGGTAAATAAAGCTACTTACGAAAAATGAGCTTGCTGTTAATCAATATTTTTCAATGTTCTACGGCCCACGTATTATTAGGTTTGAAACAAGTTTCATGTCCTCCATTGAATTTGATAAAGTTTAGTAGGTAATATTGCGTCGTATTGCAAAGATTTCATAATATCAAAGTATTATTTAATGTTTTCTTGTCCAATTATAAAATTACAAAAAAAACTTGTCTGAATATTAAAAATATTTTAAAAAACTAGTACAGCAGGATTAGACAACTAATTTTTTTCGTTTGGGATTATTTTTAACTCTGTAGCCAAAGACCGCGGCCGCCCCATCGTCCATTGCCGATAGCCTCGGGTATGCAGATTGCACACTAAGAAATAGCCCCACTGGACGTCGGCAGACTTTAGCCAACTATGCGGCCTCTGTCAGGTGGTTGGGTCGGGTGTCATCCCGCATCTTTCTGGTCGGGTTTTATCGCGTCGAAGAGCGACGGGGTGCGTGTGGGTACACAGTGTGTACCCGTCGCACACAGAAACTGCTGTGCTGTGTAGTACACAGCACAGCTCTTCTGTAAGGACGGTGGGTTGCTAGCCTGCCGTCCTCAGGCCCCGATTATGGAGGTTAGTCGTCCTGAGCGATTTTAATGATTCTTTTTTTCTTTAAAAGGTGGTTGCTTCCCATAAACTGGCAATTTGAAGTCGGCTTTTTTGCTATATTATTGTTAAAACTATACCTATTCGTTTTCAGACGGCTGGCTAGAGAAGTAGGTGCAACTGTGATGCGAGTCGACACTACATCAGTATATTCAGCCGCGGCGGCTGAACGTCTCAAATACAAGAAAATTTACTCCGTACGTTACGCTGAGCTGGAGTTTGCACCGCAATGTGAGCCACCCCACACTGAAGCTAGTGTTTACATCAAGATACTGCCAGGTAATCTCACTACGAATTCTTAATAAACGAACGCCACAATATTCGGTGTTTAGCTGCCGAAATCTACATAGTAGTCAGCTTTCACAGATTATGTATATCTGTTATCCCCATAAAATAAATATTTAAGGGGTCTCCCATACAACAAACATGATTTTTGCCGTTTTTGTACGGAACCCTTTGTTCGCTACTCCGGCTCGCACTTGGCCCGTTTTTAAATACTAACGTTTTACGTCAAGGTTGAGACTTCTACCTGCAGTTTCGCTAACTACTCCGTAGATGTCTCAATGTTGCCAACGTTAAAATGTATTTTTTTTTTATTTGGAGTGGGTAGTATTATGAACAAATAATATATTTTAATTAAAACAATGGAAATATGATGTTGAATTTTAAAATAATTGCAATGATTTCGCTAAATAGAAGACTTTTTAAACGTCGACATAGACAAGAGAACAGCTGTTCTCTTTGAGACAGTCTTGATAATGCCTCGTGAGTAGGTGAAACATATTTCCATAGTTTTATCATGGACTTTCCAGGTAACGCCTGACTCCATTCAGTATAATTTAATAATTCTGTTTCAGACCTACCCGAGACCAATTAATAATAAACAACAATGGACGTACATTCTACACGTATATTCTACAAATCAATGCAATGATCAAAAAGTCATAAACTTTATCTACTTATCACAAAGTTGCCAGTTATAACAGAATTTTCGACTGTTTACTAATTGTTCCACGAAGCATTACTAAATACTGCTATAATAGCTATATAATACTGCTATAATATAAAGTAATAGGTACTTTTACTAAGTCCTAACGTATAGTACCTACCAAGTACCGTATTGAACCGGTAGAGTTCGTAAAGATTTAAAATGACTAAACCCTAATACCTATTTGTCAACGACGCGTACCTACTTTGAATATTATGGAAAATTTAAATATGATGTTTAAATAATAGTTATTCGGTTAAACCAATGAATTAACCTCACTATAAAATAATTAGAGATGGCTGATACTAGGTAGGTATGACTTATATTCCATCGCCATTTAAACCCACACGAGAGTTATACCTAGGTATGTAGGTACCTACTGCTAGTGCTATTATTTACCTAGTATGAGGTATTCAACTTGAATACCTGTTAAATTAGATACAAGTATTTCTGATACTATTGCGTGGTATGTATATTAGCGGGCCTATGTCTCGCGGATCTTAGTCTTTCAGTTGATGTGTATAGAATTAAATTAAGTAAGTACATAATCATAGTTGAACATAAATATTGTTACTCTGTACCTACCTACATACAGGGTTACCTGGTAAGTCGTGCGAACCCCGTTCAGGGGTGGTAGTTCCCACCATTTCTGACAAATTTCACCCCTGCCCCCCCAACCTAACCCTTTTTAAGTTATAAGCTTTAAAGATATTTTTGAAAGAAATGCCGATTTCTTGTCTATCCTCCTAACTTTTTCGTTTATTTTTGTTCAAATTTTTATTTTTATACGATTTTTGTGTAGCAGGTTAGTTTCTTCATCATTATGAAAAATAAAATTAGAGTTACCTCAACTAAATGGGTCGTAGATAGAAGATTGATAGTTGTAGCATCAATAAAAAAATCAGTACAAATCAAACTTCAACCAGCAATAGTTCTTCAACTAGTAATATTTTCAGGATTTTACTAAGTAGTAGAGAGAAATTGTTATACCTCACGATGTTGACCGCGACAACTGAAAAAAGTACCAATAGTACCTAGTATTTTCCAATAAAAATTGGTGCCGTCGTAACTGTTCCATGCGGGAGTAATCGCGGGAATTCTTAAGGATCTAATAAAACAATATATATCTCTATCTTCCTTAACCTTCTAAAACCCTGTATGTATGAGGTGGGGTGTGGTATACCCCGACTGTTTGACACAATGCACCGAAGATTAAAAGTTAATTTTCAACAGTGATATGCAATTTATTTCTATTTCTTTCATTTATATCATAATCCCACCATTTTATGGACGCACCCATTGCACTCCACTGCCATTTTAGTTGTAGAGCTTTCAATATTGTGGGTTTTTGTCTTATCACTTTACCGCACTTAACATTACTATTCAAGTTATTCAATTGCATTGTATTATTTTTGCTTTAAATAATATCAAGGTGTTGTTTATATTTATAAGTCTATCTTTAGATTTCTTAATGGCAAGAGTTCTTAGCAAGCGAGCGGTTAGCTAGGTCTTTGGTTTTCAGAACTCCAGACTTCTAAATTCAGACTTCGAATTAAATTATTATAGCAACAGATACAAAGAAGTCAAGTCATGTTTGCTATAATAATTGTATCAGGCGATAACTGTGTTGTAACTTGTAGTTCCTTCAATATTAGTGATTATTAGTAATTATATCAAAGATTTCTTTTTTTATCAAACTTTATTATAACTTTTAGATGTTAGACCTTATATTGTACCTACAAATAATTATATTTTAATGTATTTAGTACCTGATCTATCTAAAATACTTACATTGATGATAGTTACTCTGTAATTTACTTAGTGCCAAGTTGCTGAGTGCTGCTACATATTTCTGTATAATGTATATACTTAGTATCTACGATATATAAATAATGTGTATAGGTATAGGTATTCCGAAAATAAAACATGAAAATTATTGTCATGTATAAAGTTGTGATGTAATATTTTATTATTTATAGGTCGAAATAAATATTGAAAAATAACCTTTGTGTTTTTGTACACTGTATTTGTTAATTAGCTAATACCGGGAGGCTTCGCACATGCGATATAGTTTTATTGTCCCTTACTCTACACACACCCCACCTACGGTCTATTCCACCGGTTCCAGGTGAGGGTGACTGCGGCCCTGGAGTTGTTGGTGGGGCCCCATAACTCAATGTGTTAATTGGCTCAAGTGACCGAAATTTTCTGCGATAAATTTTTTTTAAATAAGTCGATCGATTCGACACTGGCATAGATACTCGTAGGACTGCTCTATACCTGTGTCTACACTCCCCTAGCTCCCCTAGCTACTTCCGGAGCGGGACGTAAGTCTAAGTATACATAGAAACCTTCATCTTGAATCACTATGTATATCTGATAAAGTGCATTAAAATCCTATTGTTAAATTGGATGTTCTGACTAATAGCTGATATTGCGGATTAGGTTCAATGATAGCATTAAGTAGTCTAAATTATGGTCATTCCTATCTACGTAATAGTACGAGTACCTAAATACGCTAAACTACGAGTAAATTAGAGTACCTATGTACTCTTAGCGAGGGATAAGCGGAGCTTTGCATTTGTGTGAGTGCAATATACGTGAACGTATATGTGACCTCTTTTACACACACACGTGTTGTACACATAGCCACAGAATAGGAAATAGTACATACAGTTACAAAAAGAGTTTTTACTCTACTTTTCGTGGTCACTAACACAAATGCAAAGCTCCGCTTATCCCTTGCGAACTGGGGCAATTATTCGAAAAATAAAGCCAAACTATATTAGGGCAAAAAGTATTCGAAATAATCCTCGCTTATGTAGTCGGATAAAAATGTATCCATAGATTTAGCACTACCTAATAGTCAAATGTAATACTACTATTATTTCTACGTTTCTGTCTCTGTCTCAGTATTTTTTTTTATCCGCGGCTCATATCCGCAGCCGCTCTCACATCCGTTGTCTCTGGTACGCAGGCAGAAGGTAGATATTTCCAGTGGCGCCCGGCGGACTGACCACCTGAGTGGCCTCTTCGGTCTCTGTCTCTGTGTAAATTAAATCCCACTGTTATCTGTAAAATTACTGAAATTTCAAATTAGATTAATAACACACCGTTGCCAATGTTAAAACCTATTCTAACTACTAAATCAGCCGGGCGCCACTGGAAATACCTTCTGCGTGTGAACCAGAGACGCCCGGCAACGGACGTTAGAGCGGCCGCGGCCTAGGGCCGCAGAATTTAAAAAAACTACTAAATCACAAATGTGAATATTGCGTTTCCTGTATCGGCTTGTGTAATCACAATAGAACATAGAACATTTTGACAATATAATGTAGATAGGTACCTCTGTAATCTTTCAATGACGATAACGTCACCTCCCCCACTACACCTGACTGAATTTAAGGCTAAGTCCTACTTACTTAATACATAAACACCATGCTTTGTGGAGCGTCTTGTACCTGCAATAGTGCATTGTTTTGCAATTAACTTTATTATTATCTTCCTATATGTATACTTTTATGCTCAGACTGCAGAGATGATTGTAGGTGTGTAATTTCAGTCCTGTTAGGCTCGGAATACTGAATGATTATTGATTTAATATAGTATAAATAGTGTCGGAAAGCCTTACTAAGCTTGCCCCTACTAATGTACGTGGAAACAACAAAGCCATTGGTAAATTGTGGGTGTGTAATAATGCTCCTCTGCCTACTAGGTTCGCACGGTAATTAAGACATTCAATAGTTTGCGTAGCGGCGGCCTTGCATCAGGGGGGTTTGGGAGCCCTTCCGTCCGGCGGGTCGGCTCCGACCTAACCACACGGTTCTAGACAAAGCTAGCCCCTGCGCTTTGTCACTTTCTGCTGCACCAAATGTCGCCCTGTCTTCACGCTTCTTCTTCAAAATCTACAATGGCAGTGCAACAAAAAAGAAATAAACGTTACACAGCGGCCCTAGGAAACCCCACAACTTCACATTTCGAGGTGGAGTTCACTAACGTCCGTGGACTCCATGCGAACCTGGATACCGTCCACCACCACCTTGAGACGGCACGGCCCGCTGTGATGTTCCTCACGGAGACACAAATACGCCGCCCTGACGACACGTCTTACCTGTGTTACCCCGGCTATGTCATCGAGGAACAATTTCGAGACAAAGCCGGGGTGTGCGTGTTCGTTAGGGCGGATGTTTGCTGCCGCCGGTTGCGCTGCCTAGAGAACCCCTCCAATTCCGTCCTTTGGCTGCACGTAGACCATGGCTCTATGAGCCAGATCTACGTGTGCGTCTACCGATCCCACACAGGGGATTCTGAGACAACAAAGCTCTTCCAGTACCTCAGCGAGACGGCTGATGAAGCGCAGGTGCGGTTCCCGAACGCTGACCTAGTGTTTCTGGGGGACTTCAATGGCCATCACATTGAATGGCTGGGGTCCCTCAAGACTGATCATGCGGGTAGAGCCGCCCATGCGTTCGCTCTCTCCCACGGTCTGACCCAGATGGTATGCGGGATCACCCGGATACCAGACAGGTCAGATCACGCGCCCGCTCTGCTGGATCTACTGCTGACGAGTCGCCCAGCCCAGTACAGTGTTTCGGTAGGAGCCCCACTGGGTAGTTCCGACCACTGTGTTGTTCACGCTGGCATGAAGGTGTCACCTCCTGCACGTCCTGTGCAAACGTCACGACGACTATGGCACTACTCGTCAGCGGATTGGGACGGTCTACGCGATTATTTTGCGTCCGTCCCCTGGAGCCAGCGCTGCTTTGTAGGAAAGGCTCCTTCGGATAGTGCTTCTGCTATTGCTGGCGAGATCAGTTTAGGGATGGATTATTACATCCCTTTCACTGATGTCGCCAGTATCCGCAGAGCCCGTCCCTGGTTCGGGCGAGATTGTGCCAAAGCTGTTCGACAAAAACAGTCGGCATATCGCGCCTGGATCAGGGCCCGGGCTGTGCGCGACCCAAACGTGGGCCACCTCAAAGCAGCGTACAACCGGGCCACAAAGTCGAGTAAGAGGGCCTTTAAGAGAGCGGATGCCCAGCGCGTCGCGCGGCTTGGTCAGGAGCTCACTTCCCATCCCACGGGCAGCCGTGGATTCTGGCAACTGGCCAAAGCCGTGCAATCTAACTTTTGTCAGCCCTCGCTGCCACCGCTGCGTTACCCAGATGGAACACTGGCTCACAAAGCCCAAGAGAAAGCGGATATGCTCGCAGACCTCTTTGCGGCTAATTCCCGGGTCGACGACCGTGGCCTGCAGCCCCCCGCCATCGCCAACTGTGGCCACACAATGCCTGATATTGTTATCAGGCAATGTGATGTACGGGCAGTGCTGCGGTCACTCGACACGCGGAAAGCCAGTGGCCCTGACGGCATTCCGGCGGTGGTGCTACGAAAATGTGCAGCTGAGTTGTCTCCAGTATTAACGCGTCTGTACCGCCTGTCATACTCTTCAGGGCTCGTGCCGGAGGTCTGGAAGGAGGCGAACGTACAACCGATCCCCAAGAAAGGGGATCGGTCCGATCCAGGCAACTATCGACCCATAGCTGTCACCTCAGTCATTTGCAAGGTGCTTGAGCTCCTTATAAATAAGCAGCTCATGCAATTCCTAGAGGATCACTCGCTAATCAATGATCGACAATACGGCTTCAGGCCAAAGCGATCAACGGGTGATCTTCTGGCATTCGTAACGCATGTCTGGGGTGGGGCTATGGAAAGGCACGGCGAGTCCTTGGCTATTAGCCTGGACATCGCCAAAGCCTTCGATAGGGTCTGGCATGCTTCGCTCCTTTCCAAGCTTCCGGCATATGGTCTACCTCCTCAACTGTGCAGCTGGATTGCCAGCTTTTTAAACGAGCGCCGAGTGCGGGTCCTCTGCGATGGCCAGGCTTCTCGCTTCTTGCAAGTGAATGCCGGGGTACCGCAGGGGTCCGTACTATCACCAACTCTCTTTCTTCTGCATATCAATGATATGCTATCCCTCGGGAACATTCATTGCTATGCAGATGACAGCACACTGCACGGGAGTTACTCGGTTCGTCCGACGGCGGGGCGATCTGAGATTGAGGAGGAGAGACGACGACTCGTGGCTGATCTCGACCGTAACCTCGACAGTATCTCTCAATGGGGTACCGAGAACCTGGTCGAGTTCAATGCCCGCAAAACACAGGCGTGTGCATTTACTGCGAAGAAATCCCCTTTCCTTCCCCTACCCTCTCTTCAGAATGCATTATTACCAATGAAGGACAACCTTGATATCCTTGGCATAGACGTTCGTCGAGAGCTCAATAATAAAAACTACATCGAAAGATGTATAGGGCTAGCTTCGCGGAAACTAGGAATACTGAATAAGGTAAAGAGATTCTTTACACCGGACCAGAGGTGTCTGCTGTACAAGACGCAGATTAGACCCTGCGTCGAATACTGCTCTCACCTCTGGGACGGCTCCGCGAAGTATCTGCTGGACGCTCTCGACGCTATGCAGCGACGGGCTATCCGTATTATTGGTTGTCCGGAGGTAACGGGAAGCCTTGAGCCGCTAGCTCAGCGCCGAACAATAGCTTCCTTGGCCGCATTCTACCGTATTTACCACGGCGAGTGTTCTGAAGAGCTCTTCAATCTGATCCCACCCTCTTCCTTCCGATCCCGAACGACTCGTGCCGGGCAGAGATGCCACCCCCACACAGTGGATAGCATGTTCGCGAGAACCGAACGTTTTAAACGTTCGTTTCTCTGCCGAACGATAGTGGCCTGGAACGCCCTGCCTGTGCACGTGTTTCCTCCCACATATAATCCTGGGTTCTTTAAGCGGAGCGTGAAGAGGCACATCAGTAGGTCGTCAAGTTGAGGGCCACTCTCAATAGTAATGTGTGCTGTGAGAGTGGCCCACAATCGCTAGACGTCGTCACGACTTACCACCAGGCGGGCGGCGTCAATTTGGCGAACCAAATATAAAAAAAAAATAAAAATAAAAAAAAAAATAAAGCTTCTTGGGTATGACACACCCGACCTCACTCACGCCGGGTTAATAACTTAAAAAAGACTTAAAAAAGGTAGGTAATAGATGTGTACAATATTACTTTACTCTATGGCTGTGTCCTTCTATAAATCTATGTATATATCTACGCTCAACTATGTCGTCATTTTCTTTCTCGCATGTCTCGTAGTCGGCGTCTGAAAGACAAAGGGATACTACTACCTACCGTAGGTTTCAGTATAAAACATAATCTTAAATTTTATGGTATTCCTACTTGACAATAACGCGTGGCCTAAAAACAGACTTATCCAAAAATGACAAAAGTGTTGAAACAACTAGGTACCTACCTTACCTACCTACTTACATTATAATCAATACTAGTTATCCCGGCGAACTTTGTATCGCCTCAAATATTAGAAAAAAAAAAAAAGAATATTTTAATATTTCATGCAAATGTATATATTATTAACAAATTTTCGTATTAAATATATAGATAATACGACCTATTGTATCATAAAAAACAATCATTATTCATAACTGGTGCCGTTAACATTTTATTTATAGAATAATAACTACCACACACCCGCCGGCGCGGGCGTCTCATAGATAAAAACAGCGCATTCGCCTTAAATATAGTATGCCAATACAATACACATCGGCCGCCAGTTTACAATATTATCAAACGTACAAGCGTTTGCGCACGTCTTATTTTGGTATTTATTAATACGTACCTAGTTACTTCTTCCTATTACCCAGCTGTTTATACCTAGTTGAATATCGGTAGTGTCGTGCACAGACTATATTATTATAGTAGTATTAATATAGCCAAAGTATCAAATTGAATCATTTAAATCCGGTAAGTGTTTAACATTGAGCGCGTTTAGTTTTTAAATGAGATTTGACTAAGAGTTTTGGTATTCAATCACCTATAAAGCGTTCAATAGATTTAGATAAGAAAAAAACACATACATTTTATCACGATAATGTGTGTTCGGTGGGATTTGAGAACAGGAAAACTATTCCACGGAACCTCTCTTTCTAAAACCTAATATGTACAGTAGGTACTTACACTATACCTACGTTTGTCTCAATAAAAACTTTATAGTTTCTTAATGACATCATTCAAAACAGATCCTTTTCTTCTAAGCATAATTGTTTCATAATATTTATGTATGTATGGGGCTCGTGGTCTAGTGGTAACCTACAATGTTAACACATTGCAAAGGTTAAGCAACATCTAGTCAGGCCGGTCTTAGGATGGGTGACCATTTCTCATGACGCCGTCGGTACCAGTTGTCATACAAACATCTATGGCAGTCGTTAGAGGTAGTTGGAGCCCTAAGTCAAAAATCCGTCCGGTCTAACTACAGAAATTCGATATCGCCCATGGGTTGTGGAGGTCAGATGACAGTAGCTCCACGGAAAAAATCGAAGTTTAGCCGAATCACAGTTAGATTGGAAAGCCGACCCCAACTGAGTTGGAAAAAGGCTCGGTGAATGATGAATATTTATGTATTACCAATTACCACCGAATAGGGAATAGTATGTAAGAACTTTAGGTACATATACTTTAAAACTGACAACCGGCGATAAAGTTTGGTAATAAATAACATATTTATGTAGCGGTATAGTGTTATTGTATTTTTATTAGTCATGTTCTGTACTTAGAGGTCACTTTTTGTCACACCTACGTCACACATAACGCCGGCTGCAGAAATTGTAGTTGTATTTAACATCGGTTATGGTTGTTGCAATTTAGATTCGGATTACTGAATCGTTATTGATTTTGGTATGTACATTAGAAAAATGGTCACATAATAATAAAACCAACCTGGTTACTGGCTACATAATGATAGTTAAGTTATATGATATGTTTATCTTTATTTACTTCTTTTTTGTCCGTGCAACCGCGGCTGCTTTTACGGCTATTGGGTATACTAGTATAGTATTCTTATATCTGTGATATGACATAACAAACAACATTACAGATGATAGATAAGTAGTAGTGATTTATATTCGACACAGATTGTAGGTATTATCAAATATGTATCTAGGTATGTACCTATTATAATATGTATTAGGTATAGATACGGTATGTATGTATGTATTATGGAGATAACGCAATCGTTACAATTCCTCCGGAATCACAGTTTGCGGCATAGATAACATGGACATACCTTATACAGTTAGCTACTTTACATTTTACATTCACTAGCACAACTAAGTACCTATGTACCAGCACGAATGTAGTTACATGTACATGTAACTACATTCGTGCTGGTACTACATGCGTAGCATGCGTGATCATAACATCTCCGGCCCAATTTTTATTGCCCAAAATACCTGGGGACACTGAACATAATATAGGCACAAATTCTCAGTGTTATGATTTTTAAAAACCGGCCATGTGCGTGTCGGGCCACGCGTAGAATAGGGTTCCGTAGTCACCCATATTATAGCATCTAGAACAAACAAATAAAAACTTAGGGCCACGGTACTCTTTTCCAATCGCCAGTCATTCCATCAATCATAAAAAGAAACGGTTTTTACAATCCTGCGGTGCCATGGTCCCAAGACCATGCCACATGGAGGGAAAGTAGGTACCCTAAATTGCCTAAATGTTGTAGTTAGACAAATTTACTGAAGGAGACATTATTTTATTTTTAAAATCAATTTTAGCTGCATTCATAGATATTTGAAAAATCACATGTGTGAACCGTGGAATCGAACCGGTCAAAAGTTAAAAAACAAAACTACTTAATTTACGCCACCGATCAAAAGGCTTCATATAAAGGATTATTAATTCTAAGACCACTTGCATCCGCCGGGCGCCACTGGATATACCCTCTGCTAGTAACCAGAGACGCCCGGCAACAGACGTTAGAGCGGCGGCGGCCCTGGGCCGCGAATTTAAGAAAAAAAAAACCACTTGCATGACAGCTCGGGCATCGGGTTAAATAATGAAATGTAAGAAACTTACAAGTGTTCTAAACATTTTTTAAACATGGCAATTAAAAGTAAAACATTCAAAGAAGTTTGTTATTCGTAGCACAAAACAGGATGTGTTGTTATTTAAGAATACGCCGAATATAGTATATAAAATAGTACGAAAGTGCACGCTTAGTAACCAGCGTAATCGTACGCGATTAATCGTGTTGATAATGATAAGCGTACAGTTCCACGACTGGATACCTACCGACCCAGTCGTGGAACTAACCCAGCAGATTTAAATATCGATAGTGTTGTAGAACTCGAACTATAAATAAAGGGATACCTACCGACCCAGTCGTGGAACTAACCCAGCAGATTTAAATATCGATAGTGTTGTAGAACTCGAACTATAAATAAAGGGATACGTCCTTGAACCACTTCCTAATTACATCGAACTGATTCAAAGTGCTAGCGTCCTTGGAATCCGTTTCGATCTAATACTTGCCCGAAGAGGTCGACTAATAAATAATTATATGGTGTTAACGGGCTATTGTTATGAAATGGTAACGAAAATAACCGAACTACATACGATGGAATTTAATCAAACTAAATCCTTACTTCCTAGCAGTCGGTTTACTTAAGCAGGTGGCTTTAGTACCTACATCATATCATTGTTTAATAAAGGTACATACCTATACCTATATGTAGGATGGTGAATAGCTTATTAACTTCAATCGCTGTTGTTAGAATTTAAGTTTTGTTCATGTTAACAGTAGCTCCAGTCCAGTGATGGCGGATCAAAGTTATGAAATCAGACCAGTAGTGGAAGAAGATTTTAATAACGTCTTGAAACTAATCCAACAGTAAGTACCGTTTAAAATAATTGAGAACCACATTATGGTAAACCTTATAAACCTTTCTCAAAGTTCCGGTAACTTCCCTGCAAAATGTTTGCCACTTAAAAAGTTTGGATGCAACAGAAAGAAATTTTTAGGAATAGAAATAGAAGCCTTACTTACCTGAGTAGATCAACTGATATCGATACGCATTGCGGGCGAAGTCTGCACGCTATGTGTATAACGCTTGATAGAAAGAACAGATGTAGTCGGAGTAAGTGAGGGCCTGGAGTCTACAGAGGAGGATACCATACGGAATTACTTAGACACCACAATAATATCTCCAGTCTTAGGCAATTTTTAATTTTCAATTTCCAGAACATTCCACATCGACGAGCCTATGAACCAAGCTGTGGGGCTCTGTGTCGATGGATCATGCAAGGAGCTGGATGATTATTGCTTAGAAGCCCTTGGTGAAGGATTCTCTTTCGTAGCTGTTGCTAAAGACGGGGAAATAGTCGGTTGTCTGGTCAATGCAATCTGTCATATGAAAGAGGTAGGTATCTATCTACTGTATATTTAAGTTTATCGGTATCGGTAGATAAGCCATTTTAAATAGTTGGTACCACACCTAATCTCGAAAGTGATTTAATGTGAGTGTAGTGAGTAGGCAAGCAGAATAAACGAAACGCCGCCGCCGCCGCAGACGTCACATCATACAAGAATGCGGTTGCTTTAGGCCACAGCAGACTTTAGGCAGCAGCCTTAAAACACACCTCCATATATCTGCATTCGCGAATTAGATTCAAGCGAGATAATTATAAGTACCTACTACAAATGTCTAGGTATGTTATACCACTCCTTTGTTTAGACATACCTAACATAAAATATTGTGATCGCCGAATGAAAATCAAGTAGGTACTTACCTACATGCAAAGTAACAATTTAAAAAATTTCTGCCTTCTGACTATCTGACTGTTTGTTTCGGCTAAACTCTGAAACGGCTGGACCTATCAAACTTTTTTTTTTAATTCCGCGGCCCAATGCCGCGGCCGCTCTAACGTCCATTAACAGGGTGTCTCTGGTTCACACGCAGGAGGTATTTCCAGTGGCGCCCGGCGGACTTTGACCACCTCTGTGGTCTTTATGGGGGTTTTGTCGGGATGAGAATCTCGCGTCGTTTGGGTAGGGCGTTATCCCGCGTCTGCCTAGCCTGCTTCTGTAAGGACGGTTGGTGGCGATCCCGCCGTCCTCAAGCCCCGATCATGGAGGTCGATGGTCTTGGGCATAGATGAGTCTGCGGCGCCCTCGCCGCTGAACTACGGAACTACGGAACTCGGCGGGGAGAGTACGCTCCCTCTCCCTCTCGGCCGCCTCCTTTGCGAGCATAAGTTGCTCGCAGAAGGACACGGCCGCGTTCCATTCACGCACGCTGAAGACCATCAATTGAAGCATGGTCTCCAGCGAGAGGGTATCCACGCCCAGACCCACTACGAGGTCCCGGCGCTGACTCCTCCACCAACGTGTGGAGTGCGGTCGTCCGAAACCTCGCAGTGTTGACACAGGGGTGTGACCTCACAATGGATGCGAAACAGATAGCTACCGAAGCATCCAAGCCCGGTAACGACCTGCGACGCACGATACGTGAGGTCACCATGCTGCCTCTGCAGCCATTCGTCCATGATCGGTTCGGACGGTAAGTCCACCGGCCGCAGGACCAGTTTCCCCGTCCTCCACACCTTGGGAAACTGGCCCCTTTCGAGGCATGCGCTAAAGAGCCCCATCAGTCGAGTCCCGAGTTCTTCGAGGGCCAGGACCCATGCACGGCCAGGAATGCTGTCGGGTCCGGGGGACCTATGCTCCTAATAAGATTAGGTGCAGATTGAATATATATACCTACTTAATACCTGTTATTAATTTTGAGGGGCTCGTGGTCTAGTGGTAACCGACAATGTTAACACATTGCAAAGGTTAAGCAACATCTAGTCGGGCCGGTCTTAGGATGGGTGACCATTTCTTAAGACACTGAGACCCCTCCGTGCCTCGGAGAGCACGTTAAGCCGTCGGTCCCGGTCGTCATACGAACATCTATGACAGTCGTTAGGGGTAGTTGGAGCCCTAAATCAAAAATCCGACCGGTCTAACTACAGAACTTCGATATAGCCCATGGGTTGTGGAGGTCAGATGGCAGTCGCTTCACGGAAAATGTCGAAGTTCAGCCGAATCGCAGTTAGACTGGAAAGCCGACCCCAACTGCGTTGGGAAAAGGCTCGGTGAATGATGATGACCTGTTATTAATTTGATTACTAGTTCGTTTGTAGACTCCGTAACTATTGAACCATTTTTGAAATTTCTTTGACAGGTAAGTATGTAGCTACATTATCTCTAAGTACAGATATAATAGTACTATAAGTACTAGTGGATACCTGAGTAACATCATCATTCACAGAGCCTTTTCCCAACTCAGTTGGGTCGGCATTCTAGTCTAACTGCGATTCGGCTGGACTTAGATATTTTCCGTGAAGCACCTCCATAACCCATGGGCGAAATTGAAGTTCTGTAGTTAGACCGGTCGGATTTTTGATTTAGGGCTCCAACTACCCCTAACGACTGCCATAGATGTTCGTATGACAACCGACGTATCTTACCCGACGGCCTAATGTGCTCTCCGAGATCCTAAGACCGGCCCGACTAGATGTTGCTTAACCTTTGCAATGTGTTAACATTGTCGGTTACCACTAGACCACGAGTCCCCCCTGAGTAACATGTGCTACTTGTTATCCCGGCGCGGCGTTGTGTCCCACGGGGATCGGGAAAGAGAAAACTATATTATGCGGTGGCCAACGGGGCAAACACCCGGGGCCTCGCTCTTGCAGGGGCCTAGCGCAACAGCCAAAGCAAAAAAAAATAGATTTCTTCGAAGTACTTATAGTTTTTATTTAAAACTGTTAATTTGATCCTTTATTGATTAAAAAAATATTATTGAAAAATATCATAATGTACTCGGTCTCGGAGGCCTCTGAAAGACCTGCCGCCCGAAGCCTCGCCATGAGTAAGGCCGCCGCTGCCTATACATTTATTTTCGCAAATTAGTTTGCCCCCTATTACATACAGACCAATAAATAATCGTAATCCAAAAAAGACAAATCCGACTCTGGGATTATAAAATGCTTCTTTTTGCTGTGTAGGTAAACATAACTATGTCTGTATGTACCTATAGTATAATGCTTAGGTAGGTATAGTTCGCGCGGCGTAAGCTGAGCTTTCCATTTGTATGAATGCACGTACGTGAATGTTGTACACACAGCCACACTGTTTTTATTCTACTTTTCGTGCGCACTCACAAAAATGCAAAGCTCAGCTTAGCGTCGCGAGCCTACTTACAAAAACATTATTATAATTATGTATATACACGCTGATTTTATTACCGTCAGCACTACGCAAGGGTTCGCTTTCGGAATAATTTTTGAACCAACTGGCAGCATTACTTTGAAAAACAAACACATTTTTTTTAGAAATCTAAAAATAAATATTTGGTTTTAGACATCAAATGAGAACCCGTTGTAGTGGATTCACTCTCTTAAATACTTAAGTTTTACAACGATAGTTACGGTACAGTTCGTTTTCATTCAACAATGCGCTGGCACAGAAGCAAGCGTACGCCGCCGCCGGCCCCCACCTCAGCGAAACTGCGGGCTGCGGCTCGCCTGTCCAGTACACCTCGTGACAGCGCCGGTGTCTGTTGCGTAATCGTGTGTGTCAGTGAGTAAAATGAGTCGTCAGTACGAATTTTAGAACGTGGAGTATCTAGCAATGGTACAATTGTATGCCATTGCTAAATACAACCTACAAGAGGCTAGGCGATTGTACTCCCAGCCGGAGCACTTAAATGCGTTACGGCTACTAGGAGTCAGTGATCCTCAAGTGCCAACACGCGGGACCATCTTGGCTGCAACCCAGCGCTTACTCGACCACGGACAGTTCCGGACACCGTTACATGCACAAACCCGAGGACGTTTAAATGATTATTCCCAAATGGAAGACGAAATCATCGAGTACTTCGAACGAGATCCTCGGCGGAGTACAAGAATGGCAGCAGGAGTCTTCAATGTGAGCCAAACCTTTGTTTGGAAAACATTAAACTCCCATGGATTACATCCTTACCATTTTCGGCGGGCTTACGCACTGTATGAGAATGATGGATTAGCAAGGGTCACCATGTGCCAGTGGTTGTTGCAAAATACAAACATGAACGTACTTTGGACTGACGAATCATTGTTTACGCGGGTGGGTTTGTACAATGTGCATAATGAACATTACTGGTCGCTGGTTAATCCCCACTTAATAAGGGAAGACCGACACCAGGTTCGGTTTAGTGTAAATGTTTGGGCCGGTATCATTAACGACCAATTATTAGGGCCCGTTTTTATTGAAGGTCATCTCACTGGTAGTTCATACCCAGAAATGCTACGTAACGTAGTTTCTGAATTATTAGAGAACGTGCCTCTAACGTATTTACGAGGTTTGTACTACCAGCACGATGGCTGCCCGGCTCATTACGCGCGTGTAGTACGCGACTACTTGGACAGTGAATTTGGTGAACGGTGGATAGGTCGCGGTGGTCCTGTAGCTTGGCCGCCTAGGAGCCCGGACTTGACACCTATGGACTTTTATTTGTGATCCGAAATTAAAAGACTCGTTTATACCAGAGAGTATCAAACCCGTGAAGAACTACGCAGTGCGATAGTGGACGCTTTTGATATTGTGAAAAGTGATAGAGACACATTGAATAAGTTGAAAGACAATCAATTAAAACGTGCACGTTTGTGTATCGAAAGGAATGGACTCCATTTCGAGCAGTTACTTCGGTACAGAGAACTGTAAATTGGTGTAAATAAACTGTAAATAGGTATGTAAGTTTGATTTTATTTGTAAATAGCTCCAATTTTTTAAATACGCCTGAAATACCTCCTCGCAGTCAGTTGTAGTTCAGTGTATTTTTATTATTATTATTACATAGTTCAAAAGTCATTAAGTCACTATCGTTAATAATAAAGTAGGTATTACGGACGGTCCTAAGCCCGTGTAAAGTACGAAGGAGAAATTGGAGTATGTACTTTATGTTCAAGTAGGTATGTTTCGTAGTGATACTGGCCATTGCTCCCTAACACATGATTTGCGCGGTACTTAGAAGCGCTCGAAGGATGGATGTGTGTGCGAGACTTGCAACCTGGCGAGCGCGCCGCGCCCGTCCGCGTCAGTTCATTAATGAAATATCGTACTGCTACTAATGTTAAACTTGATCGAGTGAGAAGAATTACAGAAATCACAATTTTTTTTATTATTATCAGTACAGTAATTTAGATGTTAAAAAAGGAATCCAAATATGATTCCGAGAGCGAACCCTTTCGACTGCTGACAGCAAAGACCTTATAATACAACGGACATAGGATCTAGAACAAATCGCAAGAAAATAATGTCCCGAGTCGACCTATACATTATACATAGGCATACATAGATATAAACAAATTTCATATTAAAATTTAAACCTTGATTCAACGGAATAGTGTTCACTTTTGTTTGCACTAATTTATCGCATTACGTAGCTTCTATCTGTCCGCCTGACTAATTCACCTTATGCAGCTTATACTTGAACTACGTGAACATAGAAACAATGGAGTAGGTTTATTTTGTTAAAGTCTTTTAAGGAGTCCATGATATGTACCTACGTAGGCGTAATAATTAATGTAAGACTACAATAAATTCCATAATCTTATAAATTGTAATTACTTGTTTATGTTAGACGAAATAAGCTGAAAAACTAATTAACGACTGACAAAGATTTTTTTTTTCGAGTCAGTTTCATAATAAGTAACTGTAGTGTATGAATAACAAAAAGGGAATTAATGAATTTAACTAATTATAATATTATAAATGCCGAACTTCTTGCGGGTGTCAAAGTTCTTCCGCTTTCATTACTATTTTCATAACGCTATGTCGCTACGTCTACTACAAGATAGCCGTGTTTCAAGTGACTGAATTAGTTGCTAAAACTGCGCATCATTAATTTATTTTTATCTTATGGTTAATTTTTGGGATACGAAATTATTGGCTACTAGCTGATCACCGTGACTCCGCCC
This sequence comes from Nudaria mundana, assembly GCA_963556515.1. Lineage (NCBI taxonomy): Eukaryota > Metazoa > Arthropoda > Insecta > Lepidoptera > Erebidae > Nudaria > Nudaria mundana. Next base: position 6,767,635 of record OY748298.1, on the reverse strand, counting down.
GCGAGATATAGTTATCTCGGCCCCGATTCCCGTGGGAATACATTACCGAGAATCCAAATAAAAAGAAAATAACAGTACATACACGAAATAAAATGACATGTGTAATTATATTTATGACAAAACAATGATACCCTGTGAAAATTAAAAACATTTTTGGGCTTATCTCCTCCATTCAATCAAGGGATTCTTGTACAAGTTTCATAAAGATCGGACCTCTTTTTGTTATGTCCATAAAATGAGCCGAACAAACAAGATTGTTATTTTTTGGATCAAAATATTCTTCTCGCCGTGCTAGGGCAATAATATTTTTCCATTGTGCACAGTGTACTGGATCCCGAGGAAAACTGAAATAGATGTTGGTTCATATAACGAAAAAAAAATCATAAAGAGCCAAGGCGTCTCCACTATAATCTTTGTTCCAAATAGTTTTATCGCTATCGGTAATCCGAATAAATCTGAATGGTCATTTTGTTAGTACATTATTCAGTGAAAATGAAATGGTCTCTTTCTTTTTACTGAGCTTGGGATGAGTTCGAAAGAGACAGATAGGTACTTCGGTATTGGACTGGATTGCAATATTTACTTTTGTCTTTTAATTTATTATCGACGAAATACTGTATTTTAAGTGAAATAATAAATTGCAAATAATAAAACAAAAGCTTATTTACTGAAAATATGATACACCGTCTTCAATTTGCTTTTTTTTCGTAGTTTTTACACGTTTTTACAATACAGTACGGCATTGTGCAACGTGTTGTCGTTCAGTTGTCAAAATCAAGACTGGCGCGCGATTGTTTCTCTTTTAGCGTTTTGTTTCTCTTTTAGTTCGGACACTTTTGAGCGATGATCCGAAATCCATTGTATTTAAAATCATTGGCTGACAGTGATAAAATCAACGTGTATACTTACATACCTACAGATACCTAAATAAAATTGAAGTGTCTGTTTGTAATTACTAATTAACAGCATTTCGCTAAATGTATATGAACGTTTTAACTACGATACTTGATAAACGCTATAAGTACTTATTTAAAATTTTTCTGTTTGTTCTCTGATACGGCCGGAGCGAATTTAACTGGCAGATAACTGATGTTATATAGAGTAACTTTATCCCCGTGGTATTTAAATCCCGCGGGAAATAGGGAACCATAAAACTACCTAGGTATCGTATCTACTCCTTATTTTAACATGCGAAATTCCCATAAACTTTGCCCCACCGTGATCGCCGATTTGAGCGTGTCGGAATGAGGAAAAATAAGTTGATAATTCCTCCTTGTAATTAGGAACCTTAATAATATATATATATATATATATATATATATATATAACCTATGTAGGTAGGTACGTACTCCTTTTTTAGGGGTCCACATTACGTGAAACATTTTTTTTTCACGTAATATGGGCATGATATTTTTTCTCGCGTCTACTCCATCGTGTGGGGTATCAGATAGATCATTTAAATTCATTACGAGGTTGCTAAAATGATTTTTTGATTTAAGTATCCGATTGCGAGATATTTATATACACAGAGCATATTTTTGCGAAAACAGTTAACATCTAAACGGCTAGCGTGAATAACTTTAAAAATTCATGATAGTAGTCTTGGAAGTCAATGTAATGAACTTGAAACGAAAACTATAACGAATGGTATACCTCTGTTACTTCTAGGAGTTATAGAGGTTTTTATGGATAACTACGGAACCCTATCTTATTCGTGGCCCTACACGCACTAGGCCGGTTTTTTTAACATGTGAAATTCCCATAAACTTTTCCCCACCGTGATCACCGATTTGAGCGTGTCGGAATTAGGAATACGTAGGTAATTCCTGCTTAATGTAATGCTCTAGTATTACGAGTAACATGAGCTCTTTTCAGATTATTGAGAATGAGAATCCATACGACAAAGAAGCCGAAAAATGTAAAAACCCTAAATTCAAGAAGATTCTTGAAGTTTTAGCGATAAGAGAAATTACTGCTAAGATATGGGAGAAGTTCCCCAAAGACAAACAATATGTGGACGTCAAAATTGCTGCCACACATCCTGATTTTAGAAAACGGGGCATCATGAACCGATTGTTAGCAGAAACTGAGTAAGTACATAAATTCACAGGACTGGGTCACACGTAGGTACCCAGGATATGCCTTTGTCCGTCAGTAGCCACTTCGCTGGCAGTTGAGGAAGACTTGGGAATTATTTGTGGACCCATTAACACCAGTTACAACCTACAATCCGTGCATTTTTTTTGCCTCCAATCTTAGGATTTTTGGGAGATATAAGGAAAACTCAGACAAATCAACGGCTTCTGGGCGTCATGACTCAAATGCTAAAATGACAACTGAGACCTCAGACATATTCTCAGCCAGACTACTACATCTACTCCAACTGAGACCTCATATATTATATTCTCAGCCAGACAACTACAACTATCCCAACTGAGACCTCAGACATTCTCAGCCCGACAACTACATATATTCCTTCCTTATTAACTTACGACCATCTGATGTTTCAGGGATGGGTGCAAAATAAAAGGAATAGGTCTACTTCGAATGGATACCTCCAGTGCATACTCAGCAATGAGTGCTGAGAGACTTGGCTTCAAGTGCATAAGTTCTACAGCGTACAAAGACATAAAGAAGAATGGACTGCCCGTTCTGCTGCCTGAACCGCCACATGTAGATGACAGGGTTTACGTTAAACGATTAACTTTGATAAGTAACTACTGATATAAAATATTAAGAAAGAAATTATAAATAGATCACCAAAACTGATGTCATCGGCGGGACTCGAACCCACGGCCTTTCCCTAACAGGGGGAGTGCTCTGACCAACTGAGCTACGATGACCACTACCGACGACATCGAATTTTTGCTTCATATCATTAGTTATAGTTTTTGTGATCTAGTGATCTATTTATAATTTCTTTCTTAATATTTTAAGAATAGTTTAAGCAAACTGATTGCTTTGAAATACAAAAATAACTACTGATAGTTTTCGAGACAAAGGTTTCAATATGACATAAATATTTAGTAAATAGTTTTAGACTAGTTTGTACACAACGTTTGATTAGGTTACGACTATCTAATTCGATAGATTGAACTTGCATTCTACATTGTTACTCACCGAAAAAAATATGATAAATCTGGAAATTATATATAATTCACTACCACTTGAATCTGTAATAACAATTAAGAGCTGTGCTACGACATTTACTAATTATATTAAGCAAAGCCACAAGATATTCAAAGTTTCACTGTTGCAACATAAACATATTACGTGGAGGTACGTGATTATTGCGAAATCCCTGCTAAACCGAATGTGAGACCGCTGAGTCAAGTAAATTCACAATGTGTGTGTTAATTGCAAGTAAATGAATAACACTGAGCGTGTCTCGTTTCATTTTATTCTATAGTGCTGATATAATAGCAGGTCGACTGCTACCCTATATGGTGTTCAAACTGTCTAATCAGGGTATGAGCTTGACAGCACTTCAGTGAACTGTACGGTCAACAATAGCCGTTAAATTTGCGACTAATAACCAGATTTATGTGGAGAGATTATCATAATATCTTTCTATAAAGTGTGATGGGCATCAGCCCCGACGTATGGCCCTTGGATCAATATGAGCGCAGGTACTGGAGAAGTGTAGATTGCGCAATACCATGAATTCATTAACCAACAATAGTCGACGTTCTTAACAGGTGAGTTCAACTTATTTGTACAACACTAAAGGTGGGCGTATGAATGGTTGCAGTATACCTACGGCACGCGACAGGTGCGACAAGGCGACAGTGGCAGTATAGGGTCTACTCCTTGTACAACTTCGTCCTCGAACGAGTAGACTCATTGTACAACGAGTAGACTCACTACTGCCACTGTCGCCTTGTCGCACCTGTCATGCTGCAACCATTCCGAGCGCTCACTGTAAAGGTGAAACAGGATGTCTTTAGATAATTATCTATCAAAATCAGTGTAATCTTTCGATAATCATCCGAACCTTTTCCCAACAGTCATATTATTATAGTCTGCCATATCGGATCAGTAAAATTCCGTGTTGTGCATAAACGCCCAACTGCGATGCGGCTGAACTTCGATAATTTACATAAAGCGACTGCCATCTAACCTCCACAACCCATGGGCGATATTGAAGTTCTGGACTTAGACCAGTCGGATTTTGTTTTAGAGCTCCAAATACCCATAACGACCGCCATAGATGTTCGTATGACAAACTTTAGATTATAGTTACAAGATTTTATAAAGGTATTTACTAGCAGACGCCCGCGGCTTCACCCGAATGAAATAGTTTTAAGGATTTCATTCCCGCGGGTACAATAAATGCATACTTAATTAGTCTACCTTACCCCTTATTACATCAGGTATCTGCCAGTAAAAGTCCTATTAAAGTGGGTCCAGCCGTTTCAGAGATTATCCGGAATAAACGCATACAGGATTTTAGGGTCCCAAGTCAACCTCAACTGCAAGTAGTGCACTTGGCGATTAACAGACGAGGCTCTGACTTGAATACAAGTTCTCGATAAGCAGCAATAGACTCGAAACCTATTACATTGGACTAACAATTTTACTGGCTAACATGCGTCTGCCTAACCCCTCTGACAAAACAGGCGTGAGTTCGTGTATCTTTAGATCCTATTTATTATTTCTATAATAGGGCTCTTTCCACCGGATGTCTTTCGGCCGTACGTGAACTAAGTGGGTTAGCACGAAGTGATGAAAAGAGAGCGGACGGTATGCCTTTGCTGTGTGGGACGCCACCTTCCAAGCACATCCGGATGTGCCGGCGCTGCTGCTGCATAGAGACATTGCTAAACGCTTAATCGATGCTTCTCAGGACCAGACGGCTGGCTATTTTCTGGCTCAAAGAAATCGCTATCCAACGTGGCAACACAGCCAGCATTCTGGGAACCTTCCCAGTCAGATGACGCGGAGGATTTTTTAAACGACATTTTGTTGTGTAAATATTTTTTGTACGTACTTAATTATGTAAATTGTTATTCTTATTGTAAATAAATAGTTTACTTTTATTTAGTGGTATTGAGCACCTGTCGCTGTTGTAATCTGATTTGAATTACAGATTGGTTATAAACGTTCTATTGTACGTGGTAATGGCAATACCTAAGTTTGCCTCCTATTACATGGGACCAAAAAATTACTGGCAAATAGTTTATGTGTAATGCAGATCTGACTACCCGTTTGGGGATACAGGCTGATGTGTGTCTGTTTATCTTTACAGTTACAACATCTGAGTAAACATGAAGAAAAACGACTAGCACCGAGATAAATGAATACTTACTGATGAAAATGCCTGACGTACTGACGTATTATGAATGAAATGGAATGACTTTAAATTTTATATACGACTGGCTGTGAATTGAGGTGACTACAAGTTAACCTATATTTTCTACCGATCTGGAAACAAAGAGTTACAATATTGTAAACAGGTCAAATAGCTTATTTTTCACTAAGTCGCTCGAGCATAGACCAACGCGGTCGTCGTATACGCTGTCGCCGTATACGACCGCTCGAGCAAGCCCTTGTCGAACTTTAGGGATAGGTAAGACTTACCTTCAACCATAAACTTATATGTAGTATACATATAAGTCAATGCCTTCAACTGGAACAAAATACATGAGAACTGACTCTCAAAATCGCTCTTGCTAAAAAAGGGCAGCTCGAAAAAGGACTCAAGAAATAATAACAAAATGTTTGAGATGTGAAAAAAACAAGCAAGGAACTTATATATTCATAAGAGCTGTCGGGAACATACATGTAGAATTTCTCTCTGAGAATTTATAATATAACTAGCTGTTGCCCGCAGCTCCGCCTGCATGTTAGTTTAGATCTACATAACTTTTTTATTTATGAAGCGATTGAAAACCAAACCGCAAACTCAAATCAAAAAATCAAATCGTTTCTGAGATTAGTGTGTTCAAACATTCAGACAAACAGACAAAAGTTCTAAAAACCATTGTTTTGGGTTTTATTGCGTTCATAAAGCCCACCTATACCAGTTTCTCTACTATAATAATATCTTCTATTATATTCTCTATTATACCATAAAAATTCATCTTAAGATACATACGAAAATATGAAATATTATTTATTATCTACATCGTGTGTGATACGTAGTCATGTAGTCCATTGAATTGTATGGCGAGCGATATTGTATCTTAAGTTAAAAACTATAGTATCTTAGCTGTGTGCAGCGCCCCTTAGTGAACTCCACTGCGGGTGACGTAACCTGTTCTGAAGAGCTCTTCAATCTGATCCCACCCTCTTCCTTCCGATCCCGAACGCGTGCCGGGCAGAGATGTCACTCTCACACAGTGGATAGCATGTTCGCGACAACCGAACGTTTTAAACGTTCGTTTTTCTGCCGAACGATAGTGGCCTGGAACGCCCTGCCTGTGCACGTGTTTCCTCCCACATATAACCCTGGGTTCTTTAAGTGGAGCGTGAAGAGGCACATCAGCGATTGTGGGCCACTCTCTATAGTATTGTGTGCTGTGAGAGTGGCCCACAATCGCTAGACTTCGTAACGATTTACCACCAAGCGGGCGGCGTCAATTAGGCGAATCCAATATTAAAAAAACCTACGAAAACTTATTATTTGCGGTTGGTACAGTAATCGGGTCTAGGGATCGAACCGCGAAATTAAGTTTGTTTTTATTGTATATACTTTTCCGGAATACCAAGTTTCATCGTAATCGAACCAGTAGTTTTTGCGTGATGCCTGAACAAACAGACAGACAAAAAAACTTTTTAATCACATTTTTGGGTTCGATGTCGGTCTAGTAACACCCCTTGCCATTTATTTATTTTATATTTTCAATGTACATAATTTTCACTTCTACAGATTTATTATAAGTTTATTCGTTTACCACAAACTTAACATAAACAGCTATGAAATTACATATTTGAAATCATAGATAAGTTTTAATGTTTACAATAATATAGTGATTTGTTCCTGTAGTTCCTGCCTGTGTGTGTTGGGTGTGAGAATTGGGAATTTCAAGATGCTCTACGATCGTGTTGGTCAGCTGTCGACAAACTCCACATCCACTGGGAGATACGAGAGCGAATTCGAAGGAGAACATCGTCTTAAAGAGTGTTAAAAGATTAAAACCTAGTTCACGGAGTTTAGAAGGCCTTGGACACAAAAATAACGTCTCCGAGCGTGGGAATATTTACATGCCGTCAAAAATAGGTATTGTGCATAATTATATTATAAGTAGGTTACAAGAATTGAACTCGGATCATATCTATTCAGATTACATTGACTCCCTACTCTTAATTCAAGTGTATACGTGCCAATAATTAGATTATTGATGACGCTCAGGAGTCTCCATAGTCTATCGCATCCACAGCATCAATCAATCGTATCGTTGTATGTTTCTTACCATCTAAAATAGGCTTGGAGCAATAAATGCTCCGAGAAAATAGGTATTCTACATGCTGATTTCATATCGAACTCCATTTTTTCTAAAGTAGATCAAACACAATTGCGAAATTACAAAAAATAGTGAACGAATTGTCTCAACAGTGTCAGTAAAAAATCGTTGTCACCGTTGCTTTGTACCTACTTTTACAAAAACCAGTAAAAAGTATCCTACTTTAAAGTTTTTTTTTTAATTTCATATTACGCAGTTTGAGCTTCTTCTAGCTTTTTAGGTGTGACTGACAACTTGTATCGGCTTTTACCCCTATTTTACAAGATGTTTCTTAATTTCTGTTATATTTTCACAAATGGTTACTAAACTTTCCTAATACCAGCATTAATTTAAACATATTGAAAATAGAAATTATGATACTATATAACATCTATAGTATAGGTATAGGGTTGTGCCGTATCAAATTTCATTCACTTCGTTTATAAAACCGCCTCAACGCTAACTTGCGTTCTGCGGATAAGGCTGGTTACACATTAGAACCTAACAATTACGCATTACAAAAAAAAAGTTGAATAAATTCTATAATAATTAATGTTCTTCAAATTAATTCCTATTACGAGTCAAGGAAACAATAGAAATTGTATATAATAATGACTTGTTTATTAATGTTTATCCTAACTTATATACTAATTAATTACAAAGGAAATTGTACAATGAAATGGTGGGGCTACATTCTACGTGCTTATAACAAGTACGTGCTCATATTTGCACGTACTGAAATATTATTATTTATCATATTTATTACCTTTATATTTACCTAGTAAGCACTTTGGAGATGAAACATATTAACTAATAATGTGCTATGCCTTCGCCATAGTAACTCCCCCTTTTGTAAGAAAAATATTTTGTTAACAATAAAAAGTAAGAAAAAAAATTTTTAGTTAACAATACAAAGTAAAAAGTAAATGTTCATTCCTAAATATAATTAGTAAGTCTAGCTAAGAAATAGAGTATATAAAAAATACGAGCTTAGAATTATAATATAAATACTTAGATAGATATTTCTATGCAGTTTGTACCTCCCGCACAATGCGTGAAACATTTCGTTCAAGTCTCACCTACATGCTCTTGATTGCCATTATAGCTATTACTATAATCAAGACCACCACTGCTACTATTATCAAGGCAGTCATCCAGCTTCTTATGCCTTGAATCTCTCCTGTCAGCATGGCCTGTAGTTTGTTAATGTGTTCTGGTGAAAGTCCATTATTCTGTACCATGCTGACCTGTTCCTTGGTTTGACTGGTATTACCACCCATATTATACAAATTACAAAGATAATCAACATCGATAACCTTTTTTTTTATCGATCAATGCTTGTCCATGAATATCCACAAATGAACATTTAAAACTTCGACGCAGTCCAAGGTTCAGTGTGCGCTCTCCATATGTACTTATTGGGGTTCCATTGGCAGCGAATAATTCGTATTTGCAGGCGTTGCCATTTTTGTCTGTGCGATTTATAACTGAAATATTTGTATATAATAATATTGTATATAATAATGACTTGTTATGTTTATCCTAACTTATATACTAATTAATTACAAAGGAAATTGTACAATGAAATGGTGGGGCTACATTCTACGTGCTTATAACAAGTACCTGCTTATATTTGCACGTACTGAAATATTATTATTTTTCATATTTATTACCTTTATATTTACCTAGTAAGCACTTTGGAGATGAAACATATTAACTAATAATGTGCTATGGCTTCGCCATAATTCCCATTTCATTTTTGCTGCTATCAAAAGTATATTCACTTTTGTTTTATTTTTTAACACAAAGGAAAATGAACCAAGTAAAGGTGGGGTGAACATAAGAGTAATTCTTAGGTAAGGACTTATATGTATTTACTTAAGCGCACATACCGAAATAATATTATATAATTGCTTAAGTTGCAATAACAGGAAATATTAAACAAGCTATGTTCTATGGTTTCGCCATAGTAACTCCCCCCTTGAGAAGAAAAAAAATACCATTACACTATGTTAATTTTACAAAAAATATCGTTAAATGATGTGTACATCGCGCACGATACGTGAAAAATTTTCTTTCTAATTTTACCCACATGCTTTTGACTACCATTATGATCTGCCACTGCTGCTATTATCCATGCGGTCTTTCAGCCTCTTAGTTCTTGTAGTTCTTCTGTCAGCACGGCTTGGAGTTTGCTTAGTTATTTCGGGAGCAATACCCCGTTGTATTGGACCATACCTGGTCTTTAGGTTGGCTCGTGTTATTTCCCATAATAATGAATATAAACAAAAAAAACCTGTAATGTAGCGTGGTGCTCCAGAGACTGGATAGTCTAGCTAAATATCAGTGCGCTTAAATACTATCTTGGAATCTAACTCTGTTATAGATTCGGCCGGAACGTGTCTTTCCCTCGGCCTGCGCATCTTGTTGCGATAATATATGTTAGAAGAGTTATCGGCTACTGATGTTTGTCTTATTTCGTCATTAGCTATAATAAAAGCAGATTTCGATCGATAGCGACGCTGCTTTGTCGCCCGTTTATCAATATATATCTTGTCACTCATCACATCACACTCTCTTCTCATCTTGTCACTTCGACTGATAACGAGATAAGGTCCATCTTCTATCGGACGCCGAGTATCTTGCCGTAGACTGGTATGGATGCCGAATAAAACTGGAAGCTCCTTCATCCAGTTAGTGGTGTATCGTCGTGCTGTGAGTGTCGTCTTCAAGGTCATGTGGAAACGTTCGACCTTCGAATTCGAGGGAGAGTGATACGGGGTTGTTCGTATCTTCTTGATTTCTATTTGTTTTTGCACTTGGACGCGTTCCGTTTGGCCGTCTTTTTCGGTTAGAAGACTTTTCTTTGAATTGGCATTATTTCCAACCAATGTGAACGGATGCAATTTGCTATTTATTTTTTATCCCTCTATGTACACATAGATGGATAAAAAATAAATAGTGTGCGTCTTACTTGAATCCGTCGTATGAACAACATTATTTGCGCTACACCGTACTTTCGTGAGACCTTGATCGTGAATGCATGCATACTTGACCGGAATTTTCTGCGTCCTCGGCGAAAATGCGTGATTGTGCCGGATACTGCATTATTTCTCCAATCCAGCTATTGCGGGCTGTATAGAGATACCACAATCGGATTAACTTGTTTATTGATTCATGAATAATGAATAATGAATACTGAATAATAATTACATTCTTAATGCTACAGCTTATATAGTATTTTTTACAAGTATTTAAAGAGTGGGGAATCGTCAGTCTTTGCTTTATCTCTGACTGACGATTTCTATGTTATGGCAGCAAACGTGATTATTAATAATTACAATATTATTTATACAATTTAATTTCCTGATAGAAATCACGTCCCATGAATATATGCCTATGCCATAATACTCCCCCCTTAAATGAATTTTTACTAAAATTATTGTGCTGAAATGTATGCTGTGCTGCGGAGTGTGCGGTGCTTGTTCTTGAACTTAGCCGTAGAACATTTTGCTGACGTTTGTTATGCTGCGTCGTGTTTTCAAATTTGCTGAGTTGCACATACTTCTGTCTGCGTTTGAAGGTTGTCGCGTAGCGTTTGTTTTCTTTTGTTTGTTTATATTCTGATGTGGTTTTTGCGGCTTTATACGTTATTTATTTGGGTCATCGCCTTGGTTATTATTTTGTCCATTGCTTTGGATGCCTTTCTTACCACGGTAATGATCGTAACGATAACTGTTGTAGTTATTATAATTGCCGCGAGTACGGCGATCCACACTTTTATATTTTCCATCTCGGCCGCTATCTTCGTGTGGTTCTTCTCTGGGCTTATGCCTATGTTGTTGTTCTGCACCATATTCAACTGCTCCTTCTCGTGTGTCGCACTGTTTCCCATTGTTGCTGCTTGTCCTTGACTGATCTCTGTCTTTCATTTTACCATTTTATATTATATTGAAACGGACGGTGGGGCGTGATATTCGTCCTGAACGTGTCATCTTCGTGTTTTGCATCTTTTCTACTGAATTATCGATGGATTGATCTTCGTGTTTTTTCTCGTCTTCGTTTATCATGAATGCTGGTTTCAATCTGTCTATTGACACGTTCGTTTCTTTACCATTTCGCTTGATTGTGAATACCTTACGTTTGATGACTAGGAAAGGTCCGTCATACGGTGGCGTTAGTGATGGACGTAGCTTATCGCAGCTTAGGAACACGTGTGTACAGTCGGCTAATCGTGGATGGACGAATGTGTTTGTTTTTGAGCTCTGCCTTTGTGGTATTGACGTCATGTGTGCGATGTTCTCTTTAATTTTCTCTACGAGTTCCGAATACGTAGTGCTTTTAGAACTGTCGCCAAAATATGCTGCTGGTAATTTTATTGTTGTTCCGTAGACCAGTTCGGCTGCTGAGTATCCAGTGTCTTGGCGAATACTGGTACGCAGCCCGAATAATAACGATGGTAAATCTTGTGTCCAGTTTACGGTATTTCCTCTTGCCATCAAAGCTGCTTTCATTGTTCTGTGCAGTTTTCTACTTTGGAGTTTGCCTGAGGGTGATATGGCGTAGTACGGATTTTTTTAATTCCCAGGAATTTAGTTAGGCTTCTGAATAGCTCAGACTCGAATTGTCGTCCTTGATCCGTTGTGATATAATTGGGACATCCGAAACGTGTGATCCAGCCTTCGTATAGGGTTTTCGCTATTGTTTCGGCTGTGATGTCCGAGATTGGAAATGCTTCTGGCCACGACGTACAACGGTCGATCATAGTTACGATGTACCTCTTGTTTTGTGATGTCGATAGGGGATCCACAATATCTATGTGAATGTGGCTAAATCATTCTGCTGGCATGAATTTTTCCAGGGGTGATACTGTGTGACGATGAACCTTTGATTGCTGGCACTGTAGACATGTTTTACACATTTCGTATATGTCTTTGTGCATGTTTGTCCAGACGTATTGTGATGTTATTAGCTTTTTCGTTGTATTTTTCCCCGGGTGACTCATATTGTGAAAACTATCAAAAATTGTTTTTCTGAACTGGTATGGTAGGTATGGCCTTGTTGTACCGGTAGATATATCACAATAAATTTTGACATTACTGTTTTGTACTGGTACCAGTGCCATTGTTAGTGACCTGTTTTGTTTCAGTTTTGCTAACTCTGGGTCACTGTCTTGATTTTTTGTTACTTCCTGCCAGTTGAGGATTTGAGGGAGATATATAGTTTCAATTACTCGTGATAGTGCATCGGCCACCACGTTGACCACCTGTGATGTGCCTTATGTCTGTGGTAAATTGTGCAATATATTCTAGGTATCTTATTCTTCTAGGGGACTCATCCACTGATGCCTTCTTGTCGAATGCGTGTGTCAGTGGTTTGTGGTCCGTGTATATAGTAAAATTACGACCTTCTATTAATCTTCTAAAATGCTTTGTAGCCATGTATATGCCGAGTAGCTCGCGATCGTACGTGGAGTATTTTGTTTGTGCTGAACTTAACCCTTTGGAGAAGAACGATACGGGCTTCCATTTGCCTTTGACCTGTTGTTGAAGGACTGCGCCAACACATTTCAAACTAGCATCTGTCATGATGGCTAGTGGTGCGTCCGTTTCCGGGAACGCTAGGGTCGTGACGTCTCATATGTCCCTTTTACAGGCTTCGAATGCTTGGTTAGCTTCCGTATTCCATTCGATTGGAGTGTTGTCGTTCTTTTTGGAGTTTTTGAGGTATTTGTTGAGCGGAGCTTGGTGTCTTGCAGAGTGAGGAATGCTATTTCTGTAGAAGTTAATCATTCCCAAAAATCGACGTAGCTCCTTTATTACCTTTGGTTTAGGGTATTCGTTGATTGCTTGAATTTTTCATTCCTTAGCTCGTTATATGATAACCTAGGAAATCTAGTTCTGTCTTTACGAATTCGCACTTGTTTGCGTTGATTGATATCCCGTTCTTGTGTAACCGGGCGAATACTTCCTCTAGATGCGCGTAATGTTCTTCGATACTCTGGCTGGCGATTAGTATATCGTCGACAAAGACGTATATATAGTCCAGATCTCGGAATAGGGAGTCCATGAACCTTTGAAATGTTTGGCCGGAATTTCAGAGTCCATAGGGCATTTTTTTCCAGTGGAACAGCCCATAGGGGTAATAATGGCGGTCTTTTCCGGTTCCGCCACCTCTATTTAGTTAAATGCCTTTTCTATGTTCATTTTACTGAATATTGTTTTTCCACTTGCGACGTATGTAAAGTCTATCTGGAAGTAGATCTGTCGGGGACAGTTATTTTGTTTAACGCGCGGTAATCCCCGCACGGTCTCCACATTCTTCTTCTTTACCATGTGTAGAGGAGATGCCCACGGACTATTTGATGGCTCGCATATTCCAAGGTTTATTAGCTTTTGAAACTCCTTTTTTGCTGCTTTATATTTGTCGGGCGGTAATGGGCGCGCACGTGCGTATACAGGAGGACCTTTGGTTATGATGTGATGCTGTATTCCATGTTCTGGACGTTTCTTAAACGAAGTTATTCTGGTAATACTTTCGTATTTTTCTAACAGGTGCTTTATGCGTCCTGGTAAGTTTGCATCGATTGATCTCACGGAAGGTAATTTTGATCTGGTGCTTTTGGCGGGTGTCGATAATTTCGTTTCCTCATCGATCAACCTCTTTCTGTGTAGATCCACTAGTAATTTGTGGTGCTCTAAGAAGTCCGCTCCTATTATTGGCATTTTAACATCTGCTATTATGAATGTCCACGTGAATGGTCTGCGAAGACCGAGGTCTAATGTTAAGGTGTGTTCACCGTAAGTTGCAATTTCAGACCTATTTGCGGCATATAATTTGTACTTGCTTGCGGGTTTCTTGATCTGTGCGCTTTGTAAAACCGATATGTTTGCCCCTGTGTCTATTAAAAATATATAACCACTGTTAGAGTCGGTAATAGTCAGACGGTTTGAGGGGTATATAGCACAGAGTCCCGTCTCATTCTGCGCTAATTTTAGTTTCCCGATTTTTGGTTGGGTTCATTTTTCCATGCGCACGGCTGTTCGCATTTATACGCTTTTTTTTTAATCGGGCGTGGTAATAACATAGCCTAGTTCGTGACCGTGATCGTGGGCGCGGCCTTGCGCGGAATGTGCTGCGTTGCAAAGGTCGGCGACTATTCATACGTAGCTCGTTTATTTCAATACGCATCGCTGCTATTTGTGACGTGAGCGTTGTTATCAAGCTTACGTTTGCAGATTCTTGTGACGAGTGGTTTGTTGTGTATCGCATATTTTCGTATATTCTATCTGCCATCTCGCATAATTTCGCCAATTCTAGGTTTTCGGAGACTGCCAAAATGGAGGTGACTGCGGCGGGAAGTTGTCTGAACCATAGTAGTCGTATGGTGTCATCATTCATTTTTCCGCTACTGGCTTCCTTCATCTTTCTTAATAATTGTGATGGGGTCGAGTCGCCTAAGTCCATCTCCGAAAGTAGCTTGTGGAAGCGTCTGTGTTCGCTTTCCTCGTAGCAACCGATCAGCCGGTCTTTGATTGTGGCGTATTTGTCGGCCTCTGGCGGGCTTGTAAGGATGTCGCTAACCTGATGTATGACTTCCTTTGGGAGTTTTGCGATGACATTGTTATATTTGTACTCGTCACCTTGCTTTTGAGAGGCTATGATGGCCTCATATTGGGCGAACCAAAGGCGTGGTGAATCCGTCCAAAATTGTGGTATGTGCTCCGCAATTGTAATTGCAGCCACCACTTGGCTGTCGCTGGTTTGCTCAGATGATGTGCCAACGATTGTTGGTGCCATGTCGCGGTCGGTTTCGGATTTGTCAGCCTCTTGAAATTCCAGCTGGTGGGACCCGCTTGTGGGAAGCCAACTGGAATGTGCTATCCGCGAATGACCAGGTCCGTAGTTCAGTAAGATCGGCGGGGTTACAAATATTGCGGGCTGTATAGAGATACCACAATCGGATTAACTTGTTTATTGATTCATGAATAATGAATAATGAATACTGAATAATAATTACATTCTTAATGCTACAAGCTTATATTCTATTATTTACAAGTATTTAAAGAGTGGGGAATCGTCAGTCTTTGCTTTATCTCTGACTGACGATTTCTATGTTATGGCAGCAAACGTGATTCTTAATAATTACAATATTATTTATACAATTTAATTTCCTGATAGAAATCACGTCCCATGAATATATACCTATGCCATACAGCTACTTGTAACTCTTTGTCGGTTGTCTAAGTATCGTCTTCGGATGAGTTGGAGGAATCCTTGCTGTGATTCCTGTGGTCACGGGTTTGATGTGCTACTGCCGAGGATTATCCAGGTCGAGGGTGTGCCACATCACCAATTCTTAAGCACTTTTTTTTATTCACAATTCATAAAGTGACGGCTTGCTGTTTTTTCGTACGTTGGTAGGGATTGAGTCTTCACTATTTGTTGATGAGTTGGAGGAATTCTTGCTGTGATTCCCGTGGTTACGGGTTTGGTGTGCTACTACCGAGGATTATTCAGGTCGACGGTGTGCCACTTTACCTAATCTTAAGCACTTTTTCTTTTTCACAATTCTTAAAGTGACGGCTTGCTGTTTCTTCGTACGTTAGTAGGGGTTGAGTCTTCACTATTTGTTGGGGTATCTTCAGATCGGCGTTGTAATTACGGTCTATTAAAATTTTAATTGTGGGACCCGCTTACTCTCCAGCATTCTTTGCTAAACACCTTTTAAGGGTAGCAGTCGTCCTTCAATTATATCAGCACTGGAGAGCAAGCCGGGCATGTACCACGACGGTTACATGCTGAAGCGAGGTCACTAATATAGCGAGTCAATGAAACAATTAGAATTGTATTTGATAATGACTGAAAATATTTATGATTGATCTATTATGCAATTTATCTTAGCTTATATACTAATTACACACAAGGGGAAAAAGTGGTGAACATAAAAGTAATTCTTAGGTACGTGCTTATATGTATTTACTTAAGTTCTGACGTACCGAAATAATATTATATAATTGCTTAGGTGGCAATGACATGAAATATTATACAAGCTATGTTCTATGACTTCGCCATATGGCCTCTCCTTTTTCATAATATTCCTCTTATAATATAATGTTTTTCCCATCTTGATGCAGTGACTTGCTTTCACCATGTATAACAGAAATCGTCCTTATTATAATATAAGCAATCTGAAAAAACTCTTAAATCTTGCACCGAGGCACACAGGAATGTGCTAGCGTAGTACTTCGCCAGACGTGGTGTAATATATGATTCTACGAAACGCCACGCGTCACGTACGGTCTGGCTAGGGTCGCCATGAGGAGGCGGGCAAAGGTAAACAAAGACGTACTTCTGGTTAGAATGTGTAATCCCGACTATAATACTTAGTTTCATTTCACCAGGTGAAACAAAACTTTATTCCAATTAACAAAAAACATGTCCATTTGTCAACTATGTGTATATGTTTCTGGTGAGACTCGCTTGTGAGGGACTAGTTCAAACATTTCTATATGGCTTAGGATCACAGATATAAGAATACTATACTAGTGTTCTTATATCTGCCTAGGATGGATGTTTACGGTTATTGTGGACTTTATTGATCGCTTTGGGTGTATCGGTTAATCTTTTAATAATCTTCGCTGACCACCATATTATAGGGTAGTTAGTCGACCTACAATTATATCAGCACTAAAGGATAAGCTGGGAGGAATGAAACGAGTAAAGGGTAGCAGTCATTCCTACAATTATATCAGCACTGGAGAGCAAGCCGGGCATGTACCACGATGGTTACATGCTATTGCGAGTCAATGAAACAATTGATATTGTAGAGTATTACGAGTCAGTAAAACAATATGGAATTGTATATAATAATGACTAATTTATTTATGTTTATCTTAACTTATATACTAATTAAGTACAAAGGAAACTGTACAATGAACAGGTGGGGTGAACTACGTGCTTATAACAAGTACGTGCTTATATTTGCACGTACCGAAATATTATTATTCATCATTATATTTTTTACATAGTAAGCAAATGGAGATGAAATACCTTAACTAATAATGTTCTATGGCTTTGCCATAGTAGGGAGATATTGGGCATTCTGTCCCACCTATTCCCTCGGGCACAGCCCTCGGTCACTACGGTGGGACAGAATGCCCAATATCATCCTGTCTATCTATCCTGTAATCTTAACCTGTTCATTTTAACAAACATGCATCGGGTTAGTTTGCTGTACGAAAGCAATCATCTAGCAAGTAAAATTGGTTAACCATTCATAGGATGATATTGGGCATTCTGTCCCACCGTAGTGACCGAGGGCTGAGCCCGAGGGAATAGCCCGAGGGAATAGGAATAGCAAACTAACCCGATGCATGTTTGTTAAAATGAACAGGTTAAGATCACATTTTTAAGATAGATAATTTATACGTTAAAACTTTAGGTTAGAACTTATATTACTGATACATAAAATAACTAAAGTATCACTGGATATTCACATAAAATTTAAATAAAGTGTTTTTATGCACAATATAAATCTATTTTTTTTTAATTTCAGACGTAGGTGTGAAATTAACAATAATAGACTAGAAAATTATTTATCATAATTATTAGTTACTTACATGACATTGCTTCTTATTTTCTGTCTTATTTTAAAATCCAAGGATAGATAGAGTACTTAGTAGGTATACTGTATGTCCACCGCATGCACGTGCAGCATGTCGTGGGAATATCATGTGAGACGTTCTTCGAGTATGGGAACGATGATGCATGTCTAGTATACACAAGTAACACATACCAGAACAAACTGCTGACATTACCTTAGCTTTGTAACGTTGTTACCCGACTGTGATAGAAAGAGGTGTATGAACAAAATAAGTATTGCTAAATGAATATTTTTAAACATCACAAACATGCATCTGGTTAGTTTGCTGTACGAAAGCAATCATCTAGCAAGTGAAATTGGTTAACCATTCATAGGATGATATTGGGCATTCTGTCCCACCGTAGTGACCGAGGGCTGTGACCGAGGGCTGTGCCCGAGGGAAAAGGTGGGACAGAATGCCCAATATCTCCCTACTTGCCATATAGAGTATATAGTAGTGAATCGTAATGACTGGTTTATTATGCAATTTATCTTAGCTTAATAGCTTAGCATAATACCTAAACAATCTTACGTTAACATCAAGCGTAGTACTGTGCAAATATAGGTATTGTGCCTAATTAGCATTATTTATATTGCAGTATATTTGGGACGAATGATACCTATTACGCTGCCTATAGGAAATTCATATTACTTCGCCAAAGTATTGCCCCCTTTGAAAGAAGTAAAAAATATAAATGTAAAAGTATAAATGATAAGAACCAATACCGTTACGCTATGATGGTCTTACAAACTATTGCAAAAAATATCGTTAAACGGTGTGTACTTGACCGCCACGATGTGTGAAATTTTTCTTTCCAATTTCGCCCACAAGCTCTTAACTGACATGATGACCACTATTAGGAGTCAGTAAAACAATAGAAATTGTGTATAGTAATGACTGATTTATTATTATTTATCTTAACTTATATACTAATTAGATACAAAGGTAATTGTACAATGAGAAGGTGGGGTGAACATCTTAAGTACGTGCTTATATTTGCACGTATCGAAATAATATAATTATTTACATAGTAAGCAAATAGAGATGACAGAATATTAACTAGTAATGTTCTATGGCTTCGCCATAACCACAAATACTGTTAAAATCACAACTGCTTTAATTATTAGTGCGGTCATTCAGCCTCTGAGTCCTTGTAGTTCTTCTGTCAGCACGGCTTGAAGTTTGCTGAGTTGTTCTGCGAGCAATATTCCGTTGTTTTGGACCATGCTGACCTGCTCCTTAGGCTGGCTTGTGTTATTTCCCATGATAATGAATATAAATAAAAAATTGTGTTTGTGCTGTGGCGTGGTGCTCGAGTGACTGGATATTGTAGTTAGATATCAGTGCGCCTAAATACAATAATTGCAATCTGCTTCGTTGCATTTGGTGAGGCACGCGAGAGCTATATAATATTATAATTTACATAGTAAGCAATGGCAGAATATTATACAAGTAATGTTCTATGGCTTTGCCATAGTAGGTGTGTGGGCTTTTATGGGGGTTGTAAGTTCCCCAAGACCCGAACTTAGCGAAGTTGTAAGGTTGCTCCTTGTACGGTTATTGTGGACCGCACAGGTAGCTTAGAAGTGTCAGGCTTATCCCGTCAGATTCACTGCTAATCACCATATAGGGGAGTGGTCGACCCACAATTATATTAGCACTGAGGGATAAGCCTGTGTGAATGAAACGAGGAAGATACTCAATTAACATTAATTTATTTATCGATTCTTAAAGTATTTGTATAGTTAATTAACGTGAGTCAGCAGACTCACGCTAGATTAAGCGGGGATATGTTATAAAACATAATCCGTAAGAATCACGTATGTGTAATATGTTTCCGTGAAGGTAAGAATCACGTACCTACCTAAAAATAGTGCAACTATCCTTATCCTCTGGCTTTGCCTTGGTTATTAATAATTTCCTACAACTATCTTAATACAATACACAGGAAAATTACTGTATGAGCTTTCTTGGCTCGTACATGCTCCCGGCCCAAAAGGGAAAGATAAGTAAATCTTATATAATGCAACAGGTAACCCCTTAAAGTTACTAGTGTACAGTTTGTAAAGTAGTGTCCACTAGATGTAATAATAAATTAATAAAAGTATAGGTAACTGTAAACTAAAGGAGGAGTTAAACATTAAAGGTGGAGGATTGAGTCTTCGGTTCGGGCTACGTTCCTCGCCGTTTCATTTCAGCATCTGTAGCAACCTCCTGCATCTCGATCTCCGCTTCACCTGCAGTTTTGTTTCTCCTCGACATCACTATAAACTTCTTTACCCTCCAACCTATAATCGCGATGAGAATCCTTCCTATGAGTAAAGAGGACAATGTATAGTTGCCGATGTCATGTATACTTAACTCAGCCGGCGAGATTTCTTGTTCCTTTTGTTCTGCTATCCTCTTATTGACTTCCTTTCTAACTGTAAGAATTACGCAATTGGTCGGGGCTTTGATTTGCCGATGTGTTTTTCGTAGTTACCTTTCATGGGCATTTTCACTACATAACGTCCGTTACTTAAACGTGACGTAGTTTCGTTATACTGTCTAACTCCGTTAGAGTGTTCCGCAAGTAATCCGAAGTCTTCTTGTGTAATTGATTCCATAGCGATGTTATCCATGGTTGATAATCGCTGATAGCAGTCGACGTTCTCGCTGCTGTTTCGTTTGTCAGCTTGCAGCCGTCGGCGTTAGCCCGCTGAGCTGTTGTCAACAGTAGACGCTATCCCTGTTGACTGAGTCTTCGCTAGCTGACCGCAGTGGACGTATCCCTGCTGGCGCTGGTTCGTTTGTGACAGGTATTCAACGTAGCCCTCCCTCCGTTACGTTATAAGCAACTTCTCAATGTTGCTGGTGAGACCCGCTTGTGGGAGGCCAACAACACCGATTTGCTAACGTAATCGGGAAGTACTACTTGTAATTACTCTGTCCAAACTATTCTCGAAGGACCAAAACTATGTTTGTTTGGTTAGGAGTTCCGCAAGTAAGCCGAAGTCTTCTTACGTTATTGATTCCATAGCGATGTTATCCATTGTTGATAATCGCTGATAGCAGTCGACATTCTCGCTGCTGTTTCGTTTGTCAGCTTGCAGCCGTCGGCGTTAGCCCGCTGAGCTGTTGTCAGCAGTAGACGCTATCCCTGTTGACTGAGTCTTCGCTAGCTGACCGCAGTGGACGTATCCCTGCTGGCGCTGGTTCGTTTGTGATAGGTATTCAACGTTGCCCTCCCTCCGTTACGTTATAAGCAACTTCTCAATGTTTCTGGTGAGACCCGCTTGTGGGAGGCCAACAACACCGATTTGCTAACGTAATCGGGAAATACTACTTGTAATTACTCTGTCCAAACTATTCTCGAAGGACCAAAACTATGTTTGTTTGGTTAGGAGTTCCGCAAGTAAGCCGAAGTCTTCTTGTGTTCGGCTCGAAGGACCAAAACTATGTGTGGGCCTTTATGGGGGTTGTAAGTTCCCCAAGACCCGCACTTAGCGAAGTTGTAAGGTTGCTCCTTGTACGGTTATTGTGGACCGCACAGGTAGCTTAGAAGTGTCAGGCTTATCCCGTCAGATTCACTGCTAATCACCATATAGGGGAGTGGTCAATTATATTAGCACTGAGGGATAAGCCTGTGTGAATGAAACAAGGAAGATACTCAATTAACATTAATTTATTTATCGATTCTTAAAGTATTTATATAGTTAATTAACGTGAGTCAGCAGACTCACGCTAGATTAAGCATGTTATAAAACATAATCCGTAAGAATCACGTATGTGTAATATGTTTCCGTGAAGGTAAGAATCACGTACCTACCTAAAAATAGTGCAACTATCCTTATCCTCTGGCTTTGCCTTGGTTATTAATAATTTCCTACAACTATCTTAATACAATACACAGGAAAATTACTGTATGAGCTTTCTTGGCTCGTACAGTAGGTAACTCCATTGAGGAAAAAATAGTTAACTTTACATAGTTAAATTGTACAAAAAAAATTGGTAGTAAGTCTAGATAAGAATGTTGAATATATACACAAAGTAAAAAAAAATATATCAGGAAAATACATTATCGTCACGCGGGATGTACTTCACTTGCATGAAAATTTTCTTTCCAATCTCGCCCACATGCTTTTGACCGCCATTATAATTACCAATATGATTAATATCACCACAGCGGCTATTATTAATGCGGTCATCCAGCTCTTCTGTCAGCATGGCTTGAAGTTTGTTTAGATCTTCCGGCAACAGTCCATTATTTTGGACCATGTTGACCTGCTCTTTTGGTTGGCTCGTATTATTTCCCATAATATAAATAAAAAAAAAAAAATTAAGAAAATAATTATCTGCAATGTAGCGTGGTGCTAATGTGACTGGCTAGTATTGCTAGCCAGTAGTCACCACTTGTTCTCCATTCGCCGTACTTCTTCTTCACCATATGGAGAGGTGAAGCCCATTCACTACTTTGTCTACAAATTCTCATATGCATCACGTCTGTTTGATTTGCAGCCACTTACTTCTGCTTTGTAGTAAGTGGAGGTACTCCTTTGACCACTGTTCCCAGTAATGTCGTCGGAGAAGCTCGATAAGTTTCCAGATATTTCTGATATCTATCGATTTCAGTTCCTCCGGCTCACTAAGTGGAAGTTACAGAGTTGGACTTCCTGTTAGAATGTGACCTGGGTGTGAGGTATTCCAGATAGTCCACATTTTCGGATAACTGGTTTAGGGGTCTACTATTCATGCATGCCTCTATTTGTGTAAGCAGTGTTGCGAACTGTTTACGTTGCCCGATTACTCGTCGTAAGTGGGCTTTCATCAAGCGAATTCCGGCCTCCCAAATACCTCAGGAAGCTGGAGAAATTGAACAGTTGAAGTTGGCACTTCAACTGTTCAATTTATCGCGTATCTGCAGCTCGTTGATCTGTCGAAAAAACTCTGGCGATAGCATTGTTTTGTATGCCTAAAAGTTTTCTTCTTTTACAAGATATTTCTTAATTTCTGTTATTTTTTCACAATAACTACTAAACATTCCTAATACCAGCATTAATTTAAACATATTGAAAATAGAAATTATGATACTATATAACATCTATAGTGTAGGTATAGGGTTGTGCCGTATCAAATTTAATTCGCTTCCTTTACAAAACCGCCTCAATAAATTCGCTGACTTGCGTTCTGCGGATAAGGCTGGTTACAAATAAGAACCTTACAATTACGCATTACAAAAAAAAGGTTGAATAAAATTCTATAATAATTAATGTTTCTTATAATTAATTCCCATTTCATTTTTGCTGCTACTAAAAGTATTTTCACTTTTATTTAATTATTTAACACAAAGGAAAATGAACCAATTAAATCTAATCATATACTTACCTACTCAATATCCAGCGCTTTTTATGGGATTGAACCACAATAATTAGCGAAACAGATACACAAAGTAAAATAAGGTGAGGGGTTATGAAAACATACTCAATCAATCAATTTTGTAATGTAAATATTTTTAGTCTATAATTATGTTTATTTTGTATAGTATATAATTATGTATATTGTAATTCTCAATCATCGTTCATCGCTTTTATGGGATCGAACCATAATAATGAGCGAAACAGTCTTAAACGCAGACATAAAATAAAACACACGAGGTAGGCATTTCTGAAAACATTAAATGTATTTTTATTACATATTTACATGTTAGAAGTACTTATAATTATGAACTAAACCTAGGAGCCCCTTCAAATATCTCATCGAGGGACTCCACTAGACATTTAATATCACGATTTACATTACAATATTATAATTACGTTGTACATTATAATTTAAATCAAATCAAATAATATATTCTACAAACCAATCAATATATCAAAAAATCGTCTTCAATTAAAGATTTAGATATTTTTTTAACTAATGATTCCATATCGTCCATAACACTGTCCAGTTTCACCGAAATTGAGAAATAAAACCAGCACGATCATTTAAACGTAACTACGTTCATTTATTGTAAATTATTACACTCTGGAGATACATCTACAATTAGTTATTAAGTTAACACAAATTAATACACGTTACGTTAATTTACGTAACAAGAACACAATTTATTAAGAGAAGAGATAAAGAACACAATAGCAAATATAATGAAACAGGCTCACACTCACAGCGCATTTATTGTAATATTTTCACTCTCACAATCACTATCACAAGTTGATGTACTGTTATTACCAGAGATTTGGGATGGCGCTCGTTTCGCTCTATATCTATGGTTATTACACATATCGAAAACACTTATCTTTATCAATTTAATTCCGCAACGTCGTGATCTCTTTATAACAAAATATTTTTGCTGTCACACTTTAAGTGAAACTTCTGCCTTTTTCCACCGATCCTCTTTAGGAGTGGAGGCAACGTCTTTCTTATTGTATACTTTTACCTCTATGTAAAAGTCTCCCGTCAAGTTCGCCGTTCGACGCACTTTCCCATTGGTGACACGGCTGATGAGATACGAAGCAAAGTCTCCGCTTGAGGTTGACGGTGGGCTGCTACCGCATTATCCAAACCAAAGAGATCCGAGCTGCTTCTTTTACTATAATAATAAAATAAAATACGTTATGAACATACTTAAGACACCCATGTTAAATGTAAACTATGCAATTAACTTCTAATACACAATATTACGAGTCAATGAAACAATGGAAATTGTATATAATAATGACTATTTTATTTATGTTTTATTTTATTTAAAATTACAAAGGAAACATTAAGTACAATGAAATTGTGGGGCTACATTCTACGTGCTTATAACAAGTACGTGCTTATATTTGCACGTACTGAAATATTATTATTTATCATATTTATTACCTTTATATGTACCTATTAAGCACTTCGGAGATGAAACATATTAACTAATAATGTGCTATGGCTTCGCCATAGTAACTCCCCCTTTTGTAAGAAAAAAATTTTGTTAACAATAAAAAGTAAGAAAAAAAATTTTAGTTAACAATACAAAGTAAATGTACATTCCTAAATATAATTAGTAAGTCTAGCTAAGAAATATAGTATATTAAAAAAACGAGCATAGAAATACAATATAAATAAAAAAAAACAAAGTATAGATAGTAAGTAAAAGAAATACCATATTGCTATGCAGTTTGTACCTCCCACACAATGCGTGAAACATTTCGTTCAAGTCTCGCCTACGTGCTCTTGATTGCCATTATAGCTATTACTATAATTGTCATAATATTATATTAGCTTGTAAGCCATAGCCTAGTTTAGTCTATGCTTAGATTATATCAGTATTGTCTTGTCTATGTTCACTTCCTTCTTCCTTCACTTTGTAACATGGCCGACTGAAATACACGACACGTATTATTACGAGCTCCTGTCTTTTATTCCAAAAACCAACAAACATCAGGTGTGGTGTAAACTGGCGTGTCTTAGGAAGAACTGGATCAACCAAGAAAAAAATGGACGAATCTTCAACGTCGTCGGGTCGCCTCAAGCACATGGACGTTCATGCATCCAACATGCCGCTCACGTGGAAAAATTGGATCACCAAATTCAAAATATATCTCAAAGCATTTAAATATGATCAAGAAAGCGAAGATAGGCAAGTTGCACTTTTATTACATTATATAGGACCAGATTGCCTTCACATATTTTATTCTTTCAACCTAGATGTCGAAACAGTCAAGCTACAAGTGTTGATCGACAGATTTGCAGGTTATTTCAGCCCAAAAGTCAATATAACCATGATAAGGCATAAAATTTTTAACAGAAAGCAACTGCAAAATGAACAGCTGGACAGTTATATAACAGATCTCAAAAATATAGCCCATCAGTGTAATTTTGGTGAATTGCAAGACGATTTACTAAAAGATATATTTAGTTGGAATCTAAATGATCAGAATCAATACATTAAAGAGAAAATTTTGCAAGAATTGCCTACCACTTTAGATGCCACTATAAATATTGCTAAGTCACTAGAATCGTCCCGGAAAGAAGTTCAAATATTATCAGGCACAAATCCCAATTCATCTGTAGCTAGTATAGATAGTATACATAACAGAAGTAGTCAACAGTCCAGTAGAAGTCATTCACAACATCGTCAGTCAAGAAATCAGTCAAGAAATCATAGTCGTAGTCAACAATCAAGGTATAATCCGCAGTCACAGGACCGTCAATCAAGAATTCAGAGTCACAGTCAACAGTCAAGGTATAATCCGCAGTCACAGGATCGTCAATCAAGAAGTCAGAGTCACAGTCAACAGTCAAGGTACAATCCTAACCAGTCATACAATACATCCCATTCATCGAGTTATAGCAGTCCCAATGGTTATAAAGGTAACAATCAGTCTATGAATAACTCAATGTGTCCAAAGTGTGGTCAAACACGTCGTTTTAAATGTCCTGCTCTTGGTGCAAAATGTAATTTCTGTCAAAAACTTAATCATTATTCAAAGATGTGTAAGTCCAAGCAAAAATATGTTAATTATGTGCAAGAAGATTTTTCTAATGATGATCAAGCTTTTTTAGGTGCTGTTTGTCAATGTAATTCTGTAAAAGATAGTGACCAATGGTCAATAACCCTAAGTATCTGTAGTCAATCTGTCTGCTTACTTATTGATTCAGGTGCAGATGTGAATTTGATGTCTAAGAAAGCATTTGAAAAACTAGCGTTGCAAGAGATAAATCTTATACAAACACCATTTAACTTGACAACATTTACAGGTCAAAGTATACCTACAATCGGTTATTGTACATTACCATGTAAGTATAATGACAAATCATACAACTTGTGTTTCCATATTACACCGTTAGATTGCAAAAATATTCTGGGTAGACAGTCATGTCAAGAGTTAAAAGTCATAAAAAGAATACAGTCAGTAACCTTTGATGAAAACATATCTAAACACAGTCCAAACTACACACTTAGTCAGCATAGCCAGAACAACAATTTACAGTCAATGTCAAGTCAGTCTAACAGTCAAAGTCAAGTCATATCACAGTCAATGTGTCACAAAGTCCCAGAAGAGTCAAACAGTCTGTCAATACTAAAGAAATATAGTAAGGTTTTTAATGGAATAGGAGCTCTTAAAAACTATAAATGTCATTTAACTCTCAACGAAAATGTCAAGCCGTCGGTAGACGCAAGTAGAAAAATTCCTTTTAAATTACAGGATAAAGTCAAGGCAGAACTTAATAAGTTAGAAGTCACTGGTATTATTGCTCGAGTTGATGAACCAACTGATTGGGTCAACTCTATGGTAATTGTCTCTAAAAAGGATGAAAGCATTAGATTATGTTTAGATCCACGTAAGTTAAATAAAGCTATTAAACGTTCACATTACCCATTTCCACATATTGATGAAATTAAAGCAGAACTAAATGGTTCATGTTATTTTTCAAATTTAGACGCTAAGTCAGGCTTTTGGAATCTTGTCTTAGATGAAGAATCATCCAAACTATGTACTTTTATAAGCCCCTATGGCAGATTTCGTTTTTTAAGGCTACCGTTTGGTGTCAATGCATCTCCAGAAATCTTTCATAAAGAAATGATTTCCCGGTTTGGTGACATAATAGGCATTAAAATAATGATGGACGACTTTCTTATACATGCTAAAACCATTCAAGAACATGATCAAATCCTAGAAAAAGTTCTTTGTCGTGCAAAAGATATAGGTCTAACATTTAATAGTAATAAATGTAACATTTGTCAAAGTGAAGTCAAGTATTTAGGTTTTATATTCAATAGAAATGGAGTGTCTGTAGATCCATCTAAAGTAAATTCAATATGCAACATGCCACTGCCTAAGAATGTCACAGATGTCCAGAGATTCCTGGGCATGATTAATTTTCTTGGCTCATTCATAAAAAAATTATCAAAAGAAACATCAAACATAAGACAGTTACTTAATAAAAACACAATATGGTCATGGAATGACAGTCATGAGAAAGAATTCAATAAATTAAAGTCTCTAATTAATTCTTTATATGTCGCAGACACACTGTCCCGTGCTGCATTACCAGAAAATGCATTAGTAGAATTGGATGAAGATATTAAACTTCATGTTAATTTACTCACTGCTAATTTGTCACTTAGTCCTTTCAAGTTACAACAAATTGAACAAGCTACCAGGTCTGACCAAACTCTTCAAACTCTTATTAATTACTGTAAAAATGGATTTCCAAATTCAAAGCATAAAGTAGAAGATTGTATTAAACCTTTCTTTCCTGTTAAAGATGATATACATTATGCTAATAACCTTTTATTTTTGTCAGATAGAGTTATTATACCTATTTCTTTAAGAAAAGATTTCTTAAAACTATTACATGAAGGTCATCAAGGCTTGAATAGTTGTAGAAATTTGGCAAGACATACAATTTACTGGCCTAATATTAGTCAAGATATAGATAATTACATCAGTAATTGTGAAATTTGTCTCTTTAAGAAAGAGTAACACTAAAGAAAGTTTATTACCACATGATTACAAATACATTCCTTGGCATAAGGTTGGTATAGATTTCTTTGAGTTCAACAAGCATACATACTTAATTGTAGTCGATTATTTCTCAAAATATGTTGAGATAGCAATTTTAAGTAATGGTTACAGTGCAGACCAAGTCATAATCAAGTTAAAGTCAATATTTGCTCGTCATGGTATTCCCCATACATTAATGTCAGATAATGGTCCACCGATGAATTCCAAATCTTTTCAAGATTTCACACAAGATTGGAATATTCACCATGTCACTTCCAGTCCCTATCACAGCCGCTCAAATGGTATGGTAGAACGGACAGTAGGCATAATTAAAAATATGCTTAGAAAATGTTTACTTGATAATACTGATCCATATTTAGCATTACTGCAATATCGCAATACTCCCAAAAACAATTTATGTTCACCAGCACAACTTTCCATGTCACGTAGACTTCGTACAAAGCTACCTATAGTAGAAAAACTTTTAAAACCAAAATTGTGTAACTATAGACATCTTAAACAAGTCAATAATCAAAATTTACATAAGATGAAAGAGTATTACAACAAAAATTCCAAAGATCTTAAACCCTTGGAGGTAAATAGTCATGTTATGTTTCAAAAACATCCACAATCGTCTTGGTTTCCAGGTATTATACAACAAGTTAGTCCTGAACCTAGGTCGTATATCATAAAAAGTAAATTTGGTACATATCGTCGCAATAGACAATACATAACACTTAGACCAAAGTCTCAATATTCTTTTCATTCACATAACACACAGACTAATAATTTTCACACTCAACCAGTCAGTTCCAATCAAACTTATATCAGTTATACTCCTTGTTATACAAATGATTACTCTAAAATTTCTCATAGTCAATCTCCTCAACGTACTAGCAGTCAACCAATTAAGAAATATTCTAGTTCTGGAAGAGAGATAAGGCAACCACAACGTCTTATAGACACAGTCTTATAAGCATTGTTTCGTATTCATTGTCATGTACTTAGTTATAAGTAATTAATTAGTAAACTAAAATGTTGTAAACCATTGTTTGTTTACATTTAGAAACAATCGTCAAATTGACAACGTCAAATTATGTCAACTGTCAGAATCTTTTAAAACGTCAAATTGTCTCGTGTCAAAACACTAAAATGCGTTTTGTTATTTTTATATAAGAATCTAAAATATAAGTTACTTAAAGGGAAGATGTCATAATATTATATTAGCTTGTAAGCCATAGCCTAGTTTAGTCTATGCTTAGATTATATCAATATTGTCTTGTCTATGTTCACTTCCTTCTTCCTTCACTTTGTAACATGGCCGACTGAAATACACGACACGTATTATTACGAGCTCCTGTCTTTTATTCCAAAAACCAACAAACAATAATCAAGACCATGCTGCTATTATCAAGGCAGTCATCCAGCTTCTTATGCCTTGAATCTCTTCTGTCAGCATGGCCTATAGTTTGTTAGTAGTGAGTTATTGGGCATTCTATCCCACCGTGACGGTGTCAGTCACGGTGGGATAGGATGTCCAATAACTCTTTGTAAAATAATTTACCTAAGCCAACGTTCCATATAATGAAACAGGCTCACACTCACAGCGCATTTATTGTAATATTTTCACTCTCACAATCACTATCACAAGTTGATGTACTGTTATTACCAGAGATTTGGGATGGCGCTCGTTTCGCTCTATATCTATGGTTATTACACATATCGAAAACACTTATCTTTATCAATTTAATTCCGCAACGTCGTGATCTCTTTATAACGAAATATTTTTGTTGTGTTATTATGTTTAAACGTATACCTGCAGCGTCGTTTAGATTTCTTAACCTTAGTTGGTTTGCATTGATCGGTTTCAATACGTTGCATCTCGGAGAATTCCTCATATGGGTCCTGAGCATACTGACTAAAGTTAATCTCTGTATCAGTCATCTGGAAACAAAGTTTACAACATTTATATTACAACAATGATGCACACATACCATACCATAATTATTAATGGAATAGGTAACAAATAATTTACTTACCATTGATTGAATTACTTGTGTAATTTATTATTGCAAATACTACCACGCAACACAAATAATCGTGTATAATTAACGCGCAGTTATTAAAGAAAAAAATTAATATCCGCAGTCATACGCGGCAATAATTCCTTCGTCGGTTGACCATGCCGGGTGATCCCAATCGTCTTCGAGGTGCATGTCAAGACCCAAACGTCCTTCGAACAGTCAACGTATCTTAAATATGTCGAAGCCCGGTTGGGTGTCCCAAGTGAACGACACTTCCCGAAGACGTCTGCGGTTCTCCCGGCGTACTCGATCGGCAGGGTAGATCTTTTGCTGGAAAATAAAATGAAAATTGATAAAAGCAAAGTAATTTCACACATTTCAAAATTATTCCGATTAAAATATACTTACACGAAAAGAGCCCCCGAATATACGTATTGCGGGCTGTATAGAGATATCACAATCGGATTAACTTGTTTATTGATTCATGAATACTGTAATGTAATAATGAATACTGAATAATAATTACATTCTTAATGCTACAGCTTATATACTATTATTTACAAGTATTTAAAGAGTGGGGAATCGTCAGTCTTTGCTTTATCTCTGACTGACGATTTCTATGTTATGGCAGCAAACGTGATTCTTAATAATTACCTTAAATGAATTTTTACTAAAATTATTGTGCTGAAATGTATGCTGTGCTGCGGAGTGTGCGGTGCTTGTTCTTGAACTTAGCCGTAGAACATTTTGCTGACGTTTGTTAAGCTGCGTCGTGTTTTCGAATTTGCTGAGTTGCACATACTTCTGTCTGCGTTTGAAGGTTGTCGCGTAGCGTTTGTTTTCTTTTGTTTGTTTATATTCTGATGTGGTTTTTGCGGCTTTATACGTTATTTATTTGGGTCATCGCCTTGGTTATTTTTTTGTCCATTGCTTTGGATGCCTTTCTTACCACGGTAATGATCGTAACGATAACTGTTGTAGTTATGATAATTGCCGCGAGTACGGCGATCCACACTTTTATATTTTCCATCTCGGCCGCTATCTTCGTGTGGTTCTTCTCTGGGCTTATGCCTATGTTGTTGTTCTGCACCATATTCAACTGCTCCTTCTCGTGTGTCGCACTATTTCCCATTGTTGCTGCTTGTCCTTGACTGATCTCTGTCTTTCATTTTACCATTTTATATTATATTGAAACGGACGGTGGGGCGTGATATTCGTCCTGAACGTGTCATCTTCGTGTTTTGCATCTTTTCTGCGGAATTATCGATGGATTGATCTTCGTGTTTTTTCTCGTCTTCGTTTATCATGAATGCTGGTTTCAATCTGTCTATTGACACGTTCGTTTCTTTACCATTTCACTTGATTGTGAATACCTTATCATTACGTTTGATGACTAGGAAAGGTCCGTCATACGGTGGCGTTAGTGATGGACGTAGCTTATCGCAGCGTAGGAACACGTGTGTACAGTCGGCTAATCGTGGATGGACGAATGTGTTTGTTTTTGAGCTCTGCCTTTGTGGTATTGACGTCATGTGTGCGATGTTCTCTTTAATTTTCTCTACGAGTTCCGAATATGTAGTGCTTTTAGAACTGTCGCCAAAATATGCTGCTGGTAATTTTATTGTTGTTCCGTAGACCAGTTCGGCTGCTGAGTATCCAGTGTCTTGGCGAATACTGGTACGCAGCCCTAATAATACCGATGGTAAATCTTGTGTCCAGTTTACGGTATTTCCTCTTGCCATCAAAGCTGCTTTCATTGTTCTGTGCAGTCTTTCTACTTTGGAGTTTGCCTGAGGGTGATATGGCGTAGTACGGATTTTTTTAATTCCCAGGAATTTAGTTAGGCTTCTGAATAGCTCAGACTCGAATTGTCGTCCTTGATCCGTTGTGATATAATTGGGACATCCGAAACGTGTGATCCAGCCTTCGTATAGGGCTTTCGCTATTGTTTCGGCTGTGATGTCCGAGATTGGAAATGCTTCTGGCCACGACGTACAACGGTCGATCATAGTTACGATGTACCTCTTGTTTTGTGATGTCGATAGGGGATCCACAATATCTATGTGAATGTGGCTAAATCATTCTGCTGGCATGAATTTTTCCAGGGGTGATACTGTGTGACGATGAACCTTTGATTGCTGGCACTGTAGACATGTTTTACACATTTCGTATATGTCTTTGTGCATGTTTGTCCAGACGTATTGTGATGTTATTAGCTTTTTCGTTGTATTTTTCCCCGGGTGACTCATATTGTGAAAACTATCAAAAATTGTTTTTCTGAACTGGTATGGTAGGTATGGCCTTGTTGTACCGGTAGATATATCACAATAAATTTTGACATTACTGTTTACACTGTACACAGTACTGGTACCAGTGCAATTATTAGTGACCTGTTTTGTTTCAGTTTTGCTAACTCCGGGTCACTGTCTTGATTTTTTCTTACTTCCTGACAGTTGAGGATTTGAGGGAGATATATAGTTTCAATTACTCGTGATAGTGCATCGGCCACCACGTTATCGCTGCCTGTGATGTGCCTTATGTCTGTGGTAAATTGTGCAATATATTCTAGGTATCTTATTCTTCTAGGGGACTCATCCACTGATGCCTTCTTGTCGAATGTGTGTGTCAGTGGTTTGTGGTCCGTGTATATAGTAAAATTACGACCTTCTATTAATCTTCTAAAATGCTTTGTAGCCATGTATATGCCGAGTACGTGATCGTACGTGCGGTATTTTGTTTGTGCTTCACTTAACCCTTTGGAGAAGAACGATACGGGCTTCCATTTGCCTTTGACCTGTTGTTGAAGGACTGCGCCAACACATTTCAAACTAGCATCCGTCATGATGGCTAGTGGTGCGTCCGTTTCCGGGAACGCTAGGGTCGTGACGTCTCTTATGTCCCGTTTACAGGCTTCGAATGCTTGGTTAGCTTCCGTATTCCATTCGATTGGAGTGTTGTCGTTCTTTTTGGAGTTTTTGAGGTATTTGTTGAGCGGAGCTTGGTGTCTTGCAGAGTGAGGAATGCTATTTCTGTAGAAGTTAATCATTCCCAAAAATCGACGTAGCTCCTTTATTACCTTTGGTTTAGGGTATTCGTTGATTGCTTGAATTTTTTCTGACGTCGGAGTCATTCCTTGGCTCATTATATGATAACCTAGGAAATCTAGTTCTGTCTTTACGAATTCGCACTTGTTTGCGTTGATTGATATCCCGTTCTTGTGCAACCTGGCGAATACTTCCTCTAGATGCGCGTAATGTTCTTCGATACTCTGGCTGGCGATTAGTATATCGTCGACAAAGACGTATATATAGTCCAGATCTCGGAATAGGGAGTCCATGAACCTTTGAAATGTTTGGCCGGAATTTCAGAGTCCATAGGGCATTTTTTTCCAGTGGAACAAGCCTATAGGGTTAATAATGGCGATCTTTTCCGGTTCCGCCACCTCTATTTGGTTAAATGCTTTTTCTATGTCCATTTTACTGAATATTGTTTTTCCACTTGCGACGTATGTAAATTCTAATAGTCGCGGTAATGGGTATCTGTCGGGGACAGTTATTTTGTTTACGCGCGGTAATCCCCGCACGGTCTCCACTCTACATTCTTCTTCTTTACCATGTGTAGAGGAGATGCCCACGGACTATTTGATGGCTCGCATATTCCAAGGTTTATTAGCTCTTGAAACTCCTTTTTTGCTGCTTTATATTTGTCGGGCGGTAATGGGCGCGCACGTGCGTATACAGGAGGACCTTTGGTTATGATGTGATGCTGTATTCCATGTTCTGGACGTTTCTTAAACGAAGTTATTCTGGTAATACTTTCGTATTTTTCTAACAGGTGCTTTATGCGTCCTGGTAAGTTTGCATCGATTGATCTCACGGAAGGTAATTTTGATCTGGTGCTTTTGGCGGGTGTCGATAATTTCGTTTCCTCATCGATCAACCTCTTTCCGTGCAGATCCACTAGTAATTTGTGGTGCTCTAAGAAGTCCACTCCTATTATTGGCATTTTAACATCTGCTATTATGAATGTCCACGTGAATGGTCTGCGAAGACCGAGGTCTAATGTTAAGGTGTGTTCACCGTAAGTTGCAATTTCAGACCCATTTGCGGCATATAATTTGTACTTGCTTGCGGGTTTCTTGATCTGTGCGCTTTGTAAAACCGATATGTTTGCCCCTGTGTCTATTAAAAATCTATAACCACTGTTAGAGTCGGTAATAGTCAGACGGTTTGAGGGGTATATAGCACAGAGTCCCGTCTCATTCTGCGCTAATTTTAGTTTCCTGATTTTTGGTTGGGTTCATTTTTCCATGCGCACGGCTGTTCGCATTTATACGCTTTTGTTTTGAATCGGGTGTGGTAATAACATAGCCTAGTTCGTGACCGTGATCGTGGGCGCGGCCTTGCGCGGAATGTGCTGCGTTGCAAAGGTCGGCGATTATTCATACGTAGCTCGTTTATTTCAATACGTATCGCTGCTATTTGTGACGTGAGCGTTGTTATCAAGCTTACGTTGGCAGATTCTTGTGACGAGTGGTTATCGCATATTTTCGTATATTCTATCTGGCATCTCGCATAATTTCGCCAATTCTAGGTTTTCGGAGACTGCCAAAATGGAGGTGACTGCGGCGGGAAGTTGTCTGAACCATAGTAGTCGTATGGTGTCATCATTCATTTTTCCGCTACTGGCTTCCTTCGTCTTTCTTAATAATTGTGATGGGGTCGAGTCGCCTAAGTCCATCTCCGAAAGTAGCTTGTGGAAGCGTCTGTGTTCGCTTTCCTCGTAGCAACCGATCAGCCGGTCTTTGATTGTGGCGTATTTGTCGGCATCTGGCGGGCTTGTAAGGATGTCGCTAACCTGATGTATGACTTCCTTTGGGAGTTTTGCGATGACATTGTTATATTTGTACTCGTCACCTTGCTTTTGAGAGGCTATGATGGCCTCATATCGGGCGAACCAAAGGCGTGGTGAATCCGTCCAAAATTGTGGTATGCGCTCCGCAATTGTAATTGCAGCCACCACTTGGCTGTCGCTGGTTTGCTCAGATAATGTGCCTGGATTTTTGGCAGGCGTGCCAGCGATTGTTGGTGCCATGTCGCGGTCGGTTTCGGATTTGTCAGCCTCTTGAAATTCCAGCTGGCCGCTTGTGGGAAGCCAACTGGAATGTGCTATCCGCGAATGACCAGGTCCGTAGTTCAGTAAGATCGTCGGGGTCACCAATATTGCGGGCTGTAGAGAGATACCACAATCGGATTAACTTGTTTATTGATTCATGAATAATGAATAATGAATACTGAATAATAATTACATTCTTAATGCTACAGCTTATATACTATTATTTACAAGTATTTAAAGAGTGGGGAATCGTCAGTCTTTGCTTTATCTCTGACTGACGATTTCTATGTTATGGCAGCAAACGTGATTCTTAATAATTACATTATTTTTCCAATTTAATTTCCTGATAGAAATCACGTCCCATGAATATATGCCTATGCCATAATACGTGTGAGCAGAGTATAGGCAATGTGGATGAGGCCAGGTGTGTTTGTATGTAAATTCATAACTCCTTGTAGATCTTTTGCTGGAAAATAAAATGAAAATTGATTAAAAAAAAGTAATTTCACACATTTCAAAATTATTCCGATTAAAATATACTAAAACGAAAAGAGTCCCCGAATATACGCGTGACCAAAGTATAGGCCATGTCGATGAGGCTAGGACCTAGCCTCATCGACATGGCCTAGGTGTGCTAGGTGTGCTCACTCTTGTATGTAAATTCATAACTCTTATTACCAGATAACTAGTGATTCTCATTATGTCATCCAGCTCTTTATATACCATATTTGCCTAAAACTATGCTTCGTACAATAATATCGAATGACTGAAATTCCTCAAACAATTAGGCATTGATCCTCTTTAAAATTGATCCATACCTAGGTACTGTGGAAAAACGGTAGTCACTATAGGTAATTACGTTATACCACTCGAAATGTTGGAAAAGTTAGTACAATGTTTGGCAAAGTTAATACATACCAGTTCTGCAACAACAAGATTGTACAGATTAGATTTAGTTACGATCTTACTCGCACGATGGAAGATCGTCTTCTCATCAACGTGGAAAGTCTGTCAGCTATTGTGTTCAATAGAACGCTCTCACCGACTGTTGGCAACACCTATAGAACCATGTCTCAGATCAACAAGTTTACCTGCAGTTTTGTTTCTCCTCGACACCACAATAAACTTCTTTACTCTCCAACCTATAATCGCGTTGAGAATCCCTCCTATGAGCAAAGAGGACAATGTATAGTTGCCGGTGTTATGTATACTTAACTCGGCCGGTAAGATTTCTCATTTCTTTTGTTCTGCTATCCTCTTATCGACTTCCTTATGCTCTTTGGATAGGTCCAGTTGCGACAACATTAATCTGTTATTGTTGTACGTGTTCCAGATATTGTTCAGGGACTCCAAGGTCGGGACTTCTAATTTTGTTTCCAGTTTTGTTTGACTACTAAATACGTCGTATGTACGACGTATATACGAGTAGTAGCGTCATTGTGCTGCAGTACGCAGTCCTGACCTAGAGCAAGGAGCCCCGCATTGGTTATCATTGTTTCTGTAACCCGATTCTCACACACCACACGAGTCGGACATTCGTTGATGCAATTAAACATCCATACGTTGGGTCTCTGTAACCTTATCCATTGGTAGGAGCAAGCTTGTGATACCCAATCACAGGATATATTGCTGAAGTCCTGACTCAGCAGCTTGGCTTCGCATGACGCGGTGCTTCCGTTTCTTATAAAGGTGTAGGCCTGGCATATGTAGCTGTCTGCGCTCATCGAGGTACACTGCTGTAGCTCCGCCTCCTCCATTTGTATATAGGTATTTTTTACTAAATTAACGCCTATGTATTTTGCTG
Organism: Nudaria mundana; assembly: GCA_963556515.1. Taxonomy (NCBI): domain Eukaryota; kingdom Metazoa; phylum Arthropoda; class Insecta; order Lepidoptera; family Erebidae; genus Nudaria; species Nudaria mundana. The sequence goes on along the minus strand of OY748298.1, from coordinate 6,730,135 downwards.
ATACCGCGATTGCCTGGCATTGGCTCGTCTTATATTTTATATGTATCGGTATACTGCGATACAAACTATAATCATCGTCACTAAGTAGTGGGATGTGTAACTCAAACAGCAGGTACTGTTCCGTAAGCCGTGCCTAGACATTTTTTTTCAATTCTGCGGCCCAAGGCCGCGGCCGCTCTAATGTCCATTGCCGGGCGTCTCTGGTTACAAGCAGAACGTGTTTCCAGTGGCGCCCGGCGGACTTTAACCACCTCTGTGGTCTCTGCAGGGGTTTGGTCGGGATGAGAATCCCGCGTCGTTGGGGTAGGGTTTTATCCCGCGTCAGTGAGTGAATCTGGTTGCGTGCTTTGGGGCAAGAGCCCCGCAGCACGCAACCCTTCTAGCCTGCTTCTGCAAGGACGGCGGGTGGCGATCCCGCCGTCCTAAACATATATTAGCTTGATATATTGCCTTGACATATATTAGCTTGTAGATTTCAATAATATCAGCTGCGTTGCAGTTTTTGATAGGTAGTGTCAGTTGTTTTGACACAAGGCCTGCAATGTAACTTAATTGTTCGGCTAGTTGCTCTGGTGTAAAAAGGTTCATATCCAGATGTCCCTTGTAGATATCTGTCAATGCATTTAATAACATCCGCTGATTTCTTCTAAGTACAGAAAGTAGCAAGTGTTGTATTCTCTTTGTCAGCAAGCTTGCAGTTATCGATACGGCGTTGACATCGTTCATTGTTTTCATAATGCGAAATCTATTCTCGATGATTTCTTCGTATATTATCGAGTTATTAATAAACTGCTGAATCGTTCGCAATTGTGATGTAACGAAGTCTTCGTTTTTCTTTAATATTATGTTTATAAGTGTTTAATTTTTATATTGTATATTGTTCGTTTCCCTTAATTCTTTGTATGTCCTGAGCGTATTTTTCAGCAAAATCGCTGTCTAGCATCCCGAACAGCGTACACGCGAGATTCCCAACTGCATTGAAATATCCGCGGCGCTTTCGTGTCTGATGTTGTGACAGCAATAATTGATTGTAGTCGTTCAACTGGTCCATCTCAAATTTCAGTTGGTTTATTGTAGGGTGACATGTTTCGTTAGGCATAACGTAGCATATTCGCGCTAACGTATTCACATAATCCTCTACCTTGCTAGTACTTTGCCAAAATGTCGTCAGGTTATAATATACTAACAGTTTCCATTCGTCATGGACAAGTTGGACAGTTCCCATAGAGTCAAAGTATACGGGTTGATTTTCTTCTAACTGGCAAATGTGAAAACTCTCGTGAGGTAACGCTAGTCCGCATGTTAGCGTTGTACACGCTACTCATAACACCATCATAAAGCTGTTAACGTTTTTCTGAATATTTTTACCCGTGTTATGTCTCCTGTGGTGCTTAGTTTCGGACCCCACTTCCTGTGTAGTAGGTTTCATTCCCGTGTCGTTTACAGGTAGTGGCATGAGCTTTGATATAGACCTTTTCAGCACTCCATTTTGTGTTTTCAGGGTGACTACCCTAACTAAGTCGTCGGCGCCTGGATGTACATCGATGATGCGGCCCATGGCCCATATGCCGGGCGGCAGGTTGTTTTCCTTTACGACAACTAACTGACCCCTTTTCTTTGATTTGCAGCCACTTACTCCTGCTCTGTAGTAAGTGGAGGTACTCCTTTGACCAGCGTTCCCAGTATTGTCGTTGGAGAAGCTCGATAATTTTCCAGTTATTTCTGATATCTATCGATTTCAGTTCCTCCGGTTTACTAAGTGGAAGTGACAGAGTTGGACTTCCTGTCAGAAAGTGACGTGGTGTGAGGCATTCCAGATAGTCCACATTTTCGGATAAATGGTTTAGGGGTCTACTATTCATGCATGCCTCTATTTGTGTAAGCAGTGTTGCGAACTGTTCGTAGGTTAGTTTTTGTTGCCCGATTACTCGTCGTAAGTGGGCGGCGAATTCCGGCCTCCCAAATACCTCAGCAAGCTGGAGAAATTGGACAGTTGAAGTGCCAGCGTATCTGCAGCACGTTGATCTGTCAAAAAAACTGGCGATAGCATTGTTTTGTATGCCTTAAAGTCTTCTTGTTTTACAAGATATTTCTTAATTTCTGTTATTTTTTCACAATAATTACTAAACATTCCTAATACCAGCATTAATTTAAACATATTGAAAATAGAAATTATGATAGGTATAGGGTCGTGCCGTATCAAATTTCATTCACTTCCTTTATAAAACCGCCACAATAAATTCGCTGACTTGCGTTCTGCGGATAAGGCTGGTTACAAATTAGAACCTAACAATTACGCATTACAAACAAAAGTTGAATAAAATTCCTTAATTTAATGTCCTTTAAATTAATTCCCATTTCATTTTTGCTGCTGTATTTACACTTTTATCTAATTTTTTAACACAAAGGAAAATGAACCAAGTAAATCTAATCATATACTTACCTACTCAATATCCAGCGCTTTTTATGGGATCGAACCACAATAATTAGCGAAACCGACTCATACACAAAGTAAAATAAGGTGAGGGGTTATGAAAACATACTCAATCATAGTTCATCGCTTTTATGGGATCGAACCAAAATAATGAGCGAAACAGTCTTAAACGCAGACATAAAATAAAACACACGAGGTAGGTATTTCTGAAAACATTAAATGTATTTTTGTTACATATTTACAAGTTAGAAGTACTTATAATTATGAACTAAACCTAGGAGCCCCTTCAAATATCTCATCGAGGGACTCCACTAGACATTTAATATCACGATTTACATTACAATATTATAATTACGTTGTACATTATAATTTAAATCAAATCAAATAATATATTCTACAAACCAATCAATATATCAAAAAATCGTCTTCAATTAAAGATTTAGATATTTTTTTAACTAATGATTCCGTATCGTCCATTACACTGTCCAGTTTCACCGAAATTGAGAAATAAAACCAGCACGATCATTTAAACGTAACTACGCTAATTTATTGTAAATTATTACACTCTGGAGATACATCTACAATTAGTTATTAAGTTAACACAAATTAATACACGTTACGTTAATTTACATAACAAGAACAATAGCAAATATAATGAAACAGGCTCACAGTGCATTTATTGTAATATTTTCACTCTCACAATCACTATCATAAGTTGATGTACTGTTATTACCAGAGATTTGGGATCCCCCTTAATAGATCAACAAAGCGTGGGAAAGAGAAGTCCGGAGAAGTCATCATCATTCGAACATTGCCTATGAGTAATAAAGATAGACGATGACGTACTTTTATCTATGTGTGTCAGTGTCAGTGCCAAAAAAATTCCGTGGTTTTCTAAATAACAAAAAGAGCATTTATCTTGTAAACTGGCGAATATTAGATTACTGAAATATAAGCGAATCCTTGTGTTATTTACAATAAAACTGTATTTAAGAGCCATGGTGTCTTGTTGTTTAAGTAATTGTAATGTGACTAAAGCCGACAATCTAAATAATTACACGTTTCGCAGGTAAATCAAAATTTTCCAGCAATTCTTAAATAACAGATATTTGTGTATATCTTGTTTGTGAAATAAATAAAAAGTTCTATTCATAGTACACTGACTACCCTTGCATTGTGCAGTAATATTTCCTATTCAGAATGAATAATTAATCTTAAATAACGTAAAATAGAAGAAAGTCTTTTTACGATAGGGCTTAACCACCTGATGACGTCGCGATTATCGATGTTTCGATAAACCATGACAAAATGAAGTATAAAGTTATACTTATTTTTTTCTGTTGCATTATGTAGATAGTATAATATTATTTTATTTTAAATAAAATAGTCTTAATGTTTTAAATCATGTTGTCATTCTTTCTATGTGTAGCTATATTGTCCATGAGTCAATCAAAAATGGAACTGGAACACTTTCAGTGGGAATTGGGAAGAAGAAACGGTTGGTGCCATGGAAATCTGCTATATAAGCTGAACTGTTTCATGTATATGAATGTCATATAATATCCTAAATGCTGAACTAGCTTAAAGAAACATAGTTTTGTCATGACCGTTCGTCCGTCTGTTTCGTTCTCGGCTTTCCTCCTAAACGATAACTAACGATAACTTTGCATAAATATGTATATTTATAACGGTGACTAAGGGCTACAATAAAATAATGAAAATCTTTTTCTTGAGTTGCCTCCCCTACTAAACAAAGTGAAAATGATTTTTTTTCTACCGTCAACCCTATCGTGTATAAATAGATAAGTCTTTTAAAAATATTTAGAAGTGGCAAAGACAAATTTTTGGTTTGAAAATCCGTTTTCGAGACATTAAACTTTAAAGCCCATATTTTTGTTAAAAAGAATCTTCCTTAAGCAAAGTTTAATCTAAACGTTAAACGGCTGGCTCATGTAATTAAACTTTCAAGAAAAACTATAACAGATCAGATAACTTTGTTAGTTCAGGAGTTATAGGCTAATAACATGACTACGGAACCCTATTCTTTGCGTGACCCACGCACTTGGTCGGTTTTTTTTAACTAATGCCAGTGCGAGGTTAGCGAAAAGTATAACGGATTAGTGAGATCTATTTTATTACTTAGAACTACTTCTTTATTACTTAGAAATAACACTCAATTTTTTATCGATATTTTGCGTATTCCATGGTGTACACAACACTAATACACCCACACATTTGCATTTTGTTTTTGGGATCGCCTCTGAAATGTCTTTGTGTATCTTACATACTATATCTATGGTTATTACATATATCGAAAACACTTATCTTTATCAATTTAATTCCACAACGTCGTGATCTCTTTATAACAAAATATTTTTGTTGTCACACTTTAAGTGAAACTTCTGCCTTTTTCCACCGATCCTCTTTAGGAGTGGAGGCAACGTCTTTCTTATTGTGTATACAATAAGAAAGACGTTTTACCTCTATGTAAAAGGCTCCCTTCAAGTTCGCCGTTCGACGCACTTTCCCATTGGCGACACGGCTGATGAGGTACGAAGCAAAGTCTCCGCTTGAGGTTTACGGTGGGTTGCTACCGCATTTCTCCAAACCAAAGAGATCCGAGCTGCTTCTTTTACAATAATAAAATAAAATACGTTATGAACATGCTTAAGAAACCCATGTTAAATGTAAACTATGCAATTAACTTCTAATACCCAACATTACGAGTCAATGAAACAATAGAAATTGTATATAATAATGACTATTTTATTTATGTTTATCCTAACTTATATACTAATTAATTACAAAGGAAATTGTACAATGAAATGGTGGGACTACATTCTACGTGCTTATAACAAGTACGTGCTCATATTTGCACGTACTGAAATATTATTATTTATCATATTTATTACCTTTATATTTACCTAGTAAGCACTTTGGAGATAAAACATATTAACGTGTGTGGCTTCGCCAAACTAACTTCCCCTTTTGTAAGAAAAAAATTTTTGTTAACAATAAAAAGTAAGAAAAAAATTTTTAGTTAACAATACAAAGTAAAAAGTAAATGTACATTCCTAAATATAATTAGTCTTAGTAAGTAGCTAAGAAATAAAGTATATAAAAAAATACAAGTGTAGAAATACAATATAATTAGAAATACAAAGTATAGATAGTAAGTAAAAAAATACCATATTGCTATGCCGTTTGTACCTCCCGCACAATGCGTGAAACATTTCATTCAAGTCTCGCCCACATGCTCTTGATTGCCATTATAGCTATTACTATAATCAAGACCACCACTGCTGTTATTATCAAGGCAGTCATCCAGCTTCTTATGCCTTGAATCTATTCTGTCAGCATGGCCTGTAGTTTGTTCTGCTGTAGATTCGGCCGGAACGTGTCTTTCCTTCGGTCGACGAATCTTATTGCGATAATATGTTACAAGGGTTATCGGCTGCTGATGTTACTCTTATCTCGTCGTCTGCTAATATAAACGCAGGTTTCAGTCGATCGATAGCGACGCTACTCTGACGTCCGTTTATCAATATCGTGAAGATCTTATCGCTTCGACTGATTACGAGATAAGGTCCCTCGTATGGTGGTGTTAAACTTGGGCGTAATCGATCGCATCGCAAGAAAACATGCGTATAATCCGACAGACTTGGATGTACAAAATTCTTATCAATCTTGCTTTGGCACTGGGGCACGGAGGTAAAAAGTTGTATATTTTCCTGTATTCCTTTTACACAGTCTGCGTACGACGGGTAACCATTTGTTTCAAAAAAGGCTCCCAGTAATCTAACTGGTGATCCATATACTAGCTCGGCTGCCGAGTATCCTGTATCCTGCCGTAGACTGGTACGGATACCGAATAAAACTGTGGCAAGCTCCTTCGTCCAGTTAGTTGTGTTTCCTCGTGCTGTGAGTGCTGTTTTCAAGGTCCTGTGGAAACGTTCGACCTTTGAATTCGATTGAGGGTGATACGGTGTTGTTCGTATCTTCTTGATTCCCATTTGTTTCGCCAAGTTTCTAAATATTTCCGACTCGAACTGACGTCCTTGATCCGTGGTTATGTATTCCGGGCACCCGAATCGGGCTATCCAGCCTTCATATACTAATCGGCCGACTGTTTCTGCGGTTATATCAGCAATTGGAAATATCTCGGGCCATGACGTACATTGGTCGATCATTGTCAATAAATATCGCTTATTTTGTGAAGTAGGTAACGGCCCGACTATGTCGATATGCAAGTGAGAAAATCTCCCTGCTGGCATGAATTTACCAAGAGGTGATTTTGTGTGGCGATGTATTTTTGCTTGTTGACATTGTAAACATGCTTTAGACATCTCATTTATGTACTTATTCATGTTTTCCCAGACGGAGTTTTTAGCAATTATATATTTCATAGTGTTTTTCCCAGAATGGCTCAAGTTACGGAAACTCTCAAAAATTGTTTTCCTGAATTTTAGTGGTAAAAATGGTCGTTCCCTTCTTGTAGACATTTCGCACAATATCTTTATGTTTCTATCTTTGAACGATATTTGTTTGAACTTCGGCGCTTTATTTTGTTTTAATCGCTCTAGCTCCTTATCCTTTTGTTGGCATTTTTCAACCTCGCGCTAGTCGATTTCGGAGGGTAAGGATATTGTTTCGATAACTCGGGATAAAGCGTCAGCTACAACATTCGTATGACCGCTTATGTGTTGAACATCTGTAGAAAACTGATATGTAATCCAGATATCTAATCCGTCTCGGGGTGTCATCCAATGATGGCTTCTTATCGAAAGCGTGAATCAATGGTTTATGATCCGTATAGACGGTAAATTCTCGTCCCTTAATGAGTAGTCGAAAGTGCTTTATTGCCATGTAAATACATAATAGCTCTCTATCGTAGGTAGTAGAGTATTTTATTTGAGCTTCACTTAGCGCTCTTGAGAAAAAAGCTATAGGTTTCCATTTATTTTTCGTACGTTGCTGTAGAACTGCGCCGACGCATTTCAAACTTGCGTCAGTCATTAAAGCTAGTTGAAAGTTACTATCTGGACTGGCTACCGACGTTATTTGTCGGATATCTTGTTTACAACACTAGTAGTGAGTTATTGGGCATTCTACCCCACCTTAGTTCCATCGGTTATCTTCGATAACCTCAGTCACGGTGGGGTAGAATGCCCAATAACTCTTTATAAAATCATTTACCTAAGCCAACGTTCCACATTTTAATGCCGTTCAATACACTACCGTTCCGTCGGCTCTCTGCGATCCCCTGCGTCGTAATTGCGTTGAAAGATGCTCTGTTAGTTAGCGATAGAGTCATTTCATAAACAGTACAGTCTTACGTTTACCTATTGCGTTGTCTGTAAGCAGTTTGGTTTAACTATTCTTTTAAGATCTATCATACTAGTGGAACCATCTAGGGTATCCTATAGTAATACGGACTATGAATCTTATAGTGTTGTAGCTAAGTACTGACTGAGTATGGTAGACAATAATGTCTTTGAATTTGTACATTCTAGAATTCTAACATAGCGAAAAACGTAAACTTGTTCGTCATGATGATAGTTTTGTAAATGCTATAGGATATTAAATTAAAAAACTGAAAACTATATATTAATATATTTTTATTTTTTATATTTTTTACAGTTTTACTTAGTTTAGTTTATTAAAATAATTATAATTTGTTAAGTCTAGGTACTTATACAACGTGTTTCATATTAGTGTGGTCATATTTGACCCTCGTTACACATGCGCGTTGAGTTAACTATACGCAAGGACAAAATTGCAAATACAAGTTTAGTTAAAACTTTTAAGGTGTCATGTAAATTTAATTGATTTGTTCATTTAATCGATATTTTATAAACCCAACACTACCTAGGGTCAAATTTATTCGTAAGGTTCAGTCCCCTTCGATGAATCGTAAACAACTCTTATTTCATATGCTCCTGGTACAGAATACTATTTTGCAGTAATGTTAGGTTGTGGACTTTAAACAACAAAAACTTACCGATTTCATTGTGCATGTCATCCTGGTAGATAGGTAGGTACTGTGTTCCACAATAAACATAACTAACTCACTAATATCACGATACTTAGATAAACATTATTGAATTTAATAAAAAATACACTTCCTACCTAAAATACTAATAAACACTAAACTAAAAAGTAGGTACTAAAGTAACGGCTCGAAATGTTCGCCGCCTTGATCAATGCACAGTTGGGTCCGTCGCATCATGCTGGCAGTTACAACAATCCCAGCGCGGCGAGTACTTGTTCTGGGATTGGATTGAAAATGCTCGAGAATACTTCTTGCTCTAGTGGTACAACAGATGGTCTGCCTTCTGAGCGGGAACCACGGAAAGAACCAGTGTCATGTAAACGGTTCACCATTTTTCGGAAGCACTCCACAGATGGTAACCGCAGCCGTTCACCTTCGAGTCTATTGTCCACAAATATTTCTCGATAAAGGCGACGAGCTTCACGCAGACTGCCATCGGCTGCCCCGACGCAAAGTATCATTTCATAATATTCACTATTACTTAAATACGCCATGATCGATTAACACAGATTACTACGTACGCCTAATATCAAAGTTTACTTGCAACTGAAAAGAAATTAGATAGTTGTAAGTGTTGCCCAAGTCCAATGTCTTATTTCCTTGAATTACGTCGTAATTTTGGTAAAAATCTAATAAAAGTACCTAGTATAAAATAATTTAAGAGATAAATAATAACATAATTATTATTTACCATAAACACAGGATATTTCCCTAAGACCTATGAAATAAAATAAAATTGTTGAATGCCAGCGCGGCGTCGCATGTATGCATGTATGCATAGTATGCATGTAAATACATTTCGAACCCATTTAAAAAAAACCGCTTCAAGATCCGTTGCGTAGTTTTCAAGAACTAAACATACATTAGAACAGATAGACGGAAAAAGCGACTTTCTTTATCCATGTAATCTAAGATTAGTAATTTATTACCAATTGCTAAAATGAACAAATATCCAGCATAAAAAAGCTAATAAAGTCCCCGTTTATGAAGAACATTGCGTTAACTTGCAACACCGGAATAATATGGTTTTTGCGGTAAAATTTACGTGTTGTGACGTGTACGTCTTTGATATATGCCGACATCGCTATTGATACCTAGTTTCTTCAAAGCGGCTCCAATCAAAAAAGTGGGCGGTTCTCTTTGTAATTTTTAGGGGTCCTTAAGATACATATTAGTGAAACTGACACCAACACCTCCTACTTTTTCTGATATCCTCGTTCAACCATACAAGTTGCCACTTTTAGCGATAATGTTTTATGAACTTTTATGCATCACATTATCATGACGAATCGAGAACCTAAGTACCTACTCTTTTTTAAAGTCGGTCAAAAATAACCAAACACCTTGCAGATCATTTACTTCATGGTAAATGAGTCGAAAGAGAGTTCACGATATGGTAGTGCAGTGACTGGCATCCACGATCTCTCTATCCCGAAACTGAATACCTACATACTACTATACCCACCAGCGTTCTCAACAGCTACAACATAAACTTCTACACAAACAGCAGTTGTATTTTAAATATCTGTGCGGAACCAATTTATAAAAAGTGTAAATTTAAGGAAGACAAGAACATAAATGTTTCTTCTCTTTTCTTCGACAGCAAATGCGTTGCTCCTGGTATTTGAGTAGGTTGACAACAAATTACGTGTGAGTTGTGACATTCACGACAATCACGTGATACATAAATTCATAGAAAAACTTCAAAAATAACTTTGAGTAGGCACTCTTTATTTTGACCCCAAGTTGTGATTCCGAAACTATTTTGTATGATAACTATTGATAAAGTAACTTTATCTGTTGGTTAAAATTTTGAGTAACAACGAGACTGTCCGAATCTATTTCACTGTTTGGCAAACCTACTTGAGGTCAAATCTAGAGTTCATTCTAATCATATGTTTATTTTGTAGTGCAGTCTTAGAGCTTCATTTCAATGAGCTATCGATAAAAAGGAAAATTTATCGACTACGTCATTATAAGTCAATATTTTATTAAATTAATTAAAGACCCCGCGCAATATATTATTTGGGCCCTACCCAATGCAACCTTGAGATATGACCACACTAATATGAAACACGTTGTATAAGACAGGACACCACACTTAATTCTAGTTAAATCCAATAAGCTAGCAGTCCCGTTATTAGTAGACCTTAGTCCGATATAACGGGTCTGATCCCAAGACATCATGTCACAGGGCTAGTTACGTCACTTTCACACTACATGTAGGATCTCAAATGATATACATCACAAAACTTAGTGTTTAGTGCACATAACATGTGAATATTATTTGCTCATTTTATGTTAACTTATAAAAGGTACGTAGCTTATAAAAGGTCTGTAGTAAGAAGAGCGGATTTTCCTGATACAAGCATATATTTGTGCAAAAGGAGATCTCTCCAAACATTGTAACATGTACTTAAAAGAAACAGTAAATAAACATTTTTAAAAATTAGTTAAAAATTAAAAATATTGGTATAACTCTGCTCGAGTTGAAATCTTATCATTTGCAATTACTCTTTTATCATCATCACCAGACAACGCAATTTTTGTTACAGCACATGTAAATAGCTCATGTTTTATTGACTTAAATAAAACATTTGTTTTATGAACAATTTCACCATCATAAAGTGTTTTTTTTCATAATCAGTAACGTTAAGGTCACGTACAACATTATTTTTAATACCCTTGGCTTTTTTAATTGTGCTGTGAATGGTGTTGATACAATATAACTTCGATCTCAATCCAACAAATTCGCTTATTATTTTACCAGCCATTTCATCTTTAAATAAGCCTGGTATTTTTTTGTTCTGTATGGGTAAAGTATACACATTATTTTTACAAAAATTGCTGGTGTCAAAGTAAGATAAAAAGTTATTTTTTATGTCTTCATAGAAATCATGGGCTTGTATATGATACACAAAACTATCTGTATCCATGTACATCCGTATCCTATCCTTGTAAAAAGGTTGCATTACTGAATAGTGAAAATCATACATATGACTTTTTGATAATTCTAGAACAGCAAAGCCAATATATATTGGTTTGTTCAAAGTTATTTGTTCAGGATTTAACTGCACCGCTACTAGATTTTTAGTGAAAACCGTTGTACTATGGAAATTTGGACGAGCAATAAGGTTTTGAGTGCATTTTCTTCTTTTAGTTATGTTTTTGATATCTCGCCACTGAGAAACTAAATGGACATTAACCCTGTTTTCAGTATTTTCTAAAGTTTTTCCAAATACACTATTATTCAAGAGCTTAAAAAAATCTTGTTCGAAAGTTGAAGAACTTTTTTGTCTCAGTTTGGTATTTAAATCAATATATTGTTTTAAATATGTGTCGAAAACTGATTATTCTATGAATCTTCTTCAATATTAACCCATGTTTCATACAAGTTTGTAAATGCACGTAATGAATAACATATTTAAATTTATCATATCAATTAGGGATTAGCTTAGAAATCTTTCCCCCGGGGGGTATAAATTTTTCAGAACAAAATGGTAAATCGTTGTGTAAGTTATGCAAATGCTTAGGGTATACTATATCCACTTCCAAAATATAACCACAATCTGCATCAATTGCAATTTTCGTTATATCTAAATTTCTTGTGAGAAATATATAAGAGACATAGGAATCAGGTTCCGAAGATTTGTAATCCGGTAAGTATGTGTTATTTGCTTTCGCATGCCTGTGAGAGCAGAGGCACACTCCTCCTCTTATACCACTTTGTAACATGCTTATCATAGACAAGTCATTAATTAGTTCCAATTGAACACATGTTTTTAATAACATAGCGTCAAAAGATAAACTGGGTGCAGTTGAAAAAAAAGCTGGATCTAAGTTATAATGTTGTTTACAAGTCTGTCTAAAATTTTCAAAAATATCTGCTAATAAAAGCACATCAGTTTGTAGGTATAGATCCGTATAACCACCTAAACTAGTAATTCTAAATGTTGACCAAACTAAATGTGCATGTCGGTAATCATCTTCAGAAACATTTTCATCATTGAGGGAACTATAAAAGTATTTCTTTGGAGGCAAACATTTTTCATCATACCGTTTCCACGAATCCATGTATTCATATGGATAAATGCCTTTGCGAGTAAGTAATTGGAATTCATCTCGGACAGGGAAGTGATTTTGTAAATTTTCATAATTTGTTTAAGCTTGTCCCCAAAAATTTAAACGAATCAAGAAAACGCATTTGAAAAAACTTATTATTTGAAACTGATACAAATTTCGTAAATGAGATATAGTTTTCTTAATTTTTAGGTATTATCTTTATTTCACCAGGAACGTCACCCAATGCTTTAATAAATAAATGACAATCGTAACCAGCTAAGTTATGAAAAAAAATGGGGACAAATGCAGGGCATTTATATTGCAAATTACAGAACGAATGCGCCGCTCCACGATAGCGACCGGTAAGATGACAATGATCACGGACTTTGTCCCAAAAAAGAAAGTTTTGACAGATATGACAACGTGTTGCATTTTCAAAATCATACCTGTCCTTCGTGGAAAATATCATTGCAGCTGGTGACTTAATTATATCATAAATTTTTTGCACGTCTTTAATTATATAGTCAACAAACCGCTTATCACAGTCACGACCTCGGTATGACACGTAACGATTATAGCTAGGTTCATCATAGCATAATATAATAACCAAAAGCAACCGGTACGTGTTGGTGAAACATATTCATACTTTTACTAGAACAATTATTAGGCTCAGTACTTGTTTGTAGCATCGATTCAAAATCTGCATAAATACAAAAAGGCATAGTTTGTTTCCGTTCATAGTTTTTAAACTTAATTACTGAACCTCTGTTTGGAAGGACAGTTACTACACCTCCACATAAATGGTTGTTAAGTTCGTCAGCGGTATTGAAAAATATCAAACATAAATCGCAACGATTTAATCTGCTGTGATGAGTTGTGACTTGACTTCTAAAAAGTCTGAAACAGTCTTTGATCAAGCAATAATAAGAAGAATTTCTATTTTCTAAAAACAGAAGGTGTATCATTTTTCCGTTGTATATAAGGTTGAATTCAGATTTATACAAAGGACCTACAAAGTTTTTATGATTTTTTAAGCCATAAATTATAAACTTTATATGTGGATTGTTTTTTACAAATGTTCTAATATCATTAAAGGTTACAGGAAAAAATCATTCCTCTTAAGTTAAATATTTCTCGAAAATTAGGATAATAAGACGTTCTTTCAGGGTGTTTCTTAGCTGGATATAAAGCCGCTGTTACACACCATAAAAAACAATAGTGATCATTATTCAAAATATTCAAACATGCTTTTTTAGCCTGAATTAATTTGGGTAAACTGATATATGTAACTAGAACCACCAAGTGGTTGGTATTTATTGAGATACAAATTGAGATTCAACATACAAATTGTTTATAAATGTCCATCCACTATCACGACCTTCAAACTCTTCAATAGATGTTTTTAAATAATTAACTGTTTCAATAGGTATACAATTTTTCGAAATCGAAGTTAGAATATAATATTTTATTTTTGGTTCCAAAAGATTTCACTTCTTGTGAATTATCTTTGAATTTTAAAAATGTACCAAAAAACTCAAAGTTTACCTTAACACACTGAACAATGAACACACTGAACAATGAACACACTGAACAATGAATTCTTTGCTAAGCATACGCTTAGCAAAGAATTCATTGAAAGAGATTTTAATTGGTCAAAAATACTTGAAAAAAAGGATTCAATTGACGCTCCTTGATGTTCATCACGAGCTAATATTTTATAAGTTAATATACGACTGCGAAACGCTGAGTTTATTATTTCTACACCATCACTATGTTTATTGTTTGACTACTTTTCCTATGTGAACTACTTCGCAAATGTCCTACCCATGATTTACTGGGTACTGATGTGTTATACGCAGTACAAAAAGGCATTATTATTAAATAAAATATTTGCTCCTACAACACTAAGTTTAAAACATAAAAAATTCAAGAAATTTATGTATTATAGATCTACACACTTAAAAAAGTTTGCGATCACTTTGAAAATTAGATACTTATATTTGTGGTACAGAAGATTTTTTCTGATAAGATTCTAAAAATATTAACAATTAGAATTAGAACGTGAAACAATAAAGTCAGATTAAACGTAGGTAAACATTTTCTCTTGATTGGGTTAAATTTTGAAAATATATCAGCTTTGTAAGTGATCTCAAACTATTTTTGATATGTGTATATTATAATAATATACATAAGGTATATCTATAAAAAATTTAAACTACTTTATAAAAATCTTATCCGAATAATGCACTGGTTCAATGTCTTGAAATTCTTTATATGCATGTCCTAGAAAGTCTTGAAGTGACTCCCAAGATAGTGAGTACTCATCGCACTGTAATTTTACAGTCACCAACGCTGTCCTGTAGCGCACATCAGGGGCGTGTGATATGTAATCGTTGGTTTTATAGAGTTTAAAATCAACCACATACCCTCCTTCCGTTTTCTTGGAGGAAGAGACGTCCCAGTCGAAACACGACTTGAGAAACTGGAAACTAAATCGCGCCGTGGTTCACTGCAACTGACTTCAGCCCGCAAAATATTCAAAATATTTGTTTTCTTCGTTCTGTAAATAGAAAAAAGTGTTAATTATAAAAGTACTTATTCCAAGTGACTAAGAACTTGGGATCAAAACACAAAAAAAGTTATAGTAAGTATTTAAATGTGTAGGTATTGAAACGTACAAGTATTGTCAAAAGATCTATCTATGTATATAAATTAAGTGTATGAGTGTCACTCATTTGTGTACAATTAAGTTTAAGGTGTAAACTACACCTTATTAAATTTTAATTAAAATGTGACGATGTTAAACTTAGTTGAACATAATGAAACCTACCTCTTTGTGGTGTTAAACTCGGGTGAAGTGTTTTTTCGTTGTACACTTCGGGTGCAGATGGGCTTCGGTTGTTTTTGCTTTTTCTCTACCACCTGTTTGCGTTTCTTTGGTGCTACACACTCAGACTCTACTACAGAAGAAGTTTCAAACTCCGAATCAGACCTGTTAAAATACAATCAAATTATAAACAAATATATTCCCAAGATTTTGCGAATAGATATATTGCTAGCATCACGGCTGATTATAGATAATGCAGCCGGCGGGAATTAACCAAGCAACTCACTACTCAGTGGGATAACGTAATCAGTAATCACATTTTATAATAATATGCGTTAATAATTATCAGCCGGCAGGAATTAACCAAGCAACTCAGCTGGATAATAATTACTGCTGGATAATAAAGATCTAGGTTTAGTAATATCTTCGTACTTTACTAATAAACGCCTGATCGGTTCTGGAAGCGACGAGTTGATTGATCGAAATGATGCAATATTTGCAATCATACTTTTCGCAGGCGCATTTAAACCTGTTTTTTTATCGATCAATGCTTGTCCGCAATTATATATTGGATATTCACATCCACAAATAATTGCTAGTGTTCCAGAAAATCGGCTCCTAAAATTGGCATCTTGACGTCGGCAATGGTAAATGCCCATTAAAAACTTCGACGCAGTCCAAGGTTCAGTTCCAGTGTGCGCTCTCCATATGTACTTATTAGGGTTCCATTGGCAGTGAATAATTGGTATTCGCAGGCTTTGCCATTTTTGTCTGTGCGATTTATAACTGAAATATTTGCCCCAGTATCGACTAAAAATCTATAACCACTGTTTGAGTCGGTTATAGTTAGACGGTTTGCAGGGTTAATTGCATAGAGACCCGTCGAATCTTGTGCTACCTCTAGTTTTCCGAATTCTTATGAGGTTCGCTATCAATACAAGAACAGAGCTGGATGCATTTATGCGCTCTTCGTTTAAAAACTTTGTGATAAAAACAAAGTCCGTTGCTCGATCTATTACGTGACATTGACCGCGAACGTGAATTAGAACGAGGACGAGAATGGAATCTGCTGCGTTGCATTTGTTGAGGCGCGTGAGAGCTGCGTAATGCATTTATTTCTATACGCATTTCTGCAACTTGTGCAACTAAGTCCGATATTAAATTGATGTCGGCGGTTGGCGATCTCGTAGTGAATTTATTGTAGCTGATATTTTCATGGATCCGTACGGCTAAATCACACAACTTATCTAAGGTTAAATCTTCTGAAACGGCAATTATTGAAGTGATTGCCGCGGGTAATTGTCGGACGGATTGTGTCGTCGTTAATTTTACCGCAACCTGCTTCTTTCATTCTTCTTAGTAACTGGGACGGCTTCTGGTCCCCGAGATCCATTTCTGATAACAATTTATGAAAGCGTCTATTTTCGCTCTCCTCGTAGCAACTTATCAAGCGTCTTTTGATAACTGTATACCTCTCCTCAGCTGGTGGATTGGTTAGGATGTCGCTAACTTGATGCACGACTTCCTTCGGCAACTTCGATATTACAGCGTTATATTTGTAGTCTTCCCCTTTGTTCTGTGGTGCCATAACTGCTTCAAATTGCGCGAACCATAGCCGCGGCGAATCGGTCCAAAACTGCGGAAGTTTGTCCGTTACAGATATCGCGGCGATTGTGTCGAGTGTTGGGTCGACTTTAGAAGGTGAAGCTGGCAATGGTGAATGGGTTACTCGTCGAACGTAACAACTCGCGAAAATAACAACTTTTGTAGTCTAAACGACCGCGTAATTTACTTTACCAACTTTAAAAATAAAAACGTAAGTGATTAAAATCCGGCAACCAAAAAACCGTAGGTTTTAATCACTATTCTACAATTGCGAACGCGTTAGTGACTGAACGAATAGGCTTATTTCCCAGAATTCTTTGCTGAACACCTGTTAAGGGTAACAGTCGACCTGTAATTATATCAGCACTGGAAAATGAGCCCAGACCAGTCGGGGTCACCAATATTACGAGTCAATGAAACAATAGAAATTGTATATAATAATGAATATTTTATTTATGTTTATCCTAACTTATATACTAATTAATTACAAAGGAAATTGTACAATGAAATGGTGGGACTACATTCTACGTGCTTATAACAAGTACGTGCTCATATTTGCACGTACTGAAATATTATTATTTATCATATTTATTACCTTTATATTTACCTAGTAAGCACTTTGGAGATGAAACATATTAACTAATAATGTGCTATGGCTTCGCCATACCCAACAAGTAGGTGTCTAAACACATAACAGTACGAATAAAACTAGTGGTCACCCTATAGTCGATCAGCAGACCTCGCAAAATAAAACCATTTTTTAAAAACTTCAACATTATTCCCCCCATTCCCCTCCATCCAAACAAAAAACTCACGCTATAAGTGAAGGAATGCCAAGTGTCATAGTAGGTAAATAACGACGCTAGTTCGGAAAAACATTCAAATTTTATGTGATCCTTATTAACCCATTTTCCTCATAATCAAAAGAATCCTCTCTATAAAAGTATTGTTTTAAGTAAAGGAATACTTGTGCCAAGTTTCATTAAGATCGGATAATAAATGAGGACGCTAGCTCGGAAAAACATAAAACCTTTAGTTGACCCTTATTTCCCCACTTTCCCCATATCCAAAAAAGCCTTCGACAATTTTTTTATTAAATCTAGGAACACTTGTGCAAAATTTTGTGAAGATCGGATAAAAACTGTGACTGCTAGCCCGGAACACATTGCGACAGACAGACGGACAAAAGCAAAATTTACCAATCTCGAAATGTAGACGCTTCGCTCGCTTCGCTCGCTCGGTCAATTACCTTGAGTTATATTCTGAAGGCGTGGTGGAACTCTCAGAAGCCTCGCTTCGTTGTCTTTTTCTTCGGCTGCACCTTTGCGGCTTTAACTTCAGGAGCGCCGTGACTGCGGGTATTCGGATTCAGAGTTAGACCTGAAATGGAGTACGAATAAATAAGTCGGATGACTTTGCAATCATTTAATTAATTACACATTTCAAGAACATCTAGTAGATTCATCGCAATAATTTGTAAATCATACAAATAATAATCCAGTGCGGAAATCTAACCCGCGATCACGTGTGTGGCAGTCGATTGCTCGACCAACCACGCTGTATAAAATTTATAATTATACAACTATGCGATGAAAGAAGGTTACAAACTTTAGAATCATTTCATAAATAAATAAAATAAATAAATTGATTGATTTTACAACAGCCGGCAGGCAAAAACCGTTCCGTAGCTGAGTAATATCATGAGGAATAGATAGGATATGAAAAGGAACACAGCCGGCAGGCAAAAACCAGGTCCGTAGCTGAGCATTACTACTACTAAAAGAAGTAGGTACTTACTTACATGATAGAAATCCTGCTAAAATATTAAGAAAGAAATAATAAATAGATCACAAAAACTGATGTCATCGGCGGGACGCGAACCCACGGCCTTTCCCTGACAGGGGGACTGCTCTGACCAACTAGCCGTGGGTTCGAGTCCCGCCGATGACATCAGTTTTTGTGATCTATTTATAATTTCTTTCTTAATATTTTAAGAATAATTTAAGCAAACTCATTGCTTTGAAATAGAAAAAATATATGGATTTGGTAAGGATTCACCTAAAAATTCAGTGTTTAAATATCGTTGAAAACACGATACACTGGTACCGTCAGTTCGGTAGAACTGCGGTAGGTGGATCCAACGCTAACCTTAATAGCGCGATGTAGAAATTATGAATATGATATGAAGCAAAAATTCGATGTCGTCGGTAGTGGTCATCGTAGCTCAGTTGGTCAGAGCACTCCCCCTGTTAGGGAAAGGTCGTTTAAGCAAACTCATTGCTTTGAAATACAAAAAAGAAATCCTGCTATTTCTTGTCACTTTGAAGATACTGGATCGAATGTTAATTTTTAATTAAAATGTATTGGTTTATATAGCTAAAAAAAATTTTTTCAGCATAAAATAGGTTATTTCAATTTTATACTCTAAATAAAAGACATAAGCCGTATAAAAAAATTTTGTTTACGTCATATTGAACCGTGTTGATTGCATATCAATTTTGCTAAATTGCGATTTGGCGAGAACTGGAAAAATAAAACCGACAAAGGGAACCCGATCCCTATTGTCGGCAACTATGCTTTACAATTCATAATTAAATTATTAATAAATTATGTATGTTTCTTGAGAATTATGTATGTTTGTTGTGGGGTATAGTAGACTAAATTTTCCTCCATTCTTTTTGGAGAAGATCCGCGCTCAGTAGTGTGACGTGGGTTGTTATGACCACAGATATAAGAATACTAGGTATATTATGACGAAGATGAGAGGTAAAACTAACAAAAATTGAAATTAATTTTTAACCGACTTCAAAAAAGGAGGAGGTTCTCAATTCGTCGGAATAATAATTACTTGCTAACAAAGGAAGATGTACATAGGAAAGGTGGGGTGAACATAACAGCAATTCTTAGGTACGTGCTCATTTGTATTTACATAAGCGCACGTACCGAAATAATATTATAATTTGCTGAGGTAGCAATGACAGAATACATGGGGCACACTAAAAGTTTTGCACTTCTAGCTAATCGGAACTATTTGAATTTCGAATGTTATATTTTTTTAAACGTTGCAACCTTAGTAATAAAAAAAAAACAATTGTGAACAAACAACAGATCTGTGGTCCTCCTGTTTTAAAAAATGGTTCGATCGCATGAAAAAATGTTTAAAATGTAAAGGAGAGTATTTAGAAAAGCAATAAACATAATATTTTGGTTTTAACATGTTGTTTTTTTAAGTTACGCAAAACTTATAGTGTGACCTACGTATAATACAAGTTACTTTCTATGGCTCCGCCATACTAGCAGTTTTGCGTATGACGGACGTTTGGTCTTGCTTAGATACACTGCTTGGATGGACTTGCTTACAAAGCTGATGTTAGGTGATTGGGTTTCCTTGACTCGCTTGAGCTGCGTAATGCATGTATTACTATATTCGCATTTCTGCAACTTGTGCAACTAAATCTGATATTAAA
Organism: Nudaria mundana; assembly: GCA_963556515.1. NCBI lineage: Eukaryota > Metazoa > Arthropoda > Insecta > Lepidoptera > Erebidae > Nudaria > Nudaria mundana. Next base: position 6,709,688 of record OY748298.1, on the reverse strand, counting down.
CTGATGTCCGCGGTTGTCGATCTCGTAGTAAATTTGTTGTAGCTAATATTTAGGAGGTAGTATTGGCTAGATCACACAACTTATCTAAAGTTAAATCTTCTGAGACGGCAATTAGTGAAGTGATTACCGCGGGTAATTGTCGTAGTCATACTAGACGGATTGTGTCGTCGTTAGTTTTACCGCAACCTGCTTCTTTCATTCTTCTTAGTAATTGGGTCGGCCCTGGTCCCCGAGATCCATGTCTGACAACAATTTATGAAAGCGTCGATTTACGCTTTCCTCGGTTGGTGGATTTATTAGGGCGTCGCTGACTCGAAGTACGACTTCCTTTGAAAACTTCGATATAACATTATATTTGTGATCTTCCTCCTTAATTTGTGTTGCCATAACAGCTTCAAATTGAGCGAACCATAGCCACGGCGAATCGTTACTTGTCGAACTTTGCGAAAATAACAACTTGATGTAGTCTTAACGACCGCGTAATTTAATTAAACAAAAACTTAAAATAAAAACGTAAGATGATTAAAACCCGGCAGGCAAAAGCCAGGTCCGTAGTTTTAATCACGAATTCTACAATCGTGAACGCGGTAGTGACTGAACGACTAGGCTTATTTCCCAGAATTCTTTGCTGAACACCTGTTAAGGGTAACAGTCGACCTGTAATTATATCAGTACTGGAAAATGTGCCCAGACCAGTCGGGTTCACCAATATTGCGAGTCAATGAAACAATAAAGATTGTATTTGGTAATGACTAATTCATTATTATTTATCTTAACTTATATACTAATTAGACACAAAGGAAAGTGTACATGAGAAAGGTGGGGTGAACTTCTTAGGTACGTGCTTAACTTTAGTGCACGTACCGAAATAATATTATAATTTACATAGTAAGCAATGACAGAATATTATACAAGTAATGTTCTATGGCTTCGTCTCCGCAATCTGGCTCGTTTCCGGATAACTAATTAGTCTCCGTATTGGCGTTGTTACAAACCAACGTAAACAGATGCAAGTTATGATAAAAAAAGAATTGTGTGTACCTCCATTTGCTGTTTAAACAATTTTACTTGCGCGCCACTACGCATAAATAAAAGTACGAGTATAAATGACCGGTGTTCGCCGTGTCGCGTTCGGTCGAATGCGTGATTGCACCGAGCACTCCCTTTTGTTTCTCTAATCCGGCGACTGCTACTTATCCTTGTTTATTTGCTGAATTTTTTGATGAGTTGGACGAATGTTTGTTCGGTTTCCTGTGTTGAGGGGTTTGGTGTACTAATAGCTATTTATAAGGTTGGGGTCACCGCTCACCATGCAACCTGTTTGACCATTTCTTACGCACTGGAACGAATTTTGGTCCCCAAGGTCCATTTCCGACGATGTCGATGTTTGCTTTCTTATGACGACTTGGTGTTTTTTTTTTCATACTTACGGTGTAAGGGGGTGCATCTGTGGTCTTCTTATATTTTGGGGGCCTGTTGAAATTTAAATTGGCGGGACCTGCTTGTGGGAGACCAATTAAAATGTGCTGTTCATGTAGTCAGAAAACCGGGTCCGTAACTTAGTCGTGTTTAAATCGAACAATTTCGATTTGTGATCGTGCCGATCGCATTTGTGACTATCCGGCTTACTCTCTAGACTCCTTGCTCCTTGCTGAACACCATTAAGGGATGTATAATTCGTTCTACAATTATATCACCACCAGAGAGCAAGTTGAGCATGTACCACGATGTTTACATGCTCACGTCGGTTCACTTATTATTGAGTGAATTACGAAGGTGACAGCCGGAGGACTCAAAAAAAATAGTAGATTGTTAACCAAGGGATTACTAATAGTTAGAGGCAGAAATGGGTGTTTTCACACGGGTTAAACACTCTGCTTCGAATACAAGGAAAGCAAATAAATATTCAGATAAAAAAACTATAACAACAGAGCTTGATCACGTATCAAGTTTTGTACATTGTACATTCACTCACGCATATTTTTTTAAATGTTTTATTTTATTTCATTCGCTCTGTTTTAGGACAGGCTCAATTCTTTAGATCATACGGCCTTGTCATTATTTATATTTTTCCATACAAAATACTGTTCAGTTTTTAAACTTCATTTAGTTTTTTACGCATATATTTATTTTAAAGCGCGGGCGCTTTAGTCAGGCTTAGTCAGGTTTAGTCGGAGTCTCAATTAACATAAATATTAACTATTTTTATACCTTAAAATACCCAGTATCTTAAAATTTTAATTTATAACTGTTCAAATAATTATTGTTTGTGCTACTTACGTTTTATTTTATTGTAACTCAACTCTTATTTGTTTATGAACATTCATAAAACCAGAATGTTGTATTGACTTAATAGAACTTTGGCTGTATGCGTTTTTGTTATCGCCTCAAGATGTGCTATTTTTTTTTACTTTTCCGTCCTAGGGCCGAAATGTATCACTTTCAACCCGCATATCAGGTAAGTAATGACTCACTTTCAGAGCATGAGAGATGAAATAGTAGATTGTTAACCAAGGGATGAAAGCATCCCATTTCTGACGAGATATTTTGGTTATGGTAGTGGCAATAGTTCGAGGCAGAAATAGGTGTTTTCACCCGAGTTAAACACTCTACTTTTCATTTCGAATACGAGGAAAGCAAATAAATAGTCAGATAAAAACTTATAACAATAGAGTTGATCACGTATCAAGTATTGTACTTTACGCCATTTTTTTTAAACTTTTGTTTTTCATCCGCGCTTTTTTTCAGGGCAGGCTGTAGTCTTATGCCCATACCACCTTGTCATTAGTAAAATTTTACCATGCAAAATATTCTTCATTTTTTTTATTTCTTCAGTTAATTTTTCACGCACATATTTTTTGGAAGCACTATAGAGTATTTCTTTAATGATTTGATGCGTTACGGCGGGCTATTTCGTCAGGTTTAGTCGGTGTCTCAACCTTAAAATACTGATGGTGATAAAGACTTAAGGTATAACTGTCCAAATAATTATTTTTTGTGCTATTTAAGGTTTATATTGTAACTCAACTCTTTTATGTTTATGACCATTCAAAAACCAGAATGTTGTATTGACTTAATCGAACTTTGGCTGTATACGTTTTTGCCATCGCCTCAAGATATACTGATTTATTTATTTTTTACTTTTCCGCCCTAGAGCTGAAATGTATCACTTTCAACCCGTATATCAGGTAAGCAATGACCCACTTTCAGAGCATGAGAGATGAAAACAATTTATTTAAACTAATTTAATTAATAAAAGTAATACGTACAGAATATTAATTTCTAAATAAGTAGACTTGGACTATGCTAGTACCAAAGTGATTTTATTTTACATAAAACTCGAAACAATAGTTTTACGAAGTCAGCACATTTATGTGGCGTGATCGCTGTCGACGACGAGGTGCTGATTTTGCGGATTCTATAGATTCTATGTTCAACGTCCGTTCTTGTGCAACTGGGTTACCTACACGAGGCAAACATCCATACTTTCAGAATTGGTGTAGGCAGAGCACGTAACAAGTGTAAGTCAAATAACAAAAAACTTTTATTTGTAAACATGAGTTCTGCCATAATATAGTTCAGGAATTTCTTTAAAAGGCAGTTCTCGGGAGCTTTTCAGTGAGTCTATGTAATCTGAGTACCAGCATCTAATCCAATTTTGTGATATAATATGTAGAAATGTAGGTACCACATTTACTTCCAGGGTTTTAACGGCATGTAAACATTCCCTGCCCAGCATTGGCCATTGTCTTGAATTATTTTTATTGTTAGACCATGTTGATTTTGGACGTATAAAAAAATATTTTTGTTATAACGATGATTAAGATTAAGTACCTACCTATATTAAGAATATAAAAACGTGTGTAAATTGCAAATAAAAATTATATAATCTACCTACCTATCTCACTCGTTTTATTTACTCTGGTTCTTCTCTAGTGTTAATAGAATAGCAGGTCCTAGGTAATACCAGTAACAGGTACCTACTTTATGGTAAGTAGAATTGAATTGTGGATAAGTATTAGAAGTCATCATCTCAGCCCTGCTGGGCATAGCTCTCCCTCCGCCAAAGAGAGTAAAGGGCCCCCCATATACGATACGATTCATCGTTACGATCCGTGGCTTCAGACCGATCGAAACGACTGATCTGTAGTGTTGCCGCTCATACACGAAGCGATTGGTCGTTACGATCGATCATTTATTAATTTGAAATGATACGATAAAGACATGCTCAAAAATTCAATACGTGCCCTGTAAAATGGAAATTGAACTTCTTTTCTCGTCTGTGGCGGTAACTTTGATTATGTTACAGAAGAAAACAAGAAAACCTAGAAAAGTGTGGGTTAAGAAATGGCTATTAAAGAGAAATCAGTATTCGCATGTAAATATAATAAATAAATTAAGGTTCCACCCAAAAGATTGGCACAACTATATAAGAATGACGGAACCTACTACGTACATAAAATCGTTACGATATTCATGATTGCATGGGTTTTTGTTGAGATCTCCGATGTCGTCTGCGATCAAGTAAATCGTTAACGATCGTAACATACATTACAGATCCGTAATTTCAATCGGTCTGAAGCGACGGATCGTAACGATGAATCGTACCGTATATGGGACCCTTAAGGGAATTTAACCTGCATAAACCACGCTGGCCGGATGGGTTAGTAGGTATAGAGTTGAGTCGAGTTTACCTTCTCTAAACATACTACCTACATAATGTCTAAATACATACTAAATACCCAAACTCCGAAATAAACATTTGTGGACGCAAATATTGGATTCGACTCGGGTATCGAAGCCGAGATCTCAGGGACGGCAGTCGCATACACATCCGACGGTGCCACCGAGGCAGTTAGAATGTACCGGGGATGACAATTAATAACAATAAAATGAAGACAATATGTAAGTTTATTATACTCTATAATGTACACTCACAATATAATGTAAGGACAGGAAATACATGTTTTATAACCTATTATAATCTGGTTACTTTGCATTCATAAGACATTTGGATGAACTTTTTCGTTTCTGATTAATAAATAAATGAAATTATTCTTTTTAGAATTGTATATAAAGTTTGAAAACTGTATGTGATTTCGTTCACAGAGGCTGACGTCCATTCATCTATTGTATCTTCAGGAATCCCCAGTTCTAATAGGAATTTTTCCGTATCTCTGCAAGTGTAATAACCATATCTATACTAATATTATATAGAGGAAACTATTGATTTTTTGCATTGAATAGGTTATGAAACTACTTAACCGATTTTGATAATTCTTTCAGTAATATATACCTACCTACATTATCCCAACATTATTTTTTTTTTTTCAAAACTACAATATAGCTGCTACTTTTTATTAAATTCAGTCGGCCAAAGTGACATAACCCATTATAAATGTGCCCGGTGACGGCAATAGGCTTGCCTCCTATTACGTGGGACTAAAAATACTAGCAAGTTGTGGGTGTGTAATGCACATCTACCCCTTCGGGGATATAGGCGTGATGTGTGTGTGTACATTATACCAGATTGTGATTGACTGAGGTTGCGAAGCGTCCGAAGGCTCCGTTTCAACTTGCAGACTGGGGAGAATTTCTTTCTTCTGTAGCTCTACATCTACGAGTTCTGTCAGATCATGTTTGAGGTCGTATTTATCAACCGATTTGCATGAAACTTTACACACACACTCCTTGCTTACAATGAATATGCATGCTTATAATGAATGCGGCCGCGGCCGCTCTAACTTCCGTTGCCGGGCATCTCTGGTTACAAGCAGAACGTATTTCCAGTGGCGCCCAGCGGTCCAGTGGCGCCCGGCGGTCACAGAACCACTAGTACCTTGTTATAAGTTGCTTTTTATAAACTTAAGACAAACGAGTCTTTTACGCGATTATTGAGATATATATATATACATACCTCTTTACTACCCTAAATAATTTATGCTTTCGATTGTCGGCACGTGGTGGAACTTTTAATAATACATTTTGAAAAAAACTTACTTGTACACCATTCCACAAATATTTTTATTTTCAATAAATCCTGACCGGTTTCGCCTTATGGCATCATCAGAGGTGTTTACTCATACTCAATCACTCACACAATTCACTTTTGTAAAACATTTTCTACTAATGTTATTTACTTTTAGAACACATTTCGCTAATATTCGCCAATATCCCTTTTTACTAGGTAGTAAAGAGGTATGTCTATATTTCAATATTCGCGTAAAAGACCCGTTTGTCGTATAATGTGTACAAAACGCGAAAGTTTAAAAAAGTTACTTTTATCCTGGTCAAGAATCAATTTCGTTTATTCAGTTTAGGCACATAAAGAGCACATATGAATGTAATTATGTTACCTTGGGAATTGGTTTTATGGGAATGGGAAATGGTCCGAGACGCCCAGGACATTAATTGGCTGTGCCATAGCAACTGGCACGGAAGATTTTGTTGCCTATCATTAACATTTCATCGCAAGGTAACGGGTTTCAAATTAGTTTTTCAAAATAACAATATAGCTGCAAATTTTTATTAAATGAATTCGGCCATTTTGGACATAAATGTGCCTGGTGACGGCAATAGGCTTGCCCTATTACGTGGGACTAAAAAAATACTAGCCAAATTGTGGGTGTCTAATGCACCTCTGTCTACCCCTTCGGGGATATAGGCGTATGTGTCTGTCTGTCTGACACAGAACTTTTTTTTTTAATAAAATGTTGGGTAAATGAATGCTAGTCCAAGAGCTAAATATACTTCTGCATCGTGATGACGCCCTCTTTGTATTCTATCAGCCTGTGATCAAAATAAAACTATTTATATTTATAATTGGTGTATTCAATTCTACTTACAACGAATCTAACAAAAACAATGGAGGCAGTCAATAATTAAATCCACACGATATCAAAAATACAATCTATATGGGTACACTACATAAATACGAATAACTTTATTCCGTCAGTCACAAATTTCAAAATACCGATTTTCATAATTCGGACTGGTTCAAAATTCCGAATATAACAACTCCGATTGATCATTATTCCTATTTTAATAATTCCTAAATTTCAATATTCCTAACGTTTATAATTACTACTCTCAAAATACCGAGCTTCAATAGATCGAATAACAAAAAGTCCGACTTAATGATATTTCCAAACATCAACAATACGAATACTGATTATTAAAATACCTAAATAGCAAGACACATAAACACATCTCATCTCATCAGCTCCTCAGAGAGAAGTAGGTATAATATTATATTTAGTATGAGGAGGTAGAATTAAAAAACTAATGACAGATGCGTTGTCTAAAGAAGAAAAGATAAATAAAATCATTTTAAAGAAAAAACTATATGATGAAGTTAATTTTTTACAGTGTATTGGTACTCATTTAGAAGTATTGTTTACTTTTGAATAAAAATATTTTGTTTCGAATAAAAATATTTTGTTTCCCTGGTCACATGCCAAAGTATGTTTCCCAAATTTTTTATATAATACAGATCATTTCCGGCGCTTCGCCGGCCGCTGCCACGACACGCTCGCTTCGCTCGCTCGGCTCGTGCTCTGTTGTGGTCACAGTTCTAACCTAACCTAACCTACTTCTACCCATTCCAGATACCCAGACTATACTGCGTGAAGTTGGTTCTGCAACGATTTCTTTCTGTCACTAAATTCTGTAGAACAAACATGTTGACTTTTAGTTTATTCGAAATCGGAATGTCGTGTTTCGGACCAAGAAACCCTTCGAGCATTTGACTCTTCGAAAATCGGAAAACTAACAAATCGCTTTAATGACTTTCGGTAAAATAAGTTTCGTGATTTTTAATAATAGACATTACAATTCTTAGGTATTATGAAATTCGGACTTTTGAAAATCGGAACATCGAAATTCGGAATAAAGATTTTCGGAGTATTTGGGTGTTCCCAATCTATATACAGTAAGAATAAATAATCATCATTGTACTAACTTTGAGTTACAAACTATTATTTATTACAATATTCTAATAGGGAGATACAGTTCAATTACATAATAAAATATATACAAATATACATTATTCGTTATGTCACAATTTCTACAATATACAATGTACATAATAGTCTATTATTATACTTACAAAAAGACTTTCAAATAAATAATGAAAACAATATTCACTTCTTTTCGTTGACTAGCGCTTGGCCTAAGGACGCAGTCGCAACAGTCGGGTTTGCTGCAGACACAATTTTATCCAATAAAAGACGGGCTTGCACCTGGAAAGAAAAACATACGAATTTAAACCCATTGGTAAACCCATTATAGGCTCTATAACTCCAAACGTAACAAAGTTATGTGGTCCATTATAGTTTTCCTTCAAAGTTCATCAACTTTGTTAGTTGTTATAGAGCCTATAATGGGTAACTACGGAACCCTATATTACGCATGTGCCGACACGCACTTGGCCGGTTTTTTATTCTAAATTAACATCTATTCACTAAATGCATGTGTAAATCACGTTTGTCTGTGTTCCGACTGAATTGGCTGGACCAAATGTAACGAACTTTCACTAGCAGATGGCTGATGTCACGCCTGCATACTCGGGCGGCATTTATAGTTAAAGGTGCCAATGGCTACGTATATAGCAATCTTTTTGAGGAGTACACAATATGGACTACTTTTTATCCTGGGAATGTGATCCCGTAGGAACTATAACACTATTCCACGGGTTAAAACAACTTGCAGTCGGTGTCGTAAAAATACGACGTGAGCAAGGCACGGTAATATTTGTCGCATAAACGACACAAGCGATGAAAAGGTTAACTCATTGATGAGCACCATACTTCATAATAAAGGGCCCTACTAACAATCCGCCAGCGGATATCGGCCTGACAGTTACTTGAAGTTACACCCGAAGACCGTGCCATGAACAAGAGACTTTAGGATGCCTTTCGACCAGAGATGTGCTATGCTACGTTGCCATAGATGCGTTTGACATCCACCAATCCACAAAGCATGTCATAGCACAAACATTTTCATTGGTCCATAAGCATCATCGCAGTATAGTGGGGCCCGCTTGAACCCCTACACTGTTAGACTGCTTTTACACGCTCGTTTTTTTCACAGGACAACGGAAAGGTAAGGGGAGGTCGCGGTGCCTTCGGCGCAATTTTTTCGACAGACCTGTGTCCAGTGCGTGTAAACACATTTATTATAAGTCGTACCCCACCAGTGAATCCGGTAAAAATAACAATCCGTTGTCCGTTGAAAAATACGCTCGACTAAAAGTGAACTTACTAAGAAACGACTCACATAACGTCATGAGAGAACTCCTTCCAACCAAGGCTTAATTTCACTGTATTTTGAGAAACCGGTGCTGGGTACCTTAAGAAGATACCGTTATGACTAACTATCGGTATCCAATCACCAGCCCTCAGGAGCTGACTAAGCTTGCAGTGTCGACTAATAAAGGTCAACATATTCAACCAATAGTATTGCAGAGAATATCGATCACGTGATCTAATTAACATATTTTTTGACATTTCCTGTGATATTATTGGTCTCGAAAAATATAATACGAGTTAAATCATATAATATAGATAAAATCGGATACGGCGTAAATTACTACTGTAAATAAATAAGTTATTTGATCAATATGCAACAAAGCGGCGTCTATACAATCGGCCATCACAAGCGATCACCAATGTGCATCATCAATAATCATCGTTCATGTGCAATTATCTACAATACCCGATGATCGGCGCCGATTTACTATAAGAACGTGTTACGAACTTATGACGATGATGGCGGCAATCATGGCCAATTCTGCGATTGCCCATCATGGCCGATTGTATTGGGGCCGCTTAGTATTCTACCTCATTCCCATTTGCCAAGGCTGCTTTACGTACAGCGTCAAGATCTTCAGCTATCCGTTGAGATTTCTCTTGAGCTTGTCTACGTTGAGCTATGTACATATTTCTGGAAATAAAATTTTGTTATTTTTAATAAATTGTAATACTTATATGCTGTAAAATTAAATGCAATATTTACAAAAGATTCGTAGTAAAAATTAATATTTTAATTGAATCCAAAGACAAGGAGGCTACGTTTGAGTGGATTGACGGAAGATGCAAATGACACTGTTTTTCACATTTTTCAAGAAATTTTGTAAACACTTAACACGTTCTATGCCAACGCGGTCAGTGCTGACCGACAGCTAAATTTCCCTTTAGGCCTAGCAAAAATCAGTTCTGTTTTTAATTAGTTAAATTATTTTTTTTGCTTATATGGTTTTATCTTATGTCCAAATGTATGTTGTTTTTAACAAAAGTCATTTTGAGATATTATTTGGGGTAAAAATGAAGTATCGGGCAGCACTGACCGGCGCGGCCTACGGAGACAAAAATCAACTTTCCGTTACAGGGAGCCGCGCGGGTCGAGGTGTCGGGTCACCCGCACTCGCCCCTCTCGCTCTCGATTTTACACGCGCTCACGCAGTTGACGACAGTATCTTGAATTAAGACACCGCGCTGCGCTTTTACTAATAATAGTATTTGTTTCTTTGTATTTATTGATATCATGGACGATTTCGATGACTTTGTGCTTACGCAAGACATGTTGACGCAGATCGACGACATAGAAATCGATCTTCTCGATAAAACTTTAAACCTAAGTATTGCTAATGAAGAAGAAAATATTCCTGTCCCCCGATTGAACAAAAGACACCGGCGAATCCTGTCTACAAGCGAGGGTAGTGATGCCGAAATTGATGCCGCTATCCAGGATTTACAAATTGGTTCGTCATCTACATGAACAGATCCGAAAGGTAATCAGCGGAATATAATTCCCTTTACTGAATGTTGTGGCATGCCGGCTTCTATTCGTGCAAGGATGTATAATAAATCTCCTGCTGATTTTTATGCACTTTTAGTGCCAGATAGTCTTTTACAAGAGATTGTCGAGTGTACTAATGCCTTCGCTATTACTAAAATAACTAGCACTGCTGAAGCTTCGAAAAATGCACGTATTCACTTATGGGCAGAAACAAATCTTGTTGAGATGAAAAGCTTTTTCAGCTTGATTTTGTACATGGGTCTGGTAAAACTTCCAAAACTTGCTGATTATTGGTCTACGGATGAAATTATGGGCCAAAACTTTTCTCGAACTGTAATGTCTAGAAATAGGTTTGAACTGCTTTTACAAATGATCCACTTTTCCCGAGATGACGATAATAATAGATCAGACCGACTTCACCGAGTTCAATACTTGCTGGAGACGCTGAATGTCAATTTCAAAACAAATTTTATTCCGGGACAAGACATATGCGTCGATGAAAGCATGGTTCCATTTCGAGGACGATTGTTATTCCGCCAATATAATAAACAAAAACGTCACAAATACGGAATCAAACTTTTTAAACTGTGCACTTTACCTGGTTATACATTCATAATCAATATATATGCTGGTAAACAAAGTGAACAAATCAATGTCACCCCTCAAAGAGTTGTAATGAACCTTTGCCAGGACTTACTTAACAAGGGGTATTCTTTGTACACCGATAACTGGTACACCAGTGTACCATTAGCCAGAGAACTCCTGCAAAATGAAACACATCTGATTGGAACTTTAAGAAAAAACAGAAAGCATTTTCCTAAAGTTGTTGTTTCTACCAAGCTGAAAAAAGGTCAGTTTATAGCGAAAGAAAGTGATGATGGGATAACCGTTTTACGATGGAAAGATAAGCGGGATGTGTTGGTGCTTTCCACAAAACATTCAACACGTTTCGTTTCCGTTACCAAAAATAATAAAACTACTATGAAACCGGCTATTGTCGTAGATTATAATAGCGCCAAAGGAGCAGTGGATTTAGCTGCTGATCAGATGGCAGCATACCAGACCCCATTAAGGAAATCCCTAAAATGGTATAAAAAACTTGCTTTTGATCTTATTTTGAATGTCGCCTTGGCGCTTTAATTTTATATAAAAGTGTCACAAATAAATCCATACCCATTGTAGAGTTTAGAAAAGCTATACTAAAGAGTTTTGTGGAGAAAACTTCAACATCCAGAGCACCTTCAGGACGAACCACAAGAAGGAAGCACGTGCTGCAGAAAAAAGAAGGACCTTCTCAGAAGGTGCGTCGGTATTGTGTAGAGTGTTACAAGAAAAATGTTACCACATATGGGCGTGCACAGGCGAGAAATAAGACTAAAAAAGTACCTACTTTCTGTAATACTTGCACCGATGAACCTTTTCTATGTGTCGAGTGCTTTGCCAACATTCATGCAAAATTTGTATGATTTTTTAAATGATTTTCATTTTTATACGGGTAGTTGGTATTGTTGCCATCTACCGACATGGTAAATAAAATAATGTCAAGTTTTCCTTTTGATTGGGCTTAATTTTTAGGAATTCGATTGTTTTTTTTTTTCTACAATAAATTTGTCTTTCGTAATTGTTTTTTTTGTCAGTCTTAATTTTTTTTTAAAAACCAAGTTCATTTATAGTAACTAGAGGGCCATGCGGGTCAATGGATACGGGGTTTCCTTTGATAGCACTGCCCGACAGCCTGGAACAACGAAACGAAAACCCTCGTAAAACGCGGTCAACACTGACTGACGCGGCCCGAACGGAAAGTTAAGATGTCAATCAGCACTGACTGACGCGGCCTGAACGAGAAAAAGCATTTTATCCCGTGACAGAGAACGTGTTAAGTACATAAAGTAAGGCCATCGAGAAAAAAGAAAAAACCTGAACAGTCTCGGGGTTTAATTAAAACATTTTTTTTTTTCATTAATTCCCTATTCTTCTTCTTTTCGTGTCGATGGACAACACATAATTTTTATTAAATCAACTTGGGCCAGTGCTCTGCGACGCGTATCGCATTTGGCCTGGTCTCATATAGGTCCTCTAAATTACAAGACTCCGGGCAACCCGGACACTAGAGCATGTGGTTCATGGTTTGAAGTGCCAGACCACAATCACAGACTCTCACTAGAGTCAATGTATATATCCCCATCTGGATAGATTATCTTTGGATCGGCCAACCTGAGTCCGCAGTCTATTAAGCGCCTTCCAGGTAGGCCAGGGGAGTTTCTGTCCGGGAGGTAGTTTTTCTGCCGGCGGGATGAAAGTGGGCACCGAGGAACCGTCTTGCCATAGACTTACTCTTGCCTTAGAAGCGTCGGTGTAGCTGGCAGGAGTAGTGCGGAGAAAGCTGCATCTGCTTTTCAGCCTTTTGGTTGCTGCGTTTTGCCCATAGAGTAAGTGTCTCGGATCAGCCATCTGTTTAGATGGTTCAATTACAGTGGCGACCTCTCTACGCACCGCGGGGGGAGCAATACCTGCTAGTGGATACAGCATTCTCGTTGGTGTCGGTTTTAGGCAGCCAGTGATTCCCTATTCTAATCGCTGTCGTCTGATCAGGCGTATTTATGACAGAACTATCTATTCTATCAGGTTGACAAATTGTTGAGAACTAAGGTACTAAATGTTTACCTGTACCATAAAACACGCAACGACAGTCGCATCGCTCTCGTCGACCAACTTAGAGATGTTATCGGTATCGGACTTGGTGACCTTACTTTTGAAGATGTCTATTTATTTACAATAATAATTACAATACACAATTATATACTAAAAACATATACATTGCAAAATATCGTTTAAAAAATCCTCCGCGTCATTGTCGACTGAGAAGGTTCCCAGAATGATGACTGTGTTGCCACGTTGGATGGCGATACTTATTCTTTGGGCCAGAAAATAGCCAGCCTTCTGGTCCTGAGAAGCATCGTTTAAGCGTTTAGCAATGCCTCTATAAAGGCGGCGAACGCTCGGACCCCATGAAGAGAATTATTATTTACCTGATGACAAAAACTTGAAGTAAAATTCCCACAAATGCAACCCCTGTACACATGGCAATGATAATATAATTGGGAAATTTTATCGTAGACGCTGGTTTCTTGCGCAAAGGAGCTTCGTATGTTGTTTTAGCATTGGTTTGAGATGCATAATAGTAGCTGTAGCTAGGATTGTTGCGCATGCTGAAAATATAATTACAATTTCTTTAGCACGTTTTTCAGAAGGGATAGGCTAAGATGTAATAGGGGCAAGCCTCAGATCAACCATCTATGGATAGATGACGACTGTCACCCGTTTTCTCCGTGGCGACTACTAAGCGACTCTGATATAGGTTGCTCGGTATATGTTTGCGTTCCACTAGGGGCGCCACATTACATTGAAACACATCAAAAACAAGATCTCAGAACAATAACTACAAAGAATAATTAGTTCCATTTTTTGCTACACGACAACTTAGACTGCGAAACTATAGTGACGTTACGTCATCTTCGACTGTTTGACTGTTCAGATGTGCAAAGTGGTTGTTAGTGGTTCAGACCGATTATCAGCGTGAATGAAAATTAAAGTGTCTGTGAGTAATTTCAAATTAATGGAATCGGGAACCATTTATAAACATATCACGTGGGCGTCCGCTAGTATTATAATATGAATTACAAAAAAATTGTTCTTGGGGTGGACTTGACGGCTGTTCCCTTTCTAGAGGGAACTCGCAACCAACATACCAAGGGGCCTATTGCACTATAAAAAAACCATAACCACACTGTAGTTCAAACCAAAATTGAAATAGCCAGGACAGTTCATGCCACTAAATAGAATTTCTGCAGTTCGAGCATACCTATTTCACACATCAACATATTTTTTGGGCAAAGAAGAGATTTGGCTGGCAGATGGATAGGTTTTTGGCAAATATACCCATCCTTCCCAGAAAAAGAAGCAGTATTGTACAAAAGCAAACTGCTTGCAAATATCACTACATAATAAAATCAAAGCCCTATGCCACCTGTCTGTCTGTCAAATCTGAAAAACAATGACACCAATTTTCATGCCTTTTTCACCGATGGATAGAGTAGTTGTTGAGGAAGATTTCAGACTACTTTTAACCCTGGGAATGTGTTCCTGCGAACTATAAACATATTTCACCCAGGAAAAGTCACCGGTGTTTGCTAGTAAAATAAAGAAATAGTCTTACTTATAAGGCACATGTGTTCTATATACATAAGAGTTGTTGGTTTCTATCGCCATCATATTGTCGTACCGAGCACGGCTGCTGGGCTTGCCCAGTACATTATACGCTTCTACAACATTAACAAACTTTTCTTGCGCTTTCACATCTTTGTTTTTGTCTGGATGGTACTAGAATTAAGTAAATAAAATAAATGTTTTACTTTCATCAATCGACACCCTAAAATTTAAGTGTTTCACTATTACAATGAGTTGGGCTGTTGAGTTTTCATATTAGTTCAGCCGGTCAAAGTAGGTATTACCCTTAGAACGGAAACAGGGATTTATTATCTTATAAAAATTAAACCTAGTTTGTGAAAAAAAGAAGTATTACGCCTGAACTGCTGGACTGATTGCGCTAATTCTTTTTTATTATCAGGACTTTTAGGAAGAAAAACCGGTACGAAGTTCGTTGGGACAGCTAATACGTAATATATTACACCTACATTCTGCAACATTGCCACAGACAGTGATGAAGCATTGCACATTCACTTATTTACGGTTTCTCTTCCTCTAAAAACTAACATTATGTCATGCACTTCAAAGTATGTAGGTACCTCTTTACTTAATTGAATAAAAGCCTGCTTGATGTCCTTATCCGAACAATTTCTTTGTAAATTGAGAATGTCATAGTGGTTTTTACGAGCAATACTGAAAAAATAAAGGAAGAAAAGTAAGTGACGCCTTGACAAAGCGATGCCATTGCATTGTTTAAAGTGCATCACCTGTACAATCTTAGTAATTTCTTAATTGACTTTATGTTTTGAGTTTGTTTAATTAAGAACATTACGAAATACACTATTCAATTTAAACTAAAAATATTTAGAAAGTTCATGTTATTATTTTGAAGGTTCCATTTTTATCTGGACACTGTCGGTCAGCTCAGCAGTCAGTGTCACTGTTACTGTCAAAGAAAAGTTACATGAGCTGTTTGACGTAACAAATTGATGGTCTTAACGACACAAAAACCTTTTTAGCCACTATTTAAATCCTCTATGAATGGAAAAATAATTATAAAACCTCACACATTGTCATGGAAAATTGGGATAAAAGCCAGAATAAAAATAAAATAAAATATGAAAAAGATCGGTTAAAATATTCAAGAAGTAGGCTGTATGAACTGCCACCATTAGCTTGTTGAAACGAAAACGAATTAAAATTTAGAGCAACGCGCGCAGAGCGCGCGAAAGTTGGTACGAGATTGGAAAAAATCTCCTTCATAAAAATTTTGTATACAATTCCAGTATGTACCTATTAATTTTCATAATAATGTACTTATTGGTTTTGATGAATTTTACTATTATTGAAGTGTGTAACATTTAAGTTAGAAGATAGGCAAGGTAAGTCTATATTTTCAAGCAGTAAGTTTTTTGGAGGTTGTATTTCTATTTTCTATTGTATTAAGTACCTATGTACCTACATACCTATTTATTTATTTACTTGTTTTGCTTGTATGTAATTGCTATAATATGATTGTGCTAGTCAATTTATTTGACGTTATTTTCTTTATATTTTAAGTAGTGGTAATTATCTTGCGAAGTATAGGTAAGTAAATATCTACCTACATTTTACCGTTTGTAATTTAGTAAGAGTGCTTTGTTTTTATTATCTAAGTACCGAAATATGAAAACAACACAGCAGTGCACAAAACTGCTGTAGGTATAATTATTGTGTGAGAACCCGTGAGATGGCGACCTTCACGAACGAGGAATATGCTGATATGTTGATGAGGAATATGATGATATGGACAATAGAGGCAGTACCTAACGGAATGCTTTTGTTGTTACTACTACCTGGGTAGCTTTTATCAAAGTTTTTATCCAAGACCTTCAATAGTTCTTCAATAGAAATGTAAATATTTTGAAGCGTGTCTGCAGCCTAGGTGTCATAGTTTTTTTTTACTATTGCTGGTTGAAGTTTGATTTGTACTGATTTTGTATTTTTGCTATAACTATCAATCTTCTATCTACGACCCATTTAGTTGAGGGAACTCTAATTTTATTTTTCATAATGATGAAGAAACTAATCTGCTACACAAAAATCGTTTAAAAATAGAAATTAGAACAAAAATAAACGAAAAAGATAGGCCAATAGACAAGAAATCGGAATTTTTTCAAAAAAATCTTCAATGCCTTATAACTTGAAAAGGGTTAGGTTGGGGGGCAGGGGTCCAAGTTGAAATTTGTCAGAAATGGTGGGAACTGCCAACCCTGAATGGGGTTCGCACGACTTGCCAGGTAACCCTGTATTTAATTAAAAAATTGAGAGCGCGTAAAATATATTTTTTAACATTTTTCTATATACTAATAAAAACACATTTCCAAAGTTTATATAAAGCCACTTTCACAA
Organism: Nudaria mundana; assembly: GCA_963556515.1. Lineage (NCBI taxonomy): Eukaryota > Metazoa > Arthropoda > Insecta > Lepidoptera > Erebidae > Nudaria > Nudaria mundana. The sequence goes on along the minus strand of OY748298.1, from coordinate 6,692,294 downwards.
GTCTCTTGACACTCGCAATTCCTCCGAACTCTGGAAATTTCTCAAAGCCAATGGTATCGGCAAGTCTACTAACTTTAACAGCCATGACTTCGACTTATCGGCTCTTAATGCACATTTTTCACTTCCTCCTCTGATTCTTGATCCCAGTGTAAAGTCAAGTACTTTGCACGATCTCTCGCTACTACCGATACCAGACTCTCCTTCGTTTAAACTAACTGCTGTCAGTGAAGATGATGTTAAAAAGTCACTCTTGTCTATCACATCTTCTGCTGTTGGTAACGATGAACTATGCTCAAGAATGTTCACTCCTATACTTTCCGCTATCCTCCCCATTCTCACTCACATATTTAATTACTCTCTGAGCTCAGGTTGCTTCCCTCGCGCCTGGAAGCAGGCCCACATTATCCCACTACCCAAATCCCAAAAGCCAACTCTCCCGTCGCAATTTCGCCCTATTTCCATCCTTCCTTACTTATCCAAAGTTCTTGAGCATTTAGTTCATCGGCAGCTATCCTGTTATCTGACGCAGCAGAATCTTCTCAGTACCCTACAATCTGGTTTTCGGCCAGGCCACAGCACAGTGACTGCCCTTCTTAAGGTTACCGACGATATTCGTTGGGCCATGGAGAACAAATCTCTCACTGTATTGGTACTTCTGGATTTCAGTAGTGCTTTCAACTCCGTGGACTTCGATGTCTTGATTGGTGTCCTTAAAACACTTAACTTTTCCTCGGAATCTGTGTCCTGGTTCGATTCATATCTTCGTGGGCGCTCGCAGTGTGTCCGCCTTGATGATTCATATTCGGATTGGCACGATCTCACTGCGGGTGTACCTCAAGGCGGCGTTCTTTCTCCCTTGCTTTTCTCCATTTTCATTAACTCTGTCGTTCGAGTCATATCCTCTAACTTCCATCTATACGCGGACGACCTGCAGTTGTATCGGCACTTTGCGTTGAACGAATACAGAAGTGCTATTGCTGCTGTTAATCATGACCTGAGTGCTATAAATAAATGGGCAAAATCTTTTGGTCTCCTAATAAACCCCACTAAGTCTCAGGCCATGATTATTGGCAGTAGGCAGATGAGGGGTGGACTAGATGCATCTTCTCTTCCTCCCATTTTACTGGACGGTTCCCCTGTCGTGTACACTGATACCGCAAAGAATTTGGGTGTAGTTATGGACTGCAATCTATCCTGGAAGACTCATGTTGGCGAGGTAAGTAAGAAGGTGCATTTCACTTTTCACACGCTTAAATGCCTCCAGAACTTTTTGCCTCTGAATATCAAAGTCTCACTTGCTCAGACGCTAATTCAGCCTATCTTGGACTACGCGGATGCCTGCTATTTGGATGCTACTGAGGAGCTGTTGGATAAACTCGAGCGCTTGCAAAATCTCTGTATCCGTTTTGTTTTCAATCTTCGTAAATATGACCACGTCTCACACTTTCGCAAGGAACTCGAGTGGCTCCCAATCCGCCGTCGCAGAGACACTCGGATATTATGTCTCCTTTTTAATATCCTGTTCAATCCCGCTTATCCTTCCTACCTGCGGGAGCGGTTCTCTTACGTGAACGCACCCGGTACCCAGTGTAGGTCTCACCTTAAGTACCGACTAAATTGTCCCTCCCACAAAACTGATTTCTTCATCTTTCCTTTACTGTTCATGCGGTCAGACTGTGGAACTCACTCCCCCCTGACATACAAAGCTGTAGAACTCTTCATCTCTTTAAAAAGAAAGTAAAAGCTCATTACCTCTCCTCTTAATCTTAGCTACCTATTATATTATAATGTAGTATACCTTTATGTAAGTTTATTATAGCACAGTATGTATTTATACATGTATATATGCCCCCCTTAGTTTATGTAAGTTTATTTACTTGCACTGCACACGCGTCACCCTCTCACCCCTACATCTCCGTTCAGGCCTGCTGTAAGAGATTCCTCTAGGAATAAGCAGTGCCCTTGTACTATGCTCACTGTATTGTTTGTACTACTGTTTTTGTGTTCTTGTTTCTATGTGTGTTGTACATAAATAATAAATAAAAATAAATAAATAAATAAATAAAGATTCATTGACTGGCCCTGGATTCCGAGGTATAAATCTTACGGCGCTCCACTAGTAGGTAATATTTATTTTGCTGCTTATGATTGCTAAGAAGTGTTTCTTTTGAGATAGGCAGGTACCTACGTGAACATCATCGAAATCTCAATGAAAGTGTCAAAGGGCAAGTACCACCCTACCTCTTGTCCGTCTTTCGTTCGTGAGGTCTATCTATACAGGCATTGTATCTAATTGTATGTATTGGCGAACGGAACGAGGGAAGGAAGAGACGGGCGGGTGAGTGAATCGGGCGCCCCGTCCGTGTTTTAGTGTACGCGCGTCTATTATCGCGAGTGGTTGTACGGTCATGCGAGAAGCAGCTGGAAGGATGGCCGAGCTCGAGTTCGAAGCGCCGCTCGCCCAAATTGAAGATGCGGATGATTGTCTTTCTACTATTGATTACCCACAGAAAACCATAAATGGTAATGACATTCGTCTTAACAACATTAATAATTTGAAAAGTGAATTGGTCAAAAGGAAGACCGACTCAAACAAATTAAACGACAATGAAGAACCTAAAACCGTGAAGTGTAAACAGGACAATATGCAAAATGGTGAAGGAGACAATTTCACGGAGACTTTCTCTGGTTCACTTGAAGATTTGGTGAATACATTTGATGAGAAGATTACTAAGTGCTTTGGAAATTACGAGGAAAGCGTCGAAAAGCTGGCACCAGTACAGGTTCGCAGCCAGGAGGAAATTATGAACGAATGCCAGTAAGTGTTTAATAATATCAGTACTTATCTTTAAATTCCAGTTAGAGTTTAGTATTTGGTTGTTACATAGGAATGCTGTGATCATTTGATTGACACAGATTATGAATGAGATATAAAAAAAGAAAATATAAACAAAATTGGGCGGGCGCCGCGCATGGCTTTTGAGTTAGATGTGTACCTATCGATCGATGTTTTGATGGAGGGTGCGCAGAGGGTTCGGATGACGCATCGCCACCCCCACACTCTCTTTGTTTCCAACCCTACTTGTTACTATATGACATAATACGCAGTTGAAAATATATGCTAATTCTTAAGTAGGTAGGTAAATAATAAGATTTCATAAAAATCTTATTTTTTTCGTGATAAGCTCCTGTAGATATACTATCTTGATACAATCAATTACTTAATAGATTTATTCATCTACATTACCTGCCGCAGTAGGAACCTTTGTATAGGATGATATAAGTTTGAGTAGGTACCTAGGACATAAAAAAAAATTCCGATGATGTATCAAAATACAGCAATCGTTAAAATTTGTGAAATCTATATTAGCTTAGTGGTGTCACAAAATCCAACAATAAATGTCACATTGGTTAATGTTCATGATTTGCATATAAATTATAATGAGAAAAGTATCATTCACACACAATTGTAGGTTAACGTAAACAAATGGCTACGATGTATCCAATTACAACATTTAATTCGTGAAACACAATAAGTACCTACCTTTTTTTTTTTTTTTTTTTTTAGTTCCGCGACCAAGGCCGCGGCCGCTCTAACGTCCGTTGCCGGGCGTCTCTGGTTACAAGCAGAACGTATTTCCAGTGGCGCCCGGCGAATAAGTACCTACCTATTATAAGATGAACAGAGATGGTGCTATCGTTATTTTCTAATTCTATTTGTAAATAATAATGGTAAAAGTCTCTCACACTATCTCATTGTACAGGAAAATGTAAAAGCTTTTTGCTGTGAGCATTGCGTCTTTCCCTCTTGGAACATAGACTTTTAATTATTATTAAGCACCTCATTGTTCTTTGTTTAAAATTACGTTGGCAACTTTTTAATAAAAAATAAAATCAGTTGTCACTACGAGCTGTTAAATTACGACAATAGCCTTTTTGCATAGTCTTCCACAACTTCAAAATGATCACTGACTAATAGGTACCTAATAGGTACTACAAGTTCAATGTTCAATTGCTCCAAAATATGTAACATAAAACGTTGTTGTATTGTAAACACAATATTTTGCACGTTATGTCAAACTGAATCTTTTGGAGCTGGTCCAGATGACCTGAATGCCAGGTGGCTGGGAACTACGCTAAATTTAAATGGAACATTTTGCAAATAACTCAAAGGATGTGCCCGTTACAACAAGTCCAGTGTTTTACTGTTTTCACCAGTTTTCACAAACAATTAGAGGAAACCTACATACCTACTTATAATAATGTAACGACTCCTTACATAATACATCATGCCATGTTTTTAGGTAATTTTCAAAGTAAAACTCAAACACCAATATTTATTTAATCAGTACATAAATATGTAGGTAAGATTATCCTAACTAAACTTAAGGTGCCAATTTTAAAGTACCTTTGAGACTGCCTATTTACCTAAAAATTCCCTACAACTTACTACTAAATATGCTAACCCAGCAGGTGATTACATATTTGAGCCGTTTGGGGTTGAGACACTGGGGTCATGGGGTCCGAGCGCTCGCCGCCTTTATGGAGACATTGCTAAACACTTAATCGATGCCTCTCAGAACCAGAAGGCTGGCTATTTTCTGGCCCAAAGAATAAGTATCGCCATCCAACGTGGCAACACAGTCATCATTCTGGGAACCTTCTCAGTCAGCAATCAGCAATGACGTGGAGGATTTTTTAAACGATATTTTGTAGTGTAAATATTTTAGTACATAATTATGTCTATTATTGTAATAAATTCTTATTGTAAATAATTATCTCACTACTTCTAGCACAGAATAGATTTCAAAAATATGAGAATATGGTTAAAAATACGAGTACAAACAAAATGAACAGTCAGTTTCTGAATACGTTCATCGTCCGGTGGTTAATTTGCAAAACGACAGGTGCTTGCATTGATTCCACCGTGGTCCGTGATTGGATGCCATACAAATGGCCGCAGATGTCGTGCGCACCTTGCGTTTAGGATTGTCCCGTCCTGATAAACACCTTGCCGAAAATATCGCTGGGACATGAAACATAAATAAACGAGTTCACCTTATAAAATTCTGCTTGTTTTGTCGGACCAAGTCCACATTAATTCATCATCATTCACCAAGCCTTTTCCCAACTCAGTTGGGGTCGGCTTTCCAGTCTAACTACGATTCGGCTGAACTTCGATATTTTCCGTGAAGCGACTGCCATCTGACCTTCACAACCCATGGGCGATATCGAAGTCCACATTAATTATTACCCCAGATTAAAATACGAGTGTGGATTGAAAAGTAGTCGGCCTAACACTGATCTATTTAGTTCTAAAAATCAAATCTACCCACATTATTTAGTTCAGTTCAGACCTGTTAATTGTGTGAAGTTTGAAACGTGTGCGATAATTAGTTTTAATTTTATAAATTTATTAACAAAGCAATCTGACATAATTTCCGCAAATGGAGCAAATCGAGCAGCGTGTCGTCATTGAGTACCTCCATAAGAAGAGGCTGTCATCAAAAGCCATCCATGATGATATGGTCAGTACATTAGGGGATTGCGCTCTTTCATATTCATCCGTCAAAAAATGGATAGCAGAATTCAAGCGTGGTAGAGAGAGTGTGAAAGACGAACCCCGCCGATGAAACCGACGAAAATGTTAAAAAAATACTCGACTTAATTATGGGAGACCGCAGATTGAAAATTAGAGAGATAGCCGAGATTATAGGCATCTTTTATGAACGTACTCAAAACATAATAGTCAACGTGTTGGGTTTCCACAAGGTGTCTGCGAGGTGGGTGCCGCGAGTGTTTTCAGTTGAGCAAAATGGATGCGATTGACTATTGCACGCGACTGTTTGGAGTTTTTTGAAGCTGATGAATGTGATTTTTTGAATCGTTTTGTTACTATGGACGTAACATGGGTTCATTACTGTACACCGGAAACAAAACAACAATCAAAACAGTGGACAAGACCTGGTTCACCACCCCCCAAAAAGGCTACGTGGTTTTTGTCGGCTAGTAAGGTGATGGCTTCAGTATTCTGGGACTCGAAGGGTGTGATTATGGTTGATTATCTTGAAAGGGGTCAGACTATAAACTCTGATTATTACTGCACCTTACTACGTTATTTACGAGAGGAAATAAAAGAAAAACGTCCAGGAATGATCAGAAGAAAAGTCCTGTTTCATCAAAATAACGCTCGTGTTCACACGTCTGTCCAATCAATAGCAGAAATTCACAACTGTGGCTTTGAACTGTTACCGCATCCACCTTATTCACCTGATCTGGCACCGTCAGACTTTTTTCTGTTCCCTAACCTTAAAAAGCACTTGGGAGGTCATAGATTTTTGACAAGGTCAAAGCAGCAGTAGACGCATATTTTGACACTAAGGAGGAATAATTTTTTTCAACGGGCTAAATGTTTGGAAGGAAGGATAGCAAAAGTGCATTGAACTTGATGGTGATTACGTTGAAAAATAAAAATATATTTCATTTATTACGTATTTATTTACTTGGTTAGGCCGATTACTTTTCAATCCACCCTCGTATATTCACGTATTGACTAACATACAGAAAATTAAATTATAATCTTCCTTATCAGACGCATGGAGTAATTGTTTGATCCCACATAATAGGTGACGCGCCTATGGCCGCTATCCGGAATCTTTAAGTTTGGCGAGCGAACTAAACTTTTTCAATAGATAGTAATATCAAAATAAGTTTTACAAACTATTAGTATGCTAATTATGCACTAGATACCACCACAATGGCACACGACGCACGTCTCCGTAATAAAACGTGCACTGCATGACTTCTAATACCCGTAGTTTGAATACTAAATAAGCAATCATAAATATGATTGATATAAAATCAATATCTAACTTCAGTAGATAGGTACTGATATTACTTATTATTTTATTGTATTTTGTATGTTTGTAATTAAATATAATTATATCCAAAAATACTGAACCAATTTCGAAAATTTTTCGTCTTTGAGGACAATAGGCTAGGTATATTTATTGCTAGAAATAAAAAACACTCGTACGGAGCTGGGGCCGACCACTGGATTTAATATTTTAATGTTACTTTAAGTAGTTAAATGTTAATATTTTAAACCACACATTCAATAAACAAAGTTAATTTCACAAAGTTGTTGTAAAGTAATTAATCATTTTTAGCAACGAAGTACCTGAGTGCCTACCTATATTAGATTTTGAGCGATATGTTCGTGTATATATCAATTAAACTTATACGTAGTTAATTGCTATAACCTTCCTAAACCACGCTTTCTAAAATTACTCATGAGCAATTTTCGCTGTTTATTAACATTCAATTTAATATTTTAAATATTAATTTGAAATTAATTAAATACGTATAATATAACATAGACAGACATACACCACGCCTATATCCTCGAAGGGGTAGGCAGAGGTGCATTATATACACAGCCACACATGGCCAGTAATATCGTTGGTCCTAGTATAGTATATGGGGCAAGTCTCTTGCCGTTACCGGGTAGGTACCTACTATTAAAAATCAATATATCCACTCCAGGACAGCCAGGACAAATGTTACATATCACTAAATAGAATCTCTGCAGTCCTAACCAATTTTACTTGCAAGTACTTGCGGTTTAACGGACGAGACTCTCTGAGTCAAACATAAAACTTTCCGATTAGCAATCGACTCGCCGACTATTATTGTTTTAATTATTTGTATTTATCAACGGATGTGTAATGTATTGTCAATTGCAACAGAGTGAATTGTATTATTATAGGTCTAGCGGACGCCCGCGTCTTTGCCCGCTTGACAAATTATATAGGTACTAAAACCTTCCTCAAAAACCGTACTCTATCCATTGGTAAAAACCGCATCCAAATCCGTTGCGTAGTTTTAAAGTTGTAAGCATACATAGGGGCAGACAGACAGCGGCGAAACGACTTTGTTTTATATCACGAGTAGGTATGTTAAGATTACTTACTGTTAGTTCATAAATATGGACTGTGTGGTCTGAAATAAAGGAAAGGGATCAGTTGCTGGTTCGAGTTCATTCCAAGACTATAGTTTTGTGATTCATATTGTAAAATTATTTGAGAATAAGTTAGCATACTTCATTAATAAATTAAATTTATGGTCACATATTACCTATAACCTATATCTACCCTCTCTGGGAGATCTGATGTGGGTATGTATGTATTCATTAGATATACAAAATAGGTTTAAAAAGTAGGTACTAAGTACTCTATACCTCGTTTGCAATCTCTTATCAACTCAGCAGGAAACATGGCCCACTTTTTACTATGGGTATATTCAATTATCATACTGTCTGCAGCATGCGTAATTTGCATACGGAGCCGTTGGCGAAATATCATCATCATCCACCGCTTTTCCCAACGCTGTTGGGGTCGGCTTTTCAGTCCAACTGTGATTTGGCTGAACTTTGATATTTCACGTGAAGCGACTGCCATCTGACCTCCACAACCCATAGGCGATATTGAATTTCTGTAGTTAGACCGGTCAGATTTTTGATTTAGGGCTCTAACTACCCCTATCGACTGCCATAGATGTTCGTATCATAACCGGGACCGACGGCTTAACGTGCTCTCCGAGGCAGGGGTCTCAATGTCTTAAGAACAAGCCGTTTGCGAAATAAATGTACAAAAATAATGTCTGTAGTTGCCTTCATAGCTACTGAAATCTACAAAATTATAATAGTTCTACGACTAACGTCGTAACTTTGATTTCCAATGTAATATAATGTGAATATAATTCCATACAATGTGTTTTATGATCTATACTCTATCTATGCTTACTATTTTTTTTTTTCTTTTATATTTGGTTCGCCAAATTGACGCCGCCCGCCTGGTGGTAAGTCGTGACGACGTCTAGCGATTGTGGGCCACTCTCACAGCACACATTACTATTGAGAGTGGCCCTCAACTTGACGACCTACTGATGTGCCTCTTCACGCTCCGCTTAAAGAACCCAGGATTATATGTGGGAGGAAACACGTGCACAGGCAGGGCGTTCCAGGCTACTATCGTTCGGCAGAGAAACGAACGTTTAAAACGTTCGGTTCTCGCGAACATGCTATCCACTGTGTGGGGGTGGCATCTCTGCCCGGCACGAGTCGTTCGGGATCGGAAGGAAGAGGGTGGGATCAGATTGAAGAGCTCTTCAGAACACTCGCCGTGGTAAATACGGTAGAATGCGGCCAAGGAAGCTATTGTTCGGCGCTGAACTAGCGGCTCAAGGCTTCCCGTTACCTCCGGACAATCTATAATACGGATAGCCCGTCGCTGCATAGCGTCGAGAGCGTCCAGCAGATACTTCGCCGAGCCGTCTCAGAGGTGAGAGCAGTATTCGACGCAGGGTCTAATCTGCGTCTTGTACAGCAGACACCTCTGGTCCGGTGTAAAGAATCTCTTTACCTTATTCAGTATTCCTAGTTTCCGCGAAGCTAGCCCTATACATCTTTCGATGTAGTTTTTATTATTGAGCTCTCGACGAACGTCTATGCCAAGGATATCAAGGTTGTCCTTCATTGGTAATAATGCATTCTGAAGAGAGGGTAGGGGAAGGAAAGGGGATTTCTTCGCAGTAAATGCACACACCTGTGTTTTGCGGGCATTGGCCGGCACGGCCCGCTGTGATGTTCCTCACGGAGACACAAATACGCCGCCCTGACGACACGTCTTACCTCAGTTACCCGGGTTATGTCATTGAGGAACAATTCCGCGACAAAGCCGGAGTGTGCGTGTTCGTTAGGGCGGATGTCTGCTGCCGCCGGTTGCGCTGTCTAGAGAACCCCTCCTACTCCGTCCTTTGGCTGCACGTGGATCATGGCTCTATGAGCCAGATCTACGTGTGCGTCTACCGCTCCCACACAGGGGACACTGGGACAACAAGGCTTTTCGAATACCTCAGCGAAATGGCTGACGATGCGCAGGTGCGGTTCCCGAACGCTGACCTGGTTTTCCTGGGGGACTTTAACGGTCATCACGTTGAGTGGCTGGGGTCCCTTAGGACCGATCATGCGGGACGATCCGCCCATGCATTCGCTCTCTCCCACGGGCTGACCCAGATGGTACAGGGGATCACCCGGATACCTGACAGGTCAGACCAGACGCCCGCCTTGCTGGATCTACTGCTGACGAGTCGCCCAGCCGAGTACAGTGTGTCGGTACGCGCCCCACTGGGCACTTCCGACCACTGTGTGGTGCACGCCAGCTTCCAAGTGCCACCGCCTGCTCGTGCTGAGCAAATGACTCGACGACTATGGCACTACTCGTCGGCAGACTGGGACGGTCTCCGCGATTACTTTGCGTCCGTCCCGTGGAGCCAACGCTGCTTTGTAGGGAAGGCGCCTTCGGATAGCGCTGCTGCCGTTGCTGGCGAGATCAGTCTAGGGATAGAATATTATATCCCTTTCACTGATGTCGCCAGCATCCGCAAAGCTCGCCCCTGGTTCGGGCGTGAATGTGCTGAGGCTGTCCAGAAAAAACAGTCGGCGTATCGCGCCTGGGTCAGGGCTCGGACGGCACGTGACCTGAATGTGAACCGCCTCAAAGCAGCGTACAATAGGGCCACTAGGTTCAGCAAGAGGGCCTTCAAGAGAGCGGATGCCCAGCGCATCGCGCGGCTTGGTCAGGAGCTCACATCCCACCCCACGGGCAGCCGTGGATACTGGCAACTGGCCAAAGCCGTACAGTAAAATTTTTGCCAACCCTCGCTGCCACCACTGCGTTTTCCTGATGGATCACTGGCTCACAAAGCCCAAGAGAAGGCGGACATGCTCGCAGACCTCTTTGCGGCTAATTCCCGCGTCGATGACCAGCCCCCCGCCCTCGCCAACTGTGGCCACACTATGCCTGATATTGTTATCAGGCAATGTGAGGTACGGGCAGTACTGCGGTCCTCGACACGCGGAAAGCCAGTGGCCCTGACGGCATTCCGGCGGTGGTGTTACGAAAATGTGCTGCTGAGTTGTCTCCAGTACTAACGCGTCTGTACCGCCTGTCATACTCTACAGGGCTCGTGCCGGAGGTCTGGAAAGAGGTGAACGTACAACCGATCCCCAAGAAAGGGGATCGCTCCGATCCAGGCAACTATCGACCCATAGCTGTCACCTCAGTCATTTGCAAGGTGCTTGAGCTCCTTATCAATAAGCAGCTCATGCGATACCTGGAGGATCACTCGCTAATCAATGATCGGCAATATGGCTTCAGGCCAAAACGATCAACGGGTGACCTCCTGGCATTCGTCACGCATGTATGGGGTGAGGCTATGGAAAAGTACGGCGAGTCCTTGGCTATTAGCCTGGACATCGCCAAAGCTTTCGATAGGGTCTGGCATGCTTCGCTCCTTTCCAAGCTTCCGGCATATGGTCTACCTCCTCAACTGTGCAGCTGGATTGCCAGCTTTTTAAACGAGCGCCGAGTGCGGGTCCTCTGCGATGGCCAGGCTTCTCGCTTCTTGCAAGTGAATGCCGGGGTACCGCAGGGGTCCGTACTATCACCAACTCTCTTTCTTCTGCATATCAATGATATGCTATCCCTCGGGAACATTCATTGCTATGCAGATGACAGCACACTGCACGGGAGTTACTCGGTTCGTCCGACGGCGGGGCGATCTGAGATTGAGGAGGAGAGACGACGACTCGTGGCTGATCTCGACCGTAACCTCGACAGTATCTCCCAATGGGGTGCCGAGAACTTGGTCGAGTTCAATGCCCGCAAAACACAGGCGTGTGCATTTACAGCGAAAAAATCCCCTTTCCATCCCCTACCCACTCTTCAGAATGCAACATTACCAATGAAGGATAATCTAGACATCCTTGGCATAGACGTACGTCGAGAGCTCAATAACACTAAATACATTGAGAGATGTATTGGGCTAGCTTCGCGGAAACTAGGAATACTGAACAAGGTAAAGCGATTCTTTACACCACACCAGAGGTGTCTGCTGTACAAAACGCAGATTAGACCCTGCGTCGAATACTGCTCTCACCTCTGGGACGGCTCCGCGAAGTGCTGGACGCACTCGACGCTATGCAGCGACGCGCTGTTCGCATTATAGATTGTCCGGAGGTAACGGGAAGCCTTGAGCCGCTAGCCCAGCGCCGAACAATTGCTTCCTTGGCCGCGTTCTACCGTATTTACCACGGTGAGTGTTCTGAAGAGCTCTTCATTCTGATCCCACCCTCTCCCTTCCGATCCCGAACAACGCGTGCCGGGCAGAGATGTCACTCTCGTACCGTGGAAACCGTCTTCGCGAGAACTGAGCGTTTTAAACGTTCGTTTCTCTGCCGAACGATGGTGGCTTGGAACGCCCTGCCCGCGCACGTGTTTCCTCCAACATATAACCCTGGGTTCTTTAAGTGAAGCGTGAAGAGGCACACTACTGGGTCGTCAAGTTGAGTCAAGTTGAGGGTCACTCTCTATAGTATTCCTGTGTACTGTGAGAGTTGCCCACAATCACCAGACGTCGCCACAGCTTACCATCAGGCGGGTGGCGTCAATTTGTCGACCTAAACATAAAAAATAAAAAAAATGCCTTATTAAGCTACTTTTTCTGCCGGTAATGTCTTCCCACGGGAATTGGGAGCAAGAAATCTATGTCATGCGGGCGGAGCCGCTGTGATCAGCTAGTTTACTATACCTTTAAAGAAAAATGGTCGTTAAAATTATAACAATTAGGTGGCAATAGCACCTTAACGCGCGTTTCAGGTTAACGAACTGCGATTCGCAGCTACCCACATAACGTTATCGCCCCTTTATGGAATCTCACTCAAGAACTAACATGATTTTATAAATTGTTCTTTATAGCTTATAAACCAAGGTTTAAATAACGTGTAACACCGGCAAGGCTCAATATAATCTTGTTATTAGAAAGTTTTGTATTATTAATACCTCTGGTCTAATCCAGCAACTCCCCAAACGATTTTCTTTCCTAAAAATATAATTACACTTTATACCGAACGTGATGTTGTCGCCGTCGTCTTCAACGACTGGGTATTCATTTTAATCAATACTGGTTTTTATTTATTGTTTGATTTTATGTCTGTTTTACGGTTTTGAAAAAGAAAAGACAAATAAAACCAGAGACTTGGGATGGCGCTCACTTCGCTCCCAATAAAACCAAATCTAATGGAGAAATGTGTACTCATCATTGCCTATTTGATAATGAGATTGGTTGCGTCCTCTCGTTAAGACATCGTAAGAAATTCAAACATGTATTCTGTAGTTTTTCAGTTTAAATCTAACGTGGTATATCATTAATCAAAGTCCAACTTGTTGAATAACCTATTTGTATGACAAATGATGTGTAGTGACGGGATTGCTTTAAATATAACTACGATTTACCAATTATAATATTGACAAGTTCATTTCGTGTTTTAATGTAATTTTATAAGTCCGTATTTCAAAACCTTGATATATAATTTATAAAGAATCTGAGATTGTACGATACGTATTAATTGGTGATGTCGATGTTTAACGATACTGTTGAATTACTTTCGACAACGATTACCCACGGAGGTAGCTCTTCATGGTTTTTAGAAACTTAGTTAATTTATTGGCGCTACGTGGGTGAATGAAGAAGATCGACCGTGATATATTATCTGACATCACTACGTTGACTGGAAATAATTTCAACAAACCTTTTTCGGCAATATACATTTTTAGCTACGTAATAAAATAAACTTCGAGTGCGTCATTTTGCAACATTCGTAATGTGTAGGCGCATTACTATGAAATTAAAACCACCAAAAATACTCATACGCGGTTTTTTTTTCATTCTTTACAAATAACTATAGTTTCCTCAGGCACCTATGTCTGTAATTCGGTGGGTATTCTTGAAATACGTCATCATTATACTTAGGTGTTTTAACTTTTAACTGTCATGGTACCTCATATTAGGTACTTTAAAAACTCAGCAACGAGGCAAGTAAGTCCAAAGCATCCAATACACGGTTTTAAACGGTTTTTTAAAATTAACGGTGTTCTATTGAACATTGCTGGTTTTAAACCGTGTAGCCAGCAAAGCGCTTGGTTTAATACCACGTTTACAACTGCGTTTGCAATCGTGTGTTTATCCTTCAGCATCAATCCTCGCAATAGGATTATTATATAGTACAAATATTTCGTCAAATAAGACTTTCATTTACACTTTGACTTACACTTACAGAATCATTCTAAATATTGACCAGAATCGTTAGATTTATGTAGTCTGATATGCTCTGATATTTGTAGTAGTATCACAATCTATCTACATAATGATTAGGAAACCGAAATCACAACATTGCAAACACTGGATACACAAATAATTAATTAAAAAAAAAAGAAAAAAATATATTGTTGGACATTCTCACACAACGTCATCTAGCCCAAACTAAGCTATAAGCTTGTGCTATGGGATCTAGACAACTGATAAACATACTTATATATTTCTATCTAATTTCAATCAACCTCCACCTGATAATCCTAAATACGTCTGGATGTTCCATTGTTTTACAGCAGTTGATGAACTGTGAAAACAAGGCAATAGTGTTTTACATTTTTTAAAGTCACCACAATCCATATAAGTACCTACCTATGATTCACAATGGATTCATTACGTTTGGCCACAAAAACAGTAGTAGGCGTAGTCTACTAATTACACGGTCGAGTAAACCCGGTGCAACGACCATGGCTTTGAGCGTAGTTTACTAAATACGATCCCTAACCACTTGTTAATGGATGGGTTCGGACAATGCAAATTACTGTCTATTCAGTTGTCTGTCCATTATTGATAGCTCTTTGGTCGCGATTGAGTAAATTCTGCTCGAAAAGAAATGTTAATACTTTTTTTACATCACACCAATGTCGATTAGCGTATTAGGTATATAGATATTTAGTACCTAGGTTAATTAAATCTAACTTTTACACTTCTGAATATTTTTTTTAATAAGGTTATTGTTTAGTTATGATGTGCAAAGTTATAATTTTAGCAAAAAAAGTAACTTCAAATTGTCAGAACTGGACTAAATTCAAATGGGGCCACACGGGAATAACAACTTCAAATAAATTCAGTGGAACGGAAATACGGATATGGATTTAGAATATGTAATGATGGAAATATATTTTCATCATTACATAATTTAATGGCTTCGCTACATAATAAGAAATCAATTAATATAAAACGTATGTAACACATACATAATCATAATTTCTGGTTCTGCCCTTAGCAAATACCTACCTACAGTGACGTAACAACACCACTCTTTAGATAATGTAATAATATGTGTTATACTACTACATTTTATGAGGACTACAGCAGATTTTGTATGACGCACCGCTGACCATATGTCGCGGTTTCCTTGAAAACGTGAACTCTGTGCAACTTATTTGCTTACACTACGCTGTTTTGAATGGATTCGATTACTCTGGTTATTTATACCATTCGTATATTTAGTCGCAAACTTGAAAACATCGATATTCTGCATGCAATTTGCGTTGGATGGTAATTCACATACCTCCTTACCTTGATAAATGTAGGTATTATTTTGTACCGTCTTCTATTTTCCTTAATTAACTCAAATTAACTGTTCAGCAATTGTATCATTGCCTACGTTCTGCAAATATTTAAATTGGTGAGTATCAGAGTATTTAGAATACCTACCCGTCGAAATTAACAGATTGAATTAGAACTGCAATATCAAATCAAGGAGAATTACCTGAACTCATAATGGAAGAATCAGTTTGGAACTAAGCTGCATTCGTCGCAGTCGTTCAACTTGAAAGAGAATTCTCTCACCGCAAGGTGCCAGTCGGTGCGAATACAAATTTAGCTGTCTATTTTCTGTTACTTATTCATAAGCATAACACAGGGCGTAGTTGAATACCGGCTCGTAGAAATCACTACCTTTACAAAGATGTGAAAAGATTTGGTTGGATGGAAATTAGAGTTTAGAAATTAATTTACACATGATACTTTTATCTTACTTATCTGATTTGATGGGAATTGGAATCGATAACCTAATCCTCGGAACCTCATTCAAACTGAAAGATTGTGTTCGTGTTTGTAGTTTTAAAGTATTCAGAATTCAGATTGTGGCTAGTCTAATTCACACATGTTCAATAGTCTCTGCCGGTGATATCATTTCAATACGCTGACCTTCCATTAATTTAAAATAGATTTATGAGCTACTGGCCAGTCACGCGACCCACGCTGGTGTTTTGAGGTTATCTCACATACTATATAAGAATAAGTGTAGTGTAAGGAAATCTCTACGTTAAGCCTGGCGAGAAGTAAGGCTACTTTTTATCCCGATATCAGGTTTTCGTGACAGTTGGGAACCTGTTATCGGGATTAAGAAAACTATACTTCGTCAGAAATAAGCCGACTGGCGATCAATTATTTAACCATGAATAATGGTTGTCAGATATTAAATGTTCGTTTGTAAATAGGGCTAAAGCCTCGTCAAATAAAAAAATCATATTTTCTTCACTAGTTACAACACCCGGAATCAAAGTAATATCGTTAAACAGCTCTGAATCGATTCTAATTGAGTTGCATTAAAGTGATCGATGGTTTGCCGCCAACAGTGACTCAACCTAGATAATAATATAGAGGTTTTTGCGCAATTGTCATTACTGTCTAGGTCTCTAGACTCTACCAGTCCCAGCCAACCGTTATAATAAACTATAGTTTGTCTCATATAGGTACTTATTATGGTTAACTGTAGTGTATGGTATCAATACGCAGAAATACCATAGAACTACACTAGCACTACCTAGAAATCTAAAAAGATTTTTCATGTGGCAATTATTTGGGGATTCATGTACGTTGTTAAAAACTCATAAATCTGTTCGCAAGATTTAACAGTATACGAAATAACACCGACTGTTCCTCCTCTAAAGCTATCAAATTGTTTACTCATGAGCACCGATGTATTTTTTAGCTATCTAAACTTGAATATTCAGTTAATACAATATGTTCTTGCCATGGCGATGTATTACTTCACACTATTTAGTAAGTATTGTTTATAAATGAAACCGTCGCTTTAATTATTTTTGCGAGATTCCCGTCATGATGTCAGAATTGTGCGTATGACTACACGCATTACTAAAGTACCTACTAGCAATAAAGTCTGCTAAGTAACCACTTTGGGTTTCATAAAAATGGGAAAAATGGTACCTACAGAAAATACTAACTAGATCTAAGTAAAACTTACATAAAGATGAAAAGTTTTGATTAGCAAATGATTATTATACCATGAAGTTTAAGTAACAAATTCACTGCGTTCCGTCCGCTGTTCTCCTTTGCAATAACAAAGTATTGGGTAAATCATAAATCCCTATTACGAGAAATCTAGGATACGTTACTTCATTTGATCCTGGATCATATATAATATACATAATCAAAGCCCGTTATCCCACGTATCTTGTCACTCTACCGAGTCCCAGGGCATCCCACGCTACGGGTAGGTCTCGCAGTCTTCACTAAGTCCAGACCACTTAGGTACCTACTAAAAGTTAAATGCGTCTTATGATTTAACTAACCATGGTGATTCAGTCAAGTACGTATGTTTAACTCATCATGGTGATTCAGTTATATCCTGTACCTACCTAATGCAAAACATTTAGCTGATCTTTTATGCCAGACATACAAAACGTTGTCGAAAGTAGCTTCAAGATTGTTTTGCGCATCCGGCTGGACGGTCCCCCTACCTCGTTTCCTTTTGTCTCACTTTAAATGCATGCTCCGGAACAAAATGAAATCTTCAAAGATATGATTTATAGCCTTGAGGTTATAACTCCATATTGGGTAGGGTATGGTTTGAGACACACAATTTGAAACGCATTTGGGTTTAATGTGTAGCGACTAAGTGACATTCTGTTTTATCCTTGTTGCAAATGAACGGTCACGCAAGCATTTGCCCGTCTATTTTCTCCATGTCGTCTCCAAACTACTCAATTAATATTATCATCATTGTAAGTAACTAGTTTGTATTCTATATATGTCTGTATTCAACTGCAACTACTGTAATTTGTAGGTAGGTACCTAGTGTCTTTCATGTGGGCCGTATTTTAGAGTTGCATGTGTTAGGTAAGGAACATTAAGAATTAAATCTTTCTAAGACAGTTGTAATACCCCATTTACTTCACTAATGTTGTCGCTTTTATTAACATAAAGAAATATAAATTGTGACCTATCTGTTGATAAATGTTTGAAATAATATGTTTAATATCTTCCCTGTTCACAATATGCAAAATAAAATCACGTATTATTGACATATGAACTTGCCCATGAAAATTCCACTAAGTAGATTCCAGTAAGTACGAGCTTAACTAAAATTGACCGCGATATAAGTTGTCTGGCTAAATATATCTACTTAGTGGAATTTTCATGCTATACGATTAGTAATCGTAGCGATTAGTATGGACGACTACTACACGAGTATGCAATATGTACTAGGTACTTATCGGTTTTATAAGGAAACATCTAGAGTTCAATATTATTCGAGACCGGGAGAAGTTAACATTTTCATTGTTTTTATATGGATCACACAGATACTTTTGTACTTTTCACATAATATATCCTCAAAATTCTGTATTTTCTCCTAAGCTAACCTACACAGGTAAATCAATAAAATTAAAGAAACCATAATTGCTATTGAGGATACGTAGGATCATCATTAACTTTCATACTGAATTTACTTTTGCTAATGTTGACCTTAATTTAATAATTCAGGAAACGTTTTTTCAAAAGGAAGGAATATGATTTCTTAATTTTTACCTAGTTTCCTAACTTTTATTTACTACTTTAGGTACTACTGATTTATAGATTTTTTTATTGATAGAGTATATCTAATAATATTCGTTGGTTGTTAAAAGAATTATACACCAAGAACCGAGAGACCCCAAGAGAATGTAGATTAAAAAATAAAGTAAGTACCAAATTTATTTGTTCACAATATCAAAGGACCTTCCATCTTATACGTCGGTAAACACCTACTTACATCATTCACATAATGTCATGGTCCCAAGGTTTATTAATAGGTAGGTACCTACCTACGTAATGTTTTAATTAGAGATGACTTCCTTGATTACTTAACTTACAGAACCTACTTATAATTTTAAAAAGCCTACCATTTTATAATATTATGTACCTACACTGCTAGGAACGAAAGAAAGTCAGGTCAAGTCGGTCGAACTGGATTGAACATTCTCCGGCGGTGACCGACGACCGGTTTGACCGGCGCGAATCCTGGCGCTAACACCATCCATAAAACACCTATCGACTTTAAAACTGAAGAAATCATAAAAAGCTTTTATGTTGAAAACTTTATTTTAAACTACGAGTATGTTTCTCTTATGAAAGGTCATGTTAACGTTTGCAATATTGTTGTAAATAGAACAATTAAATGTTTATGTAACATTGGCGATAAGGTCAAGTATTAACACGTGAATACGCAATCAAGTCCACTTATTTAAAATCGACTCCATAACGTACTTAAGATACTCGTACTAATTTGAGAGAAAAAGCAATAAAGTGTCGTAATTTTCTTTTAAAAAAGCTTTCGTTTTACTCGATGAACTCTTCATCATAATCATCACTACATATTATAAAACAAAGTCCCCCGTTCTATATGTATGCGTAGATCTTTAAAACTACGCAACGGATTTTGATGCGGTTATCACCAATGGATAGAGTGGTTTTTGAGGAAGGTTTTTGTCATATAATTTGTCAAGCGGGCGAAGCCGTGGAAAATCTTGATTAATCTTATGAATCGGTAAAGTCATCGCACTACGATAATAACTCTTTTATACCGTTGATTGAACATTGTATTGCTTTCGTAATCGATAGAATATTACAAGCATTCGATTGTATACCTACTCGATGAAATGCCCTAAGGGGACACTGTTGCATAAAGAATGTATGTGAATTGCGTCATAGAAAAAGTATTAATAAATCTCATTGAGTAAATGTAGGGTATGTACCTATACCTATGTAGCTTAAGAAGCACTGTAGTAAACCCTATCACGTGCATGGTTGAAGCCTTTCAACTGCTGGAGTTTGTGACTCGGTTTAAATCTGAGTCGTGATTGTACTACATTTTTTAAACTTCGAGAGCATATATTTTAACATGTTAATGAGAAAACATTAAAATATCATAAACAACTTCATTCTTTGAGAAATAATCAACAAAATGTGAACTATGGTATGGATCGTTCTGATTTCAAAGATTCCACATTAATCTGGAATTCGCCCTCAAAATTCTTTCCTACATACTTGATAACATACTCGTAGGAGTTATAATGAGTTAAGGTGCCATTTCGCCTACAACCGCAGCGTCCATCTATTAGTGTGAAGCGGTGCTACGCTGCGACACTGAAGCACTGTTCACACTAGGCGGATGTCCGCGCATAAACAGTAGACTTGCGAACTCTCATCGGCGGATTCTCAAATCAGCCAATAGAAGTCCCCCTCAGTCGCGATGTCTCATTGGTAAATTCAGGAATCGGCCAAGGAGAGTTCGCAAGTCTTTAGTCAATGCGCAGACATGCAATTAATGTGACCAGCTGCGTTAACGTAACGTGCAGCTACAGTTGCGTTAGGAATGATTTTGACAGATACAAATATAATGGAGGACCTGTCGTACAGTTGCGGGCTGCATGTTTTTGTGCTACCTGCAGTTTGCAGTCGCAGTCTGCGTTCGAGATCGGAATGGCACCTTAATTCACGTTTGAATTTGGAGCTACAGTTATTGAGAAAGTTATGTTTGTTTATAGTTTTTATACAAATACCACACGTCCAAAACGAATTTCTTCTAGTAATGCCATGTCAATAATTGATTGAGTAACATCCAAGACTTGCATGTTTACAATATCAGCAGTATTAAGAGTATACGAGTGTTTGTGCATTATCTTGACTTAGTGCCATCTTCTTGCCTTTTTTTGTTAAGTAACTACCTATCTAATGTTTTTTTTTCTAAAACTAAATCACTTGAATTCGTCAAACAATGCCTGTGACAATATGAAGAGTCTATTGAGTTTACATTGTTTCTTATTACTTTTATTCAACTCGGAAGTTTATGTACCTATTATATAAAAATTTCCCTCTCGGCCTTATTCTTAGTCTTTGTTTAGTAGGTTTTATAAATTGAATAGGTAGGCACTTCCTCAACATATTTATCAGGAAGTAAACCAAACTTGCATTGTTGAATACTTCTGAAAAAACTTTTACAGAATTTTTGATCTTTATATTTTATTTCGAAAATTATTATTTTGACTTATATTTTACTAGGTAAAGCTACGCTGCTGTAAACAGCGCGCGGCTTCGTATTGAGCGAAGCGTTTATCGTTCAAGAGGTTGCTGAGAAACGAACATGTGAACATTTTACATTTAACCTGCTCCATGGGAGCTCCGCTTCGGCTCGCTTCGCTCAATTATTATATTACTTATTTCTAATAACAGTATTGTGTTCTATAAATTGAAAATTTGTTACAACACCTAAGATACCTACCTACCCAGACATTCTCAGATCAAAAAAAAAGTATTATGACATATACGCATTTTTACAGTAATACTAGACAATATAAATAAAAAAGATATGACTCAATTTAACAGCTACTAACAGTTCATTGGTATGAAAGTAAAAATTTTCGCGCTTTATTCAGCAGAAACTATTAGATAAATAAACGTAGAGAGGTCGTTGTTCTCATCACCTCAGCGATAAAAGCTAACAGTAGGTATTTCTAGTTCTATTTCCTTGTGCACACCACGATAACGATATCTCTCACTGAAACTGAAACTGCGTATGTACATTTGAATGATATGTACCTAGGTAGCTAAAATTATTGTCAATTAATAATTTTATATTCCTATAAGATTTTACGTATCTCAAATTTATTTTACTTACTAAGAAATCTGTTTTAAATCTGTAGGTAGCTAGGTTAGGTACTAGAATTAATGTTAAACATGGATAGATAGCACTTTTGTAATAGGTAGGTAGTTATAGGTAGGTACATGTACATTAGGTAGGCAGAGGTAGGTAACCTTACTGTGTAAATCTAAAAAAAAATAAGTAAGAAAGTACCTATTCTAAATATTGAGATCGTTTAACACAATAATGCTAGTTTACTACAAACCAGCGGCAATCTAATAGCTTACATTTTTGAACAAAATTTAAAGAAATTGTAAAGTGCTGTGCCGTAAAACAGTGCTCTTTTTAAAATTTGTACAAATTTTAAAAAGAGCCACTGTTTTCCAAGATATAGGCTTTGGCCTAGTTTGGAGACCTATCTTTACTGATTGTACCTAAATGTATATTCACAGTATTGTTTGTCAAACATTTTGTAAAAACTGTTTTTTTTTTTGAGACAAATAAAGATATATTATTATATTATTATGTATGCTTACCTGTAAGTATCATGTATCTAAAAAAATCCGAGAGAAATCGGTTTGGAAAAAACGACAGATTTGTTAGTAAATATTTGTAGATAACATTTAAAATACCTACTCTAATGAATAACAAAAATGAGGCGAACCAAGGGCGGTACTCCTACAACACATCTGACATTACGCGATAGCTATCGCGTCCGACACACACAGATAAAAGTAATGGTGCGCGCACGCACATTAAATGCACGATCAACGTTCAATCGTCGTAACGTTACCCTGAATGTCAATCACTGTACCATTGATATATTTATAAATATTATTTATGACAACTTCAACTTCGTTAGTAACGATGAAAATGATGATAATATGGTGTTTTGATTACCTGTGGTTCAAATCCTAGAAATAGGTAGGTAGGTACCTCTAGTACCACGAACGTAGGGCAATAGTCCTTCAAGGGTACTACTTTCGGTAGGTAGGTACCTCTTTATAGGTAATTCCTAGAAGAATGTGTTGTAAATTGTAAACGAAAACAAACAAGATCTTTTTGCAAGTAGACCTATAGCATAGTATTCTGTCTGTGTATACTTGTATAGTACCTATTCTTATATCTGTGCCTATAGGTACGAGTACTACCTACCTGGGTAGAATTCTAGGAATCTTTCGCATTAATATGGTAAGAAATTCATTTAGAAATTAAGTCGATAGGTACCTGTAATATTATTATGAATTAGGTGGGTACCTACTTGGATATTTTATAATGCATTCAAATATGCGTGCATATTCTTGCACTGATTTGTATCAAACTAATAAAATTTATACGACATGTTTATGATGTGAATCGAATTACAGAATTAAAAACATAGACACATCGGCAAATTTATCTAAGACACGTTGTTTCGAAACTGAAATATACCTATATAGTCTACATATTACCTACTAGCGGTCTCCCGCAACTTCGTCCGCGTAGTAATTAGGAATTTTTCCGTCGCTTGTAATTATTATTCCCGTCGCGTCACCCGTAATAACATCTTCGCAAATAATTATTTTAGAACGAATTTCATTTCCATAAAATATGTTATAGTGAGTTAATCTTAAAAGATAGATATATGCTACCGCGGAATTTTTTTAGAACTTTTAAAGAGGAAGAATTCATTAGTAGGTACATCATTTTAACATAACATTAACCGTTTTGCCAGTGCACGCAAGGTAAGTTCTTAAAAGAAATATTTTTTCCCCATTTTTGAAACATATCACACTGCTGCTCCGCTCCTATTGATCTTAGCGTGATGTTATATATCCTATAGCCTTCCTAGATAAAGCACTTCTCAACAAAAAAGATATTTTTTCAAATCGGACCAGTACTACCTGAGATTAGCGCGTTCAAACAAACAAACAAACTCTTCTGGTTTATAATATTAGTATAGACTATAATGTATAATTAATTAGTATAAAACTTTTAGTTTATTTAATTTTCGATTGAATTATTTAATGAACAATGAAGATTGAGAGTTAGTGTTGCCAGTGGTAAAAAGGTATTTACGACCGATATGTCAGTTTACACACTGTCCTTCAAACGCAGTGACCTTATTTTGACAAGAATAAAATTCATCCAACTGAATTTTACTACCAACCGTTAAAGAAAACTATTTTAGTCTGTTGTTACGTTCTCTTGGAAAGTAATATGAGAAACTTATCCTCTATAGTGCATAGGGGTCTCCAAAAAGATCTCAGGGGGTCCAAGTCACGTCAGCTGCATGTGGGGCACCTGCCGAACATAGGAGAAGACTGACAAACATAAAAGTTTCGAGTAATCGATACTTCCCTATTGATTATAGACATTATGCCTGATCAGACCATAGACCACCATTTTTGTTGTTCAGTGTGCATGATTGTACTTACCTCGCGTCATAATATGCTAATGATTTATAGTATAAAAGTATAAACTAATAAATAATTCTACGATGCATGCATATAGAAGATGCAGATAAATCATAAAATTCTTTAGTTCGGCTTTTAACCTATAGATTAAATCTACCTCACAGTCAGACGTTTTCTTTTTATTGTCTTATCGTTTTGTGTTGTATAAAACGTCGCTCGGTAGTTTGGTAGTTAAATTAGGTAAGTACCTACTTATCACTAGGTTTAGAGATACTTATCGGTATCTAATAGGCCGACCTTTTTGCTTGTTTTTTGGAACGAAGTTCTCTAACCCGGCTTACGGGTAGTGCGATTTTGTAGAAATCGTCACGTTACGCTTATCAGTGGTTCCCAACCGCCCGGTTGGGTTGGTGTTCCGAAGAATCCAAAATATGGTCCAATTTAAATTTTTTTGCATCGGCGTCGTTAGTAAAACGATAAGTAACCCAAACGGTTGGGTTACGTAAAGAACTTCGTTCCTGACGGGGGTCCGCCGACCGCATATTTTTTTAATACTTAGCCTTAACTACAATTGCAAAGGCCGTTGCGTCTTCAGAATTTTCAACCTAGGTATGTCTGTTTGTGCCGCGGCTAATCACTCGCTGTACCGTACTCACTGGCAGATATCTGACATACGCTCTGAAACTACTTTTTATTCTGATAATAATAATATCTCCTGTGAGGACCAGCCACGAGGAAACTATTACACTTGTTCAAACCACGGGTGTTCCTTAGTAAAAAATATAAATATGAATGTTAATATCTTAAATATTTGTACAACATCCGCTCGCAAGTCTTTAATTAAATACCATTTGACTTACAGTTATGTCGTTAACTTTGAATCAACATTGATTTCAGCCCACGTGCACATGTTTACCGACCTTGCGCCTTTGATGTATAGGTGCGATATTTGGACATTAAGAAATCATGTTCCTGCATTTTTGAGTGCTATTTCAATAACACATATTGTGTTACCACTTTACTCTGTGAAGATATTATTTGAAGCTGTATTGTGGGTATACGTACTACGTTCTTTATTTTTGAAGTATTTGTACAAAGTATAAAGCGCCGTTCAGTCTACGCTATTATATATAGCTTATAGCAGAACAATATATCGCATCATACAAGACCAATAATATTTATTAAATATAGTAGGTTTAAGTAAAGTGTTAACGTGTTTATAAGTAATGTACCTATGGTGCGCGAATATTGGTGTGCTTTGAGCTATTAATAATATTCCTAGAAAATTTGTTTGAACAGGGCTTTTGTGTCCCAAGATACATAAAACTTTGAACTTAATACTGGGCAGTATTAAGTTTAAAATTATACGTAATTATAAAAATACCTAAATACGTTATAAAGATGCCTCAATACCATTACGCTAACGTCCAACAGTAATGGAAAATAGTCGTACAAACAAAAGCCGAAGCCGCTCGAACCTACAAAAGTATGACCACATAAAGGTCGATTCACACTATTAGTGAAGCCTCTTCTTTTAGGTGCGTGGCCCCATCGTTCATCGATAATTTTGCTAATGTCAAGGAAATGCTTGATAGTTCCCGGCACAGAAGAACTAGTTACTCCGAACAAGTTCCCGGTGTGGGACATGGAAACGTTGTATGGTATTGCAAGTGAGCGTCTGGACCTGGGTTTAAGCCAAGCGCCAGAGGTAACCTAAAAAGCTACCAACCATGCGCTCGCCAAAAACCCAAGTCCCAGTGAAGCCTCGGTGATGCTTCAGTTCTGACACAATACCGACACAGTTCAGTATCAGTGCAAAATATTATTTCAAACATTTCATATGAACGCATCCCCACACATGTCAGTATCAGTGACGACTGAATCGTCACTATGGCGATACTGAAGCTTCACTAATATGTGTGAATCGACCTTAATGGTATACGGTCGGCTCCAGGGACAGCAAAGGCCATATGCTAATGCGTTACTCTCGTCTTGTCTCGTTAAATGGACAACCTGTTGAGCCCACACTAAGTGCTCCCAACTTAGTGACACTTTTACTTTCGAAACACACTTCTTATACCCACATATAAAGTTACAAAAAATTTAAAGACGCAAACGTTTATATCATAATATTGAGTAATTAATTATTTCTGTCGCTTTTGTAGTTTTAATTAATGTTACGTAATTAATTTAAATTACCTATGTATGTGTAATTTTAAATGCAATTAGTATTAATCTTGTTTAAACTAAAAGTAATTTTTGAAATAATACATGTCTCACGTCGTTCTTAGTTAAGATAGGTTGCTATGTCATTACCTATAGATTTTTCAAGTGTCGTACACTGGTGACTTAGGGCTATTGGACTGGCAATTTGACGACGTGAGTTCGATCCCCGATTACTACTCTACTGACTGAACCCACTCCTAACAAAAGCACTTTTAGCTTAGCTGAAGGGGTTAACGGGAATGCTAGTAAAGGTCGATTAATACCTATCGGTGAAGCCTCAGTTCTGACCGGCACAGTTCAGTGTCAACATGTCAGGGGACGCGTTTTCAGAAAATGTATGAAAAAATATTTAACACTGATACTGAACTGTTTCGGAGGCTTTACTGATATGTGTGAATCGACCTTAAATCGTGTTTGCAATTTCTACTATTCTTTTAATAATAATCTTTCCAACCCGTTTGGGCTATATGAACATAGTACCAACATTATTATTAACAAACTTTATGGTAACAAAGAGGACAAAACAAAGTTTGTTGTTGATAAGAGCGATTACGATACACCCACTTTGCTACAGAGGCTAGCCCTCAATAGATAGCATTGAAGAATTTGCATCATTCCTCATAGGAAATTTAGTGACAATAATTTGGGCTCCAGAGCTTTTGTAGACCTTTTAGTACCTACTTAAAAACTAGTTTATTTAGTTGGCCAACAGTATTTTCTTAGTATAAAAAAGCTACGTTTAAAAGAAATCGACTTAATAAACTAAAAGGTGTAAAATAACTTAAACAAAGATCGAATTTAATACATCTTTTATGCAAACCTTTTTTATTTATAAAATACTATTATTTGTATGTGTTATATATTGATAGATTTAAAATTGGTGCGAAGCCCCAAACAAAACAACTACCTACTCGTACAACTATTCCGCACCGAACTAAAGAAGAATCAAGTAAATTTTGTATTAGATTCATATTTGGTCTTCGCAAATATGATCATGTATCAGAATTCCGGAAAATGCTCAAGTGGCTCCCAATTCGCCTTCGCCGGAATACTCATATCCTGTCTCTATTATACAGTGTTCTGTTCAATCCTTGTACTCCGCGTTATCTTAAAGAACGATTTCAGTTCCTTCATGACACGCATTCGAGGTCTCTGAGGTCATCGGAAAACTTAATACTTGACGTTCCAGTGCACTCGACAAGGTTCTCAGACAAATGTTTCACTGTCCAAGCTGTTCGTCTGTGGAATGCACTGCCTCTACCTATTAAACGGGCACAATCACAATCTTCGTTTAAAAATATGCTAAAAGATCATTATCTCTCAATGTGCTAACACATATATTATGGGTATTTATTATTATTAGTATTTATTTATTTTATTACTCACTGAACTCTTTCACGATCTACTCTCTTCGTATATTTTATCAATTTATTATATTATTAATACATTGTACACAACCCCTATCATCTCTCTCCATTTCTTTCCATCCTAAGGTTGCCTGGAAGAGATTGCTCTTTAGCAATAGGGCCGCCTATTTTACATTATTATTAAGGCATGTGTAACATATCTGTCTCTTTTTGTGTGCAATAAAGAGTATTTATTATTTATTATTATTATTAAATCGGATCACAAATCTCGGCGTAATTGGTGTACATACATAAGAAATAAATATATTTACCGATCGAATTGATAACGTCCTGCTGAAAAATATTGGACTACAATATGGTTTTCATGTTAACTTTTCTAGAGTCATCCTATTAAACAGCATAAACCAACTTTCATCTTGCATTCCTAAAGGTAAATTTAAAGAATCTCGTATCATTAATCAGGTTAACAAGCTTATTCAAGCAACATAACAAACTTCTTGAAAAAAAATAACAAAGAAGGAATGTATCTGAGCTTTCCTAACTATATTAAAAGTTCTCATTGCTATCGAGTTTCAAAATTCCTTTTACGAGATCAAACTCATATTTTTCGTCCATGACTTTAACACCTAACCATTAAGGTTACGCCTCCGAGATATTTTTAAACTTTTTTTATGAAGGAAGTAGGCAATAAGGTTAGGCCTCTACCTGCTTTATGGATGTACGCCACCTCGCGCCTTGAAGCAAAAAAAATGTAAACATGGTCCTCTATTTTTGGAACCAATACACTAACTTACCAGCCAGTGAACCATAAATTATTACTTCGACGTCTTGCTTTCTAGCACAAGGTATATACATTTTTATAGCATTCAATGACGCTGACGTTTACAATACCGCAAGATTTCGGATGAAAGTAAATTCTCTGCATGTAGATACGTACCTAATACGAGTAGGTACTTGTAACGTAGTTGAATAAGAAATTTGCTAAATTTAGGTTAAGCTCTATCCATGGATAGCTTCTATTCGCGTCTGTCGGCCCCATTCACACAACTCGGTTAGTGACATCTCGAGTAAAATAAAAAAAAGCAATATGAAAGCAATATGAGTGGACGCCTGGTGGCTATGGTACTGATATAAACTTCTATATTTAAAATGCGTCGTTGCTGGGACAGTATTATGCCACTCGTTTTTTACTACTCTGACAACATTTTTACGACACATGGTTACAAAAGCGCATGCTTAATATTATCTATCAAAATAAAAAATGAGCACAGTTATGTCTAAAGTAGCCAGCCGCTCAAAGATCTGCGATAAGTAAGTACGTAAATATTAGCTGAACATCAGATCTCTGATAGCGGGGTTTAAGATTATCTAATCAATTTCTTGACCGAAACGCTTCTTGGCTGCACATGGTCATACATCCATTAAAATGTAATTACATTGAACTGCCCATCTCTCGTATTTTATTACCGTAACAGTACTTGTCAGGTAAGTAGTCAAAAAACGACTGTTAGTCTAATTATGTAATTTTATAACGGTAATATAGCGTGGCAGTACTTGTAGGCTTATGAATTTTCTGACTGTATTCGGTCTGTATCTATTACAATACACTCAAAATGTCAAAACAATAAACATCTCGTGTTCTATGTAGAAACAATTGTAAACCGCAGCTCATCAAAATTCACAGTATTTTGTTTGCTTTTGTTGATATCTTTTTTGTTTGTTTTTCTTTTGTTTGGTTCACCTAGACCTACTTTGTTACATAATATTATAGTGTACCTACTCTAAGAGGTAGGTGAATCCCGCCACCTCCCTGTACCTTCAACATAACTAGGTATTTGACCAATTTTCACGATGTGTTTAATCAGCAAATAATTATCTTGTGGCAACACTGTAAGGCGCCAATCAGACGGGGTTATTGGGGTGGACGGGTTGCGGTCGCCAGGCCTAGGCCACGGATCGATAACGCATTGAAACCATATTTGGCGTAGGAATTACTGGTACCCAGCATTCGCTGTGAGACTTGAAGTCTAAAGCGATTTAGCTTTTGAATTTTTAAATTATAAGTTTATTTTGGTTTTCTCACGGCACTTTTAACAAAATATTTACGTCTAAGTACTTATACCTACTGCAATATAACACACTCAAGGTAACGGTTTACAAACTAGAAATAGATATATAATAATAAAACATACTTTTATGAAGTTTTGAAGAATAGGTAAGATATTCTTCGATGTTAGGTATACCTACTGCAGGTTAAACAAAAATAAAAGCAGCGTATAAGTCTGTTTCCTATTGCCTACCTACATCTAAAACGAAAACATCATTCCAGTTATTTTTTTATCTCAAAGAAACAGCTTTAATAATAGAGATAATTAAGTAATAAATTCTTTAACAGCATTTGGTTAATCACATCCTCTAGGATATTTATTAGATGGGTGGAAACGCCGATGTTTATAAAAGGTGTTCGAGATATCGATTGAAAATAATATGATGACGTTGCTGTATCAAAAGAGTTCCAAATTCCAAAGAGTTTTTTTTTATCTATTATATAAAGAATTGTAAAAGGAGGAGGTGCACCATTTAAATCACTTTATTTACGAAATGAAGACCTAAACTTAATTATCTCCATTTTTTCTTTTAAATTTATTGATTTAATAGGCTCTAAGCTCCAAGCCTATTGTAAAAAAAATCAAATACGTATAGGTACATACTTCATTCATAAAAACACACTCTCATCGACACGGTAATTAATTACTATTTAATTATATAATTAGCGCCGCGGGCAACGACTGAAAATTAATTATTGTTCTAATTTGTCTTATTCTATACACATTATTGTTAATTTTACGATGCTAATTGCTATTAATATAGCGGTAACTATTGAAATGAGAATTCACAAGAGAATATTAGTATAGTATAGTTCTAAGCTATTATACTCGTATTGGACGCTTTTGTTAAAGACATAAAGCAGAGGAGAGATTCTAAAAGCACTAAACAGTTTATTTATCTAGGTTATTAAGCTTTTTGCTTTTGCTCTATAGTGTAACATCTGGGAATCAGCACATTAACATTACTTCTTTATTAAACAAAACAGTAATAGCAATAAGTATGTAGGTAGTTCCTTTTAATAAAGAACAAAGACGTTTTACGGTTTTAGTCAAGGCATTTCGTAGGTGTACGGTACTTTAAAAAAGAAAATACATCAACATAGGTACATACCTAATAATTTTACGTTTACTTACTAGATACCTATTAAGTGTTTACTTTCGTAAATATACCTAGGTACTAAATACACTAAGACCTAGCGAACATTAAAAACATGATCAGAGACCGAATAATAAATGGGGCACTAGCCTAGAAAAACTTTAAAACGTTATTTGACCTTTTTTAACCCATTTTCCCACAATCCAAAAAAAAACTACCTAAAAAAATATTACATCTAGGATCACTTAGACCGGAACACTCATACAGACATCCAGACAGACGGACGAAAGCAAAATTGTCCAACAACATTAGCAGGATCAGTTTGATAAATTAGCACAAAATATTGTATGTCGTTTCGGAGGAGTGCGACCAGAAACAAGGCAAAGCACTCAGGTTGTCGGCTGCTTGAGTAGCCTTGGTGTCTTGTCTTCAATACAAGCTCTACTTAGTTTGCGACTACATTTCAGATTCAATCGTCTAACATATTTATTTATTACAGGGAGTTATTGATCCTGCAGCTAATTTAATTCGTTCTATCGTAGACCTTCGAAATGTCGACATAGCAACTACGATTATAATGCTATTGCTACGAGTATTAGTAAAATTATGTAAATAACCTTGTTTGTTTAACTGTGTAATGAATAGATAGAAACACATTAACCTAAATAGAAATTTCCCGCATATTATCAAACAATTCAAAATAGCTGTAGGTTACGGTAAAGGGCAGGTATTCAACAATGAGTTATAATAAACTTATAACATTAGATAAGGGTGACTTCTGAAGTTCTGACAATAGCTTATTCTTATTATTATACATTCTAATGTCAACAATGCCCTTGTTATGATAAATGGCACTCTATTATAATAAATATTAAACACAAATGAAAATGAATTCATTAATTTTGTGGGAGCTGAAAAATGTTAGGCTAGAATCTATGCAATTCTTTTATGATATGGGTTAAGTATTGTATATTGTTTGCATAATTAGAATGAAATAACGTTAGTTCATCAATTTATTATTATTACATACTAGGTAAGGTATGTATACCACGACTTATATTAAATAACGGGATAAATTTAAATGCAACAGAACTCGGGCAAACACAGTAGGGTGAAAAAATACTACCGTAACGTTATATTGGACATCTGCCTATGACAGGATTTTTCGTTTAGTTTTTAATTGCATAAAGGGCCTAGCCCTTAAACTCATACTTACTTGGAAATTGAATTCAACCGCTCTCAAAATTACCATCGTCTCTTTTAAAAAAGGTACACTTTAGTTCGTCTTTATTTTCGCCGCCAGACTGCTTTATGGCCAGTAAAAAAGTTGTGGACCAAAATCCAGTCCAACACAATTTCTCAGAACTGTGAAACCTTAGCTCCCGTGAGTCTGGGAGCGACGAAACAATGCTTGGAATCTGTGTTTAATTTTGATTTTTATACACTTGAACATTTCACTGACGTTTGCTTTTAAAATTATAAAATATAAGCGGACGCCGCATCTCCGCCCAGTTTCCTAATGGAAAGAGTTTTGTCCTAATATTTAATTCAATTCTTCTTCTTTTTTAAAAACGTGGCTCCATCGATGTTCATCGATGATTTCGCCAATGTCAAGGTAATGCATAGAAACTAGTTATTCCTAACTAACTCCAGGTGCAGGACAAGAAACGGTGTTCGGTATGTCAGTGTCTGAGAACCCGATTTTTGCGGAGAGCCAGAGGTAATCTAAAAGGCCACCAGCAACTTGCTCAAAAAATCGAACTCCTAGTTCAATTCAATTCAATTTATTCAATCTTTTTTTTTTAATGTTTTTTATTACCAATGTCATGTCTATAAATAAAGGAATAACCTTTTATAATTAACAAGTCACTTGAATACCAGGAACGCGTAAATAAATGTTTTACGTCACCTGTATCACTCAACTCGCGTTTTCAAGAGGAAAATTGGATAAATTTGTTCTAAGTCTAAACTTATGACGTCCGTCAAGGATGTACTTGTTTTCAGCGATTCAATACTTTAGTTTTCCTTACCTATCACACGTTAAAGCGGGCCAAGACGGCGGCCCGCGAGGAGCTCCTGGAGACCCTGCAGCAGAACCCATGGGGGCGCCCGTACCTACAGGTCAGGGAGAAACTCCGACCTAGGGCGCCCCCACTGACCCAGAGTCTCCAGCCGCAGCAGCTGGAGCGGGTCATGGGCTCCCTGTTTCCGACGAGCGCGGAGGAGCACGTCCCTCCGCGCATGGCTCCGTCTCTGCCCGACGCGGATAGCACCGGCGAAGACGACGTACCCGAAGTCAGGGTGGGGGAGCTAGGGGCGGCAGTACTCCGGCTTAAACGCCGGAAAATCACTGCCCCTGGACCCGACGGCATTCCTGGCCGTGCATGGGTCCTGGCCCTCGAAGAACTCGGGCCTCGACTGATGGGGCTCCTTAGCGCATGCCTCGAAAGGGGCCAGTTTCCCAAGGTGTGGAGGACGGGGAAGCTGGTCCTGATCCGTAAGGCGGGGCGGCCGGTGGACTCACCGTCCGGATACCGGCCGATCGTGTTGCTCGACGAGGTGTGTAAGCTCTTTGAGCGAATTATCGCGGAACGCCTCGTCGAGCATCTCTCGACGGTGGGGCCAGACCTGGCGGACAACCAGTACGGTTTCCGTCGGGGACGCTCCACCGTGAGCGCGATCATGCGCGTCAAGAGCCTGACGGAGGAAGCAGTCTCGCAGGGCAAGGTGGTGGTGGCGGTGTCTCTTGACATCGCCAACGCGTTCAACACCTTGCCATGGAGCTGCGTTAGGGAGGCGCTCGTGTATCACGAAACGCCTCTCTACCTCCGTCGTATTGTCGGGGCCTATCTCTCGGAGAGGGCCATAGCTTTCCCCAGCTGGCTCGGGCCAGCTCGGCGGGATGTGTCGTGCGGTGTTCCACAGGGGTCGGTCCTGGGGCCGCTTCTGTGGAACATCGGCTACGACTGGGTGCTGCGGGGTGCGTTGCCTGAGGGTGTCGGCGTAACGTGCTACGCCGACAATACCCTCGTCACGGCGCGGGGTGCAACGTACCAGGAGGCAGCACTCAAGGTCACGACGGGTGTTGCTCAAGTCGTGGGTCGGATACGGCGGCTGGGACTGGAGGTGGCCTTGCACAAGTCCGAGGTTCTGTGTTTTCACAGACCTCGGAACGGTCCACCTGAAGGTTCCAGCATAAATGTGGGAGGCGTTAGCATCGGCATCAAGCCCTCGATGAAGTATCTAGGGATCGTACTTGATAGCCGATGGAACTTCGGACCACATTTCCGAAGTTTGGTCCCCAAGGTGACACACGCATCGGTCGCGCTTTCGCGACTGATGCCCAACCTAAAGGGACCCAACGCTTCCTGCAGGAGACTGTACCTGGGGATCGTGCGGAGTATGGCCCTATACGGGGCTCCCGTATGGGCGGCGCGGTTGACGGCCAACAACTCAACGCTCCTTAACAGACCGTTGAGGACCTTGGCCGTCAAAACAATAAGGGGCTACCGCACGATCTCCGGAGAGGCTGCATGTCTCCTAGCCGGGACCCCTCCATGGGACCTGGAAGCGAGAGCCCTTGCGTCATTGTTCCAATGGCGCAAGGAGGCGCTGGAGCGGGACCACAGGCCTGCGTCTCGAGAAATCGATGACCGGCGGTCCCAACTCCGACAGGATCTCATGGAGTCATGGAGGGTGCGACTTGAGCAACCCAAGTGGGGTGCCACCATCATCGCGGCGGTGAGACCGATCATGGACGATTGGCTGCAGAGGCAGCATGGTGACCTCACGTATCGTGCGACGCAGATCGTTACCGGGCATGGATGCTTCGGTAGCTATCTGTTTCGCATCCATCGTGAGGTCACACCCCGGTGTCAACACTGCGAGGTTTCCGACGACGACACCGCACTCCACACGTTGGTGGAGTGCTCAGCGTGGACGAGTCAGCGCCGGGACCTCGTAGTGGGTCTGGGCGTGGATACCCTCTCGCTGGAGACCATGCTTCAAGCCATGGTCTCCAGCGGGAGTAGGTGGAACGCGGCCGTGTCCTTCTGCGAGCAAGTCGTGCTCGCGAAGGAGGCGGCCGAGAGGGAGAGGGAGCGTGCCCTCCCCGCCGAGTTCCGTAGTCAGCGGCGAGGCCGCCGCAGACTCATCTACGCCCAAGACCATCGACCTCCATGATCGGGGCCTGAGGACGGCGGGATCGCCACCCGTCGTCCTTACAGAAGCAGGCTAGAAGGGTTGCGTGCTGCGGGG
Organism: Nudaria mundana; assembly: GCA_963556515.1. NCBI lineage: Eukaryota > Metazoa > Arthropoda > Insecta > Lepidoptera > Erebidae > Nudaria > Nudaria mundana. Next base: position 6,656,982 of record OY748298.1, on the reverse strand, counting down.
CCTTTGCCCCATAGCACGCAACCAGATTCACTCACTGACGCGGGATAAAACCCTACCCCCAACGACGCGGGATTCTCATCCCGACCCAACCCCCGCAGAGACCACAGAGGTGGTCAAAGTCCGCCGGGCGCCACTGGAAATACGTTCTGCCTGTAACCAGAGACGCCCGGCAATGGACGTTAGAGCGGCCGCGGCCTTGGTCGCGGAACTAAAAAAAAAAAAAAAAAAAAAAAAAAAACCTATCACACGTAACCCCCGACCGTATTACGTAACACACAGCTGGCCAAAGTCCGCCGGGCGCCACTGGAAATACCTTGCAATGTACATGGGAGCCGCTCCTCAGTCGGTCTTGTGGAATTAAAATAAAAAACCTATCACACGTTCTAACCAAACTCCTAACCTACGCATCAACATTTATTTGCACTAGAGCTACCAGTGGGTGCTAAAAGGCTCCATCAACATCTTTCTTCGAGGCCAGCTGTGCAACGGCTAACAGGAGGAACAAGGCTCTTGCCAATGTACCCATAGTGGCGGAAACTGCAATAGACCCTCCCACTGTTACGTGAGACATCTAACCTTTTAAGGATAGGACGTGGACCGTGTATTTTACCTAGAACCTGCCTTACCTATATTTGCCAAACAACGTTATCGTTTGGACCTTATTTATACATCTTTGTTTAAAAGTACAATCGTGTTCAAAAGTAATAGGGCTACTTTACCTTTAGGTTGTGCGTGTTGTTAACCACTATAATACAAAATCTTACCTACTCTACTGATGGCCTGCCAATCAATATTAGGCATAGCAATTATCTTCCCTTCTACTTCCTCTGTAGTGAAAAGCAACCTATTCTAGCTTACCTAGGTACCTACTGTATATTTTTACACAGAACCGTGTATAAACATTTTGGAAGTCTCACGATTCTTAATCTTTCACACAGTTATGAAAATGGCGGTCATATATTTTTACTGCCTTACATCTTATATAACAGATGATTGGTCCAACAGCTTATCCTAACAAGGAAGCGAGGTCGTGTTGTACTTATAGCTGATTCATCCCACACGATGTAAGTAAATAATAATTAGGTAAATACCTTATCTACCTACATAATAATTATTAATGGATGTAAAGAATGTATGAATACCTAGGTAGGTAGGTACTTATCTTAGAGACTAAACACTTGTGTATTATTTACATTTACCATTGACCAATCAATGCACAATTACAGCTTTATTTAATTTATTTGGAAATGGCTATACAGAAACAATCTCTATGACTTATTGTAAATCGATAAAAAGTATATAATTTCCATTTTTTTTTTGTGACCAGAGGAGCCCCTTCTAGCTGTCAAATTATCATTGCAGTCATAGCGTTAGATCTTACGATCCCAGTGCCACATCATCACTCATCAGCAAACTGGACTCATTGCTTGTTTTCTTCAGTTAAAATTGAGACACAAAATATCTAGGTATCTTATTTGTTGATAGCACTGTGATTCATTGAATGTTTCCTGATTGCTTGATAATGGTCATAGTCATAAAGGCGTGAGCGTGACTCAAGGATGACTCTCTAGTGATGTTCTTCTTATAGTATGATGACCAACCTGGTCTCAGAGATACTCAGGTCTTCCAAATGGCCATCTTGACTGTAGAACAGCCTGCACCGACTTTTGGAGTCTTTCGAAACACGGGTGAAGCTCAAATGAAGAAAAGCATTTCATTTTATTTCCTCGGTCACAGATAAAGTTCTACGAGTATTACGCAAACTCTTTCGTATGCTAGTTGCTATACGTTACCCAAATAACTATAGATTACCTATAGCAAAATACCCAATACATGGCGGTTTAGATTAAAAGTCTTCCGACACAGTGTCTGTTTATATAATTGGGGTACCTAAAACCTACTGCTAATAATTTAGGGTGTAATTATTTGGCAGAGACAATAATTAAGATCATTACATTACAGCACCCACCCCTGTTCCCTTTTAAATGATCCCGATGGACTCCTAGTGACTTGTACTGTACATATGAATAGAAACTTCATAGACATATATACCCGTGTTACACAAACTAATGATCATAAATGTTAACTCTAAATAGCTGTTTAAAATTAATCAGCACAAATTCTGTACATGTGTGAAATGAGATCAACAACACTGACATCTGCGTTATCAATTTCAATGCGGTGACACAACACTTCTTAGAAACTAATAAGACATGTATAAGGCACATCTAAATATTTACCTACTGCGAATATTTGAACAAATTTAGATAACAAATTAATATGTCGGGATTGGCGGTCCCTGGAATAAGTATAACCTATGTTCCTGTAAGTTTCGAAACTAGGAACTTAGGTCCATCTTGCATTTCATTTAACTTATTATTGTACGTTGCACCTACTATAATAAATTTAATATTATTTGTACAGCCCGACCATTGAATAACATTTTTTCTACGTTGCAACACCAAACACCAATTAAAGTAATTGAAGCGTCCTTGCGCCAACGACCAGGCGAGACGTAGGTACCTACCTATACCTATATACATAATACGAGTATGTATATTATGTAACTGTAGTGATATACTGACTCCCCCATCGAGAACTGCTACGTGCGATTCGTTCCACCTATAACGTTGGGCAACCATAAACGTATTAAATTATAGAGCCAATTTTAAGCCTATTAAAAGTTAACAGATAAAAACACGCAGACAACCTACACTAAATTTATTTTCTTCAAAGTTGATAAACTTTGCGTCGAAGTGGTAGGGACGTGGAGGTACAAGTAGGTACCTAAGTACCTCGTAACTTTCTTTAGAAACTATAGATTAACGTTTTCAACGTCATTTCTAAACTTACTAATACGTGTGTATAAGAATTTTTAATCAGTTCTTAGGAAGGGATTATGGATAGGTATAATATTATAGTTTATTATATATTTATACATGGCTATCTACACTATAATGAGGTAAAGTAAGATTGGATGTGAAGGCTAATTCTACTCTACGGTATACTTTAGACCACCGGGTTTTGTCCTCTAAGCTCGACCTAGATCTAAATAATTACCTACCTATCCACTTATACTATTGCTATTCTTATAAACTAAATTGTATCGCGCAGGCAGCTTTCTCGCGCAAAGACTCTCATTGGCAATCCCTGCGTGATACAATGTTCTCGTAATTGTTTTTTCCTGTTTCTTGTAAATATTGGGGTGATGTTGCTCGCGTCCGTAGGATTTACCACCTTTCCTTGACCCACCCTACACGTGCCCCCCGGGTGGTGCAAAACGAGCAACAACGCCGAGCAACAGGCGGCGGTTAAATAACCTGACCGGCAAACACAGGCTAAGGGAAAAAAAAAAAAAAAAAAAAAAAAAAAAAAAAAAAAAAAAAAATTGCTCTGGGACCGGGTGACCCCAGATGACGGCTAACCTTACTCAGACATGCGGGGCTCTGTCTGGGTGGACCTTTGTTTCCCTAGCTGATCGTGGGAACAAAATTAAATATGGTACTGATTTTAAAGAAGAAGGACGGCGATGTGGTTCGCCACCCATCACGTCTCAGTCCCAGGGTAGGCGAAAAGTGGGCTATGGAAAGCCGCTTTGCGACGATCAATGTAAGAGGAGGTATGAATGATAAAATGGGGGAAATGTGTAAGTTGATGAGTGAAAGACGACTGGATGTTTTGTGTGTGAACGAGACTAAGCGGAAAGGGTGTGACACAACCACACATGGGCCATTTACAGCTTTTTGGTCAGGGGTGGCTGACACTAGTCGGGCCAGTCAAGGTGTTGGAATTATCCTTTCTGCTAGAATGAATGAGTGTTTGATTGACTTCGAATGTGTAAGCCCAAGGCTACTGTGGATGAGGCTGAAGGTCGGTCTTTCGCGCATCTTTGTAGTGGGAGTTTATGCCCACAGGATGCGCAGTGGGACCGGTCCAACCAAGCACAGAGTGAAAGGCAGGTGTTTTGGGACAGCATGAAAGATACCTTGGGTAAATGCAAGCCGAATGAAAGAATCATAATGTTAGGGGATTTTAATAGTCGGGTGGGAGTGGAGCGTGATGGATATGAAAGTGTTTTGGGTAAGTTTGGTTTCGATAGAGTGACTGAGAATGGAAAAAGTTTGCTTGAAGTATGTTTGGAGTGGAATCTTGTGGTAACAAACACTCTGTTTAACCACAAAGATATCCACATGTATACTAGACAAGAAGGAGAACAGAGAAGTATGATAGATTTTGTGATTGTGGACGACAGATTGAGAAAGACAGTGATGGATACCCGGGCTTATCGTGGCACTGGTGTCGACACAGACCACTATATGGTTGTAAGCCGGTTAAGAGGTTTATTTAAACGGTGGCGACACTACGCCCATGAGTCTGGGACCGAGCTTGAACGGATAAAAGTAGAAAGTTTGCAAGAAAGGAATAAAAGAGAAGAATTTCGAAATAGCTTGAGAGAGAAGTATGAGAATATGGATGAAGAAGATGATATTGAAAAGTTATGGGTGCAGTTAAAGGAAGGACTTGTGCAAGTAGCTGTGAAAGTATGTGGTGTCAGCAAAAGGAAAAAAGGACGTATGGTCAAAAGAATGAGTGTAGAGGCACAAATGGTTGTAGCGGGCAAGAAGAAAGCGTGGCTGGACTGGTTGGCAATCAAAGCCAATCACAGAATGAATAAGGCGACAGATGAGGATGTCTCAATAGCAAAAGAGGAATACAAGAAGCGTAAAAGAGAAGTAAAGAAGGTGATAGCTAAAGAGAAAGAGAATGAAAGGGATGAATTTGATAGGAGGTTATCTGACAACTTCCAGGAAAATGTTAAACTTTTCTGGAAGTCTATAAGAACAGCCAGGGGCACTATCCAATCCTCGCAACTGGACAAAGTCAGAAACCACGATGGAAGCTCTCTGATTGGGGAAGAAAGTGTTTTAAAGAGATGGAAGGAATATTTTGAAAGTCTGTTTGAGAAAGAGGATGCGCAAGTGGAATCTCGTATAGAGGACAAGAATAAAAGTGGGAATGAAGAGGAGAATGAAATAAGTGTGAAAGAGATTATGGATGCACTGAATGGCATGAAAGCTGGAAAGGCAGCAGGATATGACAGGATCTCGACCGAGATGCTGAAAGCAGCACAAGGCGTAGTATCAAGTCAGCTGTACCGCCTTTTTAACCTTTGTTGGAGAAGCGGTAGTGTACCAGGAGACTGGTGCAAAGCCGTCATTGTGCCGCTGTACAAAGGGAAAGGGTCACAGCGAGACTGCAAAAACTACCGCGGGATAAGTCTGCTCAGCGTCGTCGGCAAGTTATATGCAAGGGTTCTGATTACTAGATTGACGAATGACACTGATGACAAAATGTGGGATGTGCAAGCTGGATTTAGGAAAGGAAGAGGATGCATGGATCAGGTCTTCTCTTTACGCAGCATTGCCGAAAAGTTCCTGGCAAAAAGACAAAAGGTCTACTGCGCTTTTGTAGACTTAGAGAAGGCCTATGATAGAGTGGTGAGGAGCGAATTGTGGTCAGCGCTGTCCATTTATGGAGTAAGCAGCAATCTAATACGAGCACTGCAATCACTTTATGAGGGTTCCAGTGCTTGTGTCCGCATAAACGGGACTTACACGGACTGGTTCGGTATCGAACGAGGCGTCAGGCAGGGCTGTGTAGCGTCACCAATGCTGTTTAACCTATACATGGATAACTGTCTGAAAGATCTGAAAGCGAGTGTGTGTGGTTTAAGAATGGATGAATTGACCATCAAGTGCCTCTTATATGCTGATGACCAGGTAATACTTGCGTCATCGGCGGAGGAGTTGCAGGTGATGGTTGATATTTTGAATGACTCTTTGAAAAGGAAGGAAATGAAAGTGAACGCAAGTAAGACGAAAGTAATGGTATTTGAACGAGACGAAAGCATGTCGAACTGTGCGATTGTTTTTGAAGGAGAAAGAGTGGAGCAAGTGAAAGAGTTTGTGTATTTAGGGTCTAAGTTTACAAGGGATGGAAGATGTGACGACGACATTGAAAGAAGAGTTATGGCAGGAAATCAAGTGAATGGGGCTCTGCATAACTTTATGAACAGTCAGAAGATTTCCCGGAGGGCTAGGCTGGCTGTTCATAGAGGAGTGCTGGTCCCTACACTTATGTATGGAAGTGAATGTTGGGTTTGGCAGAAGAAGCATGAAAGTAAAATAAATGCAGTGGAAATGAGAAGTTTGAGAAGTATGACTGGGGTGACATTGGTTGAGAAAGTGAGGAACAGTGAGATACGAGAACTTTGCGGTGTATCAGAAGATGTAGTGAGTAAGATAGAAAAAGGGATGCTTAGATGGTTCGGGCACGTAGAAAGGATGGATGAAAGAAGATTGACGAAACAGATACATAAGGCGGGCGTGAATGGACAGGCAGGTAAGGGTCGACCTAGGCGAACGTACTTCGACCAAATCGGAGATGTTTTGAACAAAGGCCAGGTCAAGAGCACCCAGAACCGGAGAGCGTGCATGAAGATAGTTATGAAAGTGGAAGAAGCGAAAGAAGTATGCCAGGACCGTAGCAAGTGGAATTCCATAGTCTCTGCCTACCCCAATGGGAAAGAGGCGTGACCATATGTATATATGTATGTATGTATTCCAAAATAAATTTGTTTACTAGAAGTTATATTAACAAAAAAATTGAATCTACATGCGTATCGTTCAAATTCAAGCTAGAAATACAAAGCTCGGTGCCTCTAATTTGCTAATATGAAAAGCAAACCGAGCTTAACGGTACTTGCCATAAAAAGTTGTATGGTGAAACCGTTTGGCCCACTGTCCATTTTTGATCCAAACATGAGACGTTTTGGCAAGGAATACTTACGTGGGAATTAAGGTGTCGCATAGCAACACTGTAAGTAGAAATAGAAACAGCATACCTTTAAACAAGTATGTGAATCTGAACTTAGGTATTATAAAGATGTAACGTTTGTGATGCGATTTTCTACATAAAGTAGGTACCACAGGCCACTCTACGACGACTGATAAACATACTTATATATTTCTAAATACATATATATTATGTACATAGAAAATACCCAAACTCCAAAACAAACATTTGTGGATCACACAAATAATTTGATTCGAACCGGAATCGAACCTGGGACCTCAGGGACGGCTGTTGCATACTCATATCACTGCGCCACCGAGGCAGTCTATATCCCGGGAGGTAATGTGTTCCCGAGAAAATCGGGAACGATAAATCTATAAGTACCATGCGAGTGGAGCCGCAGACATTATTAGTCTGTTTAATCTTCATAATCATAAATAATATATGACTTTGTATATTATTTAAATAACCGCTATCCAACGGTTAGAATTACGTTATTCTAATATTATTTTATCGTTATCTTAATAATATATGTAAGTAACGAACTTACATTTATATTATGTGCGTGTAGGTATGTACCAACCTATTTTCAAAAATTAATGCTACTAACGAATTTAACTACTTATAAATTACATACTGACTTACTTTCTTATAAAACTGTATATTTATAAAAGTCAGGCTGTATTAACAACAATGTTATGACGACTTGGCGACTGTACCTACCTACTATTCCATCTTGGAATTCCCTTCTTACAAGTTTCCTTCCTATTAAGTTTTATGTGGAGAAAGAAAAACACATCTGCCCTATGACTATGGCTGTGTCGACTATTCGTTCGACTTATTCATCCAATGATATCGCGGAAATATCGATCACGTGACTCAACACCTTTTAGGCCTAATCAAAAAAATTGGGCGACGGTTGCGACAGTAACACCTAGGTAGGTACTTCTGTAATTCACTGTCAACGGGAAAAGAACTTGACATACGATGACCTTTAAGCTGCCTGAAGTTTCAACCCGGTTTCACTGGGGTCGTCACAGGCTGACAGATGATGACAATGAAACGTGAAAGTTTAAAAGAATGACACTAGGCTACTTACCCAAAAATCTACTTTTTAAGTTCACACTTGGCAGGTAAGGTAACCTCTACCTACTCACACATTTTGTTTTTAGTGTGAAAGTTTTATTAAGATGTTTTCACTCGAAATTCGATCTGTTTACATGTAGGTTTTAATGACAGTATAAAAAAATATGCGAATGTTGAATTATAATTAACTAGATAGGTAGGCATGCCATTTCAATAAACAGATGTCAAATGAGCTGACGTAATTATAACGATATTGCCAGACTGTCTGTTTATCTTGAAAACACCCACATAATAACAACATTACACTAAATAGGTACTAGTTACAACATAAAGTTAATTCTTAGTAAAGTTAATTTTTCTCCTTTATGGGATCTCCAATTTTTTTGTTCATCCCAGGTTCCAATTGCTGGGCATTCGAGGCATATGACAGTAGGTATTTGTATTGTAAGTTGTTGTTTCGTTATTGTGTGATGAATGAGTGATGACTGTGATGACGTTGCTTTGAATTAGAATCAAAGAAGTCTGTCACCTAAGCACTTGTTTTAAAATTACTTACGAGTATTATAGATACTATTTTAAATACGGAATGCTGGTATTATGTTACGATTTTAAATGTTTTCCTTGCGCAGGCGTGATCACCGTTATTTTCTATAACAAAATCAATACCTACCTTATTAAAATATTATTTTGTGGTAAAAGAAGGTACTCCTATTATTATTGTATTATTGTACCTATTTCGGCTTGACTGTCTTCTATGAATACCACATGGTTTATCGTATCCACGTCTGAGTTCTTAAGACTTAATAGTACTTAGAAGAAATATTGCACTATAGTGTAATCAGTGGTACTTAGGTCCATTGTCACACCTTTTTAGGCTAGATGCCTCAAAAAGGCCTACAAGAGATTATACTTACCAAAACAATAGAACATGTTCGCATATGGTATGTTACAGATACAGACGGCATTATTTAAGGTTTTACTTGGTCATGTAGGGTACCTACCTTAAGTAATATAGACCTACCTCTATCACGCTTGTATCCCCGAGGGGGTACAACGTTACCGGGCCTTATACCCAACAGAAAATCAATAACCATTATGTAATCCAAATTCAATTCTAACATCCTGTGTTAGTAGTTAGGGCAGGCAGGTAATCAATAAAATTGAATAGGTACGTAGATATCTAGGGCACGTTACATTACCTATGTTTTATACCGGGGTTTTCTAGTAGATGTCTACCTACCTCCTACCCTACTAGCTGGCAGTCAGAATAGCTTTTAGGATGTCTGTTTTTATCCTGATGCAGTACTTACACGTAATATAAACTGACAAATTCCTCAATTTAACGATGAGCTCTGCGCGATATCACAAATTAGCGCCAATTTATCTCTAACTGACTCACGCACGACGCGACGCGCACACTACAAGGTATTTATTTTGACGCACTAATAGTCGAGGACAAAAGAAAGATATGTTATAGAAGAACATTAGCTATATGTACTACTGTAACTGTAACACAACTGTAAGGCAAGCTGCATCGCAGTTTGACTAGTAAGCCGACAGCTGGGATGGGAAAAGGCTCAGTTGGATAATGATTGCAAATACGATCCGAAAACCTTTCCGCTAACCTCTCCAACTAGGATAACTAGTGCTTGTGATTGAAGTTAGTTCACGACACTATTGTGGTCACTGGCGAACGAACATGGGTCATGGAAACGAAGCTCCAACCCCTTTAAGTCACCAGTCACTTCAATTCATACAATGAATCTATTTTGAAGCGTGTTCTCCTTAAGCTTATATATATTAGGTATGCTCCTTTAAAATAGAATATTGCTGATATAGTTACAATGCCATTGGCTTATACTGTGTGTATTTTATAAGAATTATTCATTAAACATCGTAATATCTACCTTAAAAACGGCAATAGACCCCTTATTGCGTGGGACCAATTAATTACTGTAGAAACGTGGGTGTAACGAACGCCTCTATCAACCCCCTTCGGGGATAAAGACTTGATTTTGTGTATGTGTGTGTGTGATCTATCCTAAATAACGTAGATATATGGTATCTTTTAATCTGACAGTTGAAATCGATAAATCGTAGAAAGCCGAAACCATTTCGAATACATCCACAGTAATTTGTTTAAACAGCCTTTCACGTCTCGGAACCGTAAATTTGTCTCATCCGTGATCAAAGAAAATCGTGATAATGAAATTAATCCACTCTAATGAAATTGGAGTATAAAACCAAAGCAAATTGTGTGTTAAGATCGCACTGAGAGCACAATAGGGCTTTATTACTGTACCTACTTGTGTATGTACCTACTAGTTATGTACAAGTACATACACAAGCATCAATAGCTATCTTAGTGAATAGAATTCTATGATAGTGTACTAAAGCCAATTTCACTGTACGTATAAGTACGTACGTATACTTAACAATTTTAAGGCCTACGAAACTTACTCTTTGAACAAGAGCTTATGAGAGAAGAGCTAATGAATATAGGTATAAAATCAAAGGTAATCAAATTAAAATACTTAGGATTTGTTAGTTTTTCCTATAGTTAGATACCAAGGACGGTTGATTAAGTGTAACCTCGGAGAACAGCAATGTAACAGAGCTTGCATGAGAATAATTGGGGGAATGCAAGACCTCTTCCTACCGTATTGTAGGTGAATTTGTCTGGATGTTGCTGGTTACTAGACCTCCTTATATCACCAAATATATCACGCGTCATGTACGCGTAAACGCTCGCGGCTTCGCCCGCTTGACAATTTATTTACTAAAACCTTCCTCGAGAACCACTCACCATCTATTAGTTAAAACCGCATCAAAATACGTTGCGTAGTTTTAAAGATCTAAGCATACACATAGGGAACGGAAGCGACGCCGACGTTTAATACTATGTGATGAATAATTCAACGTGAGAAAAAAATATTATTGCTTAAAAAACCTTTTCATTAATTTCAGAATGTGGTGGACAATCACGGGAAACTTCGGGAACATTCTACCGATAGACTGGACCAAGTCGTTTTCTAGGAAAATGCATATTCCAACCTTGAATCTCAATGATAAAAAGGTAAGTGTTTTAAACTAACATTTTATGTCTCTACAACGATAACTAATTCGCTTATTAAAATCGGCTTTAGCCCTTTTTAATAAAAGAGAATTTTATTTTATTTAAACAAATGGATCTAATAAGCGTCATTAATCCGCATCGCAACCCACATAACTACGGGATTTTTAAATTAAAATATTGAAAGCATGTCTAAAAGTTCAATTGAATTTCATCGACCGTCATGTCAGGCTATTAGAATAAATGGCTGTGCCTGTCTGTTATTAGCTGCTATCCAGAAGAAGAAAATGTTTAAGTTTCTAATAAATAACATTTTCCCGACTCCAATTTAATCCGAGAGGGAGAGGGAGCGTATCCTCCTCGCCGAGTTCCAAAGTTAGCAGGACGCAGCAGACTCATCTACGCCCAAGACCATCGACCTCCATGATCAACACCATCCATGAGGCAAAATAGGGTAATTAAAATTAAAAATCTTATGAGGTCTTAAGTCTTGAATGTTTGTGTGTTAGTTTGTGTATAAATCGCGGTAATCATCTACCAAAGAGCTTACGAAGGTGTAAGTAATAAAAATAACTGTTCGCTTCTAATCTTATGTCGTAAGAGAAACCCGTTTGTTCTAACATTATTGTTACATGTTATTTAACATATTTTACTCGTTTTATTTTTAACGGTCGGTTTGTTCTTGCACCAACGATTCAAGTAAACACGATTATATTTATAGAGGACATACTTGTTTCTATGTTTGTCTATCCGTGCCTCGGAGAGGACCGGTCTAACTACAGAACTTCGATATCACCCATGGGTTGTGGAGGTCAGATGGCAGTCGCTTCTCGGAAAATATCGATGTTCAGCCGAATCGCAGTTAGATTGGAAAGCCGACCCTAACTCAGTTGGGAAAAGGCTCGGTGAATGATGATACTTGTTTCTATGTTTGTATTGAGTAGACTGGAGAAGTACTGAAACGATTTGATTTTTTTTAATAAGCTATAGCTGTTTAAGTATTCCCGTGGTATTTAGGAACATGAAAACGATATCACGCGGTAATGAGCTAGTCTATACTTTTATACTATCTATACTACTATTATAAAGAGGAAAGATTTGTATTTTTGTGTGTATGTTTGTAATGAATAAACTCAAAAACTACTGTGCCGATTTCAAAAATTCTTACACAATTGGAAAGCTACATTTACCCTGAGTAACATAGGATACTTTTTATCCTGGTAATGTGTTCCCACGGGAACCGGGAACGAGTAAACTAAATCACGCGAGTGGAGCTGCGGCGATCAGCTAGTCTTTAATATGATGTATTTCAGTGAAGTCTTTGATGACTTGGCGGGAATATTATCATACAAATGTAATTAGAACTAAATTCTGAATAATTGTTAACACGAGTCGATAGGTATACCTACGTGTATTACTGATAATTTTATTGAATGTTGTTTCGTCAGCGTGGAATAGTTTTATTGTACAGAATTCCTACGGGAACACATTACCTAGGCCAGGTGTTCCCGAATTTATTTTGTCCACGCCCACTTTGAGAATAAATTATTTTTTAGCGCCACGATTTTTTCACCTACTTAAAAACCACTATAACTTCAAATGAAGAGTGCTGCCCTGGTAAGCGCTGGCGTCCTCTAGCGACACCGATGATTTTTATTAATCTTGGTGAATACCAGACATTTTTGAAAGAAATCTCTTTAAGAGTAGACATAGGAAACTGCAATTTTTTAAGATGTATGTTGTGTATTTTATTACCAAGAAGTAACCAAACTTTGGATTATTGCCTAAAGTGGCGACTTTTGACAATACTTCAAAGTTTTTCCGAGTCTCTTACCCTTTAGGCCTGCAGCGCCCACAAGGGGGCGTTATCGCCCACTTTGGGAAACGCTGACCTAGGATAAAAGCATCCTATGCTTATCCAGGGTAATCTATGAGCGAACTTTCAACGAAATCTGAACGACAATATAATTGACTTGCGGTCGCCCGCGACTTTGTCCGCGTGATCTTTTCGATTTTTTCCTGTTCCCGTCACTTGTAATTATTGTTCCCGTCGCGTCACCCGTAGTAATAACACACACATACACACACACACACACTACGCCTATATCCCCGAAGGGGTAGGCAGAGGTGCATTACACACTCACATTTTGCCAGTATTTTTAGTCCCACGTAATAGGGGGCAAGCCTATTGCCGTCACCGGGCACACATATAATGTTTGTTGTTATTTCCAAAATTTGTTGATTATTTCTAAAATGGCTGATTGAATTTAATAAAAAGTAGCAGTTGTAATTTTGAAAAAAAAATATTAGAACCTAGTAAAATCTAGCTTTGCAAATAATTATTTTAGAACGAATTTCATTTTCATAAAATATTTTATAGTGAGTTAATCTTAAAAGATAGATAATATATATATATGCTATCGCGGAAGAACTTTTAAAGAGGAACAATTCTCTGGAACCCTGTTGCCAGCGCACGCAACAGAAGTTCTTAAAAGAAATATTTTTTCCCCGTTTTTGAAACATATTTCACTGCTGCTCTGCTCCTATTCATCGTAGCGTGATGTTATATAGCCCTCCTCGATAAACACATCTCAAAAAAAAATTTGAACCAGTACTTCTTGAGATTAGCGCGTTCAAACAAACAAACCACAAAAAACAGACATACTCTTCTGCTTTATAATATTAGAATTAGAATAGATAATTGGTCGAATAATCATTCTCTTTTATACAATTTGAATATATTCTACAATCCTTTTTACAACGCTTTTATTAGCTTCACTTGTATGTATGTTTGTAACCGACTCTTTTGGGTTCGATTTTGCCCTACTTGGAACGATCAGATTAAATTCAAACTTTGCACACCTGTCAAACACCGATGAAAATGCAATAATTCGATTGAAAATAAAAAAAAATTGAAAATAAAAACTAAAAAATGAAAAATGAATAATAGTTTAAAAAACTATTTACTACTATTTTTTATTACTATTATTTATTACAACCCTGTTTACCCTGTTATCTTTTAAAGGGGGCCCCAGGCCTCCGAATATTAAAAATAATAAATAAATGAAAAAAAAAATAATTCGGACATTTTCAAGCTATAATAAGCCTGTGCTATGGAATCTAGACAACTGATAAACATACTTATAAATATATTTCTAAATACATACATAATATACATAGAAAACACCCAAACTCCGAAACAAACATTTGTGGATCACACAAATATTCGATTCGACCCGGGAATCGAACCCGAGACTCCGGAGTCGAAAGCCGATGCACTACCGACCACGCGACCGAAGTAGTCAATATTCCGTATTAACATGATAAAGTTAATAGCATTTTTTACATTTTAACATTTTTTTATTTCGTTTCAGGGATCAATGACACCGGACGACGAAATCCTTAGTTCTGAAGACGAGGCAGTCGCATCTGATTTGGACATGCACGCCCTAATCCTAGGTGGGCTGCATCAGGACCACGAGTGTCCTGTCAAAACAGCTGATGAGGTTAGTAAGTCATGTACATACATACAATAAATAGGCAATAGGTTCGCCGTTAAGAGTCCCCGTTTCGCTGACATACCGACAAAAAGCAAGAATGAAAAACAAAAATGTTTTGTGTCGTATTATTGTTTTAATTTCCGACACACTCTTGTTAATTTTGAATTTGAATTACATTAGAATCAACTTTCTTGTACACCAATTAAAAACCACAAGATATTTAACAAATACAGGATGTACAAAGGGCGAACTTATCGCTCAAAGCAATACATTACAGGCAACCTTAGGCCATCCTACAGGTATTTAAATGTAGAGACACATGTTTAATATACTTACTTAGTATTATGTTTATCGTATGGTTGAACGTGAAAAAAAAATGTCTTATATACAACCTCGCTAGATAAGTATGTACTATCTTAGTAGATATGTACCTACTGTAAACATTACAAGCTAGATATATTTTTTAAACAAAAACATGTTCACAGTGATTTAGGTAAGTCAATATTTGTATGTTGATAAATAAAGACAGCCTAATATATCACTAGTGGTCGTCGGTCGCCCTATGATCGAACAGAACTCGCGAACATTCAAATATTTTTTGGGATTTCCACCCCGTTACCCCAATAAAATAAAACTCTATTAAAAATATTGTATAAATATACTAGTAAAGGAATACTTGTCCCTAGTTTTGTGTAGATCGGATAATAAAGGGAACCGCTAGCCTTGAAAAACATTAAAACGTTATTTGACCATATTTACCCCATATTCCTCTCAATCCAAAAAGCTTCCGATGAAAAAATTGTATTAAATCAAGGAACACTTGTGCCAAGTTTCGTGAAGATCGGATAAAAATTGTAGCTGCTAGCAGACACATACAGACAGACAGCATAGAAGTACACAAGAAATGAACATAAATAGGTCAAGGGCAAAGCCTAACATCAACAAATGAGTGTAGGAGGTACAAAAAGACTAAACACAAAATCGGTATTTTCAAAAAAGGAGAACATTCTCGATTCAACTGTTTTTTTTTCGACTGGGTTTTTTTTTAAATGTAACTACTGCTTCCATTCCGACAATTATTTGGTCCCATTTGGTAATTTGAGCTTATGTCTATGTATTTTATTGTTTTGACTGTTTGTATATATATAGTTACTAGCTGACCCGGCAAACGTTGTTTTGCTTTAGGGGTGGACTACCCTTAACATTTAGGGGGATGAAAAATAGATGTTGTCCGATTCTCAGACCTACCCAATATGCACACAAAATTTCATGAGAATCGGTCAAGCCGTTTCGGAGGAGTATGGCAACGAAAGCTGTGACACGAGAATTTTATATATTAGACTATTATGTACGAGGCCCTTTGCGGTGTGGACACGCATATCTCTAAATAAAGGTGGTTCCTAAGAATAGATCTTCGTAAGACTTATAGTTTTAGACTTTCCCTCACTGTACTATTAACGATTTCGGGACTTAAACGCGTAATTTATCTTCGTTTGGACTGAAGTTTCGACCGAGTTACATCGGGCCGTGGTCACAGGCTGATTGGAAACGTCAGACCAAACAGAAGGTAAATTACGCGTTTAAGTCCAGAAATCTTTAATAGTATAATGAATTGAGAACGAGAAAGTTTAAAAAAATATTTCCCTCACTGACCCATATCAATGTTACACCCTGTATGTTGATAGTCCCATAAAAGATATGTTCTTTAACAGGTGATTCAAGAAATAGACGATATGATGCAAGACACACCATCGTCTGAGGGTGACATCATCGAATACAACGAAGCTCTTGAAAAAGGCAAGGAGGTGCTCAACTCACCGCTATATGAAGACAGTTAGTATTTTAATTACTGATTTTTTCTGAATATTTATTGATTATCTGCTCTTTAAATAGGTAAAAACTTTCATACATACACAATCACGCTTATAAATTATTCCCGACGGGGTTGGCAGAGGTGCATTGCAATCCCAATCCCAATAGCCAGGACCAACGTTACATAGGACAATCAGTGCAGTTCGGGCTTGTACCTTATATTCAATAGGTACCGTATTATAAGTAGGTAGGTACCTACAATTATTATAATGTGCAACTTTAAAGTAAATAACTCCGATAATAGCCAGTAGGGAGTTATAAGTAAAATGTCATGATTCTAAAAATATAACGCTCTCAATATTAATAACTTGTTTCGAAATTTTATTATTTTTATCAAATTAATCAACATTAAATCCGAAACTGGACATTCATGGACATTACTTAAGTAAATCTTCTTATGTAATATAAGACAAGACCTACGCTACAAGACCGGTTTTATTTACATTTTTTTGTTGCCTTGTACGCTGTGTAATTCGTGGTTTATTTTTCGATAAGATACATTGTTAATCGTTTATACATTTTTGCCACAAAATAGTAAAAGCAAAGCGTGAGAAATGTTCAACAATGAATATAGTTATGTCACTTGAGATGATTGCGTTGACGAAATGTGATTATGTTTGATGATTCTGTTTGTGGTCATCAACTGCTCAAGTTTGTAATGTATTATACTTTATACCTGTGTTTTTGTAAGAAATGTTGTTAGTAAATGCCTAATTGTGTAGGTATGTACCTACCCACAGACCTCATAACTTGTATTCTATGCCCCTGTAAAGAGATTAAAAAAATTCACCATCAATACCTATCCTTGCGTATGCTAAAATGTTCCATAGATCTGAAATTTGGTAATATAAGTACAATGTCTAAATTGACCGGGGTAATAGTCATTTGATGGTAAAAGAGCACGAGTCGTCTAATATCCGCTGCTCTTCCGGTGCTCTTTCAGTAGGAACTACCCCTGAAAGTGCTCAAAGTACCTAGGAATTAACCTTTAAAGCAAAGTAATCCCAGACACCCATAGACTCATAATATACGCGTCCCAGCTGATCTGCAGTGCAGTAGGTAATTAGGTCTTGCCAGAGGCATATAAATGTAGCCTCAGGTTCGCCACTCACACACTTCGATTTTGAAAACATGGAATGCCGTGGTCTCAGATTAAAAGGAACAGTTGTTCAGGTATCAAACATGCTTAGTATACCAACGGGTAAAATCATCTGTCATTGATTATTACGTGCTTAAACTATTCAATATTCATACGGAATTCCGTAGATATAAAATAAGATGAAACTTATTGAGTAGGTAATAAAAACTAAGTCAATTTAAACACGACATCCTACTTATTTATTTGCATAAATTTACATGTTTAAAGTGTGTTAAGGATTACATAATTAAGGAAAAATATAAGGAGTTGTCCATGCTTTTGTTTTTGGGTGCTGTCTTTTGCATGCGTTGTCTGCTGTATGATCAGAATGGCACCTTCAGATTTTTATAGGTATAGGCAGGCCTATGTCACTCATCTACTAACAACCGCAAAAAATACGTGACGTCAGCGACAACTTCAAGTTGTAAATCAGTTGTTGTCTCTTGTTTGTGATACGGCATTGACCATAGAGTTGACATTGAGGCACTAACGTCATAATTATTGGTCAAATTATGCTGGTACTTTCCTGTCAACCCTAACGTTCGAATGATGTTCTCTGTAAACAAAAGAATGTGCTTTAATTAACGTGTGCAAGTTCTGTATGTAAGTACTCGTACTATTCCCTATTCTGTGCTACTACTTATGAAGTACTAACCTAACATAGGCTAAAAGTTTTCTGTTACTAACCATCTATGAAAATTATTTTATATTTCTTTGAAGTCCGGCAAGAGACGCGACTCGCGACGTCCAGATATTGATAGGTACTGCAGTAAAAGTGACTAGACAAAGGTGTTAGATACTGATAGGATAGGACAGTACAATGCCTCTTAAACAATAGATGTAGGGATTAGACTAGCAACATGGTATTATCGGCCAAACTGATTCATTTCCGTACCACATTAAATTACATTGAACGTGTAGATATTCTTACGACAGTCAACCAGATTTTATCAATTGTAAGACAATCTGAAAATCTGCTGTCTATTGTATTTATTATACTACTAACATAGGTAGTTACACATCTTTCATTCGCACTCTTTTCCTCGTTCTTGCAACTCTACTCCTCACGCTCGTGTTGGTCGTTTGTAAGAAATTTTGAATTCGAAGCATAATTTTCTGAAATTAGGGCGTTCCACCAAATAAACAAACATTTCAGCCCTATTCATCAAAATCAAGCCTATTTCCTTGAAATGGTAGGCTAGAGTCATATTTAAACCATACTTCGACCGTTATAATTTCTGATGATGCCGTGAGGCGATTGCGTTCAGTGAATAAGAGTAAAAGTAGTTAAAAAGTATTATGCGTTCAGTTCAATATGTGTAGGTATCGACCAAGTAAATAAATAAATATTGTTGGACATTCTCACACAACGTCATCTAGCCCAAATTAAGCTAATATAAGCTTGTGCTATGGGATCGACGATAGATAAATATACTTATATATTTCTAAATACATACATATTATACATGACACCCATACTCTGAAACAAACATTTGTGGATCACACAAATAATTTGATTCGACCCGGAATCGAACGTGGGACCTCAGGGATGGCAGTCGCATACTCATACCACTGGCCCCGTGCAGTCAAGTTCTACCAAGTGTCATCAATGGTCAGTGTAAATAGGTTTAATTATTAATTGCAGAATTGCGCACGTTTTCCCTCGCCCAACTGAACGAGATTTTCATGGAGTTGGAAGTCCTCATTCGTGAATTCTCCGAGACCCTCATCGCGGAGCTTGCATTGCGCGACGAACTAGAGTATGAGAAAGAACTGAAGAATACCTTCATATCTCTACTTCTTGCGGTCCAGAACAAGAGACGCCAGCATCATGTTGAGAAGAAGAAAAGACCTCCGCAGCCTAGGTCACCTAATTTGAACTCAGGACCTTCTGAATCTAAGGTATGTGTAGGGACACAGTAGTACATAGTACAAGGCACGGCGTTGCTTACGCAGCGAATTCCATTCGCGGCACGTCGCAGCGCTAGCCCGCGCCAGTTACCTCACAACATTTCGGCCATTCGCTTGTGTCCACACCTCAACACTTCGCGATATAGTAACCGTGTAACCGTGTTAGACTAGGTTCAGTAATTAAATCAGTGCAGTCAGAATTTATAACGAAACGTTTTATTTAATCATCTCAGCCGTGCAGTTACGTTGGAAGAGGGGACGTACTCTGCACGGGCATAGTAACTCAAACACGCACCTTCCAATATTTATACTTCTCCCTCGTTTATCTAAACCCCACATATGTATTAATGCAGAGCATAAAATCACGTCTAAATTTTATGCAAATGACAGTCTAACTGCCTACCTAATATAGAACGGCCCCATTTCTTAGTATGGGCACAGATGTAAGAATTCTATGGTATAGGGGCATCTGTACTATTTCCCTTGGTCATCTCATCACGCGTGAACGACTGGACCGATTTCGCTTATTCTTTTTTGTTGAGTACCTAATTAAGCAGGAAAAGAGTGCGACACAATAACAGATGTACGAAGTTCGCCGTGACAGCTATAGGTACAGAAGTATTGGACAATTACTGTCAAAATGTCTGTTGTTGACAATATCTGTCTGTTCCGGGTTATTTATGTAATTTCATAATTATTTTACCGTTTCAGTACCTGACAACCGTGATACCGTTCCACCTAGACAACGGACCGCCAGACAACCAATCGCTTCAAGTGCTCATTAAGAGTAAGTACCGCTTTTTGCAGACATATTTCCGAACCTGCACAGCACAACCAGCTTCAACGAGCCAATCGCCATATTCAACCAATGATATACCTATATTGATAATGTTTTTTGTCTATAATGATGTTTTTTCTTTTTCCCTTTAGACGTCTTATACATACATACTTTTATTCCTATTATAATGATAAATATGTATTTATCTCTGTTTGTTCAATAGTATTTATGTTTATTTTATGTAGGTATATCTCTATATTTCTCCATACTCAGTTCATTTCTGTAACTTTCCTTTCATAACTCTCTGTATCTTTCTTTAATCTTACGCCAATAACTATCCACTTTTATTTCACTTCTGTCTACTTATGTCCATCCTAAGGTTGCCTGTAAGAGATCACTCTTAGTGATAAGGCCGCCATTTGTACATTCCAAAGTGATAACAAGTTTCTGTATATTTATTGTATTGTATTGGTGTACAATAAAGCATATTCTATTCTATTCTAGTCGCTCATAAAAAATTGGCTCCTGTTTAAAATGCAACCCTGTACAAAGAAATATAAAGGGACTTATTTACATATACTGGTGTTCACGTAAAAAGAACGCGGTGTGGGAGTGGGAGTGGGAGGGGTGTGTTTGCGCATCGGTACTCTCGCTCTTACTCGCTGTTACCGCCATATATATCGATAAATCGTCTACTGCGCTGTTTGAAGGTCAGCGTTCTTTTTATGTGACGCGAGGTATACGTAATGTCAGTTTGACGTGTATTTTTTTTGTCACCAAATGCCATCAAAATGTGCACACTCTTTTAACTTGAAAGAATAAATATGGTTAATATCTATATATAGAAATGGGGAATGTCCCCCTTAGCTCTGCTACTGCTTATGCTCGGTGTCTTGCTCCGCACCATGCCATAGGTTTTGGCCTATAACTTTTGACCCCTTAGAGCTAGGTCAAATTTTAGATTTTTTGGCTTGCCTCCAGATCGAGAGCTATCCATAGAGGGGTCAACCATCATTGGAGCAAAAGCAGTTCTCGAGAGCTAAGGGGGGGACATTCCCCATTTCTATAAATAGATGGTGTTCTCTCTGTCTTACTTTAATAGTTTCTTTATATTTGTACGTTTATATTTCAGTTTTGAAGGCGATCAACGAGGATAGTCCCACCGTGCCGACACTACTAACAGATTATATCCTCAAGGTGCTAGTTCCAACTTAAATACAACCTCAACTTAGCCAATTAGCTATAAAGGTTCGTTTACAATAAGACGAAACGCTCTCTCGATCAACAAAATGGGATAACTCAAAATATTACCGTATGTGAGAATTTGCTTTAAATGTGCTTTGATTACACGCTTATATTATTCTGTAAGTGTAGGAGTTTAATTGAAATAGTATCAGGCTTTAAAAAGCACTTGTTTCATTTTTAAAATACAAGTTAATAATTGCATCACAGTGCACACTATTATGAATTGCTGCATAACTATATAATATGTCATGGTGTAAACGAACCTTAATATTATGCAACATTTCAACTTAGACTCTTCGTTTATAAAGACGTATAGCAAGATCATATCGTTGTCTGTTCATTTCACTTAGAATTAAATATTATGGCACTTTATTGACGACAAAAGGTGCTGATTTAAATAATTAAAAATTAAAAAAAAATGGAGGACTAAAGACAAAAAATTGTATTCTAAATTCCACAAAAGAGTATATATTTTAGCACCTTTCTCGTTGTCTATAACATTTCAAAATAGAATACTATTTGCATAATATATTGAATATTCATAGCCTATATGAAGTAAAAAAAAAAACATTTTTTTTAATTAGACAATTGATATATGTAAACGATTCTTTTGATTTGCTAAATTGTGTTGTTATAATATGTAATATTGTTGTTTCTGTTGATATGTTCAAATCATGCCATACATTACGAGAAGTAAATTTATTTTTAACTTTCTTTTAGATTATAAAAGGGCTGAACTGCATTTAGTCCCTTCTTACTCTGAGAGAATTATTTTTTTCTTTATTTGCATAAATGAACTGTGATATCCCTAAGGTAGTTTAGTTTATACTTCCTTTTAAGATTCGCGTAAATGTATATTATTTTATACCTTAGAAATATTTATTTTAAATTTAATAGTATCCTATCGCATCAATTGTCGACTATTGTTAATCGTTCATTGTAAATATTTTTTTAAATAAATTGAAAGTGGAATTGTCCTGTCATATAAAAATAAATTAAATTTAAGGTAATTTAAAATTGAGGAGGCTTGTAAATAGATTTTAAGAAATAACTTCTAAACTTGAACACTTTTAATTTTATCTCATTGACTATTACACTTGTTGTCTATTATATTATTTAACGGTTTAGTGTAGCTATAGTAATAATGTGCCCGAAATAAACCAGCTAACTATGATTTATGTAATAATTCCGATAAATTATAATTATCTAGTTAATACATTTAGACTTAATTTGTATAATATCTAGTCTCAACGTGTCTTAGTCATAGTTTGTTGTTAAGTTATTTTTCGAGAATAAATGATGTAGGTACTCGTATGTCTAACTGTTGAAGGGTTTTAAGAATCTTACTTACAGAAAAGGTACCTTTCTTAGGCCAGACAACGACTTGGCTGGTTATTTAAACCATTTTAAAACATGTTAAAACATGTCAGCGTAAATCAATGTTCATACGTGACATAGAAACAAAACATTAATGTAGTCTTTGTCTCATATTTGGAAGTTGTTGAAAGTTTTACAATACAGAATAATCTCTAAGTTTAAATTAAAACTGAATAGTTGTTCCATTAATTTCAATACTAAAACAACTCTAATTTTTTTATTGACGGCTAGGTTGGCTTATCAGTTGTCTAGATCCCATATCACAAGCTTGTAGCTTAGTTTGAGCTAGATGACGTTGTGTGAGAATGTCCAATTATATTTAAAAAAAAAATTAAATTTAGAGTTGTTTCATTATTGATCAAAAAGTTAGACATGTTCCCGTAAAATGAATAAGGTACTTCCAACTCATGAAAATTTTTAGTGCAGTGTATCAAATAATTAAAGATATACATTCAATTTGTATTATATGTATGAAACATGTGTTGCATTGTACATAGTAGCACAGGCTTATGTCGCACGATCATAATTTCTCACACAAATTTGTTGTGCACAGTAAATGTCTAAAGAATGTATCGGACGAGGTACTGTGGATGTATGGAATGGGTTTTAAAAAGAAATTAAGGTGAAGACACACTTTACATAATTTATTCATTGTAAAAATTAATTGTAATGAAGGCTAATCCAAGTCTTATCTGACCTTTTATCTACAAACATAATTAAATAAAGAACACTTCTAAGTGCTTGTACCTGACCGGGTCTATACTGATGAAACCTCCTATCCATGCCATCTCTCAGTAACCTATTCGTTTGTGAGAAGGTAATAAGAATAAGTAGTTTGGGATGGTGTAATATTTTAAATAAAAAATTGTCATCAGATATAAAAAGTTTGTCTTAATATTTGTCAAATATTGGATGGAAACAGGCGTTACCTGGCGAAAATCCATGACAAACTAATGGTAAGTAAGAAGTTAAAACTTTTCAAAATATAATAGCATTATATTTTGAAAAGTTTTAACATCTTACTTACCATTACTTTAATATTTGTCTTTTTCAATATGTAAAAAATCATAACTGAGAATTTTACACCAAATACTATTGTCATTTTGTAAAAAAAAATATTACAGTTGAAGTTGCAGTGTGCCGTGAACCTTAAATTATAAAAAAAAAACTTTGACATGTCGTTGAGTTTAAAACAAAATGGAGGGTAGAAGTGTTGCCAGACTTGTGAAAGTGTATTTAATGTATGTGAAAGCATTATAAGTATTGGATGGAAACAGCATTATAAGTACCTGGTCAATAAAGGAGCTTGAACAATTTTTTTTCTTTCATTTTTAGGGTTACTGTGGGACTCAACCAAAGATTGTTTGACTCTCATTACCCACAGGGTGACCCCCATTGCCCGCACTACAGTACACTGGGAGTCAGAATTGTCATTTTTTGAAACTGTTATTATTTCCAAAGTCGATTGCCATAATGCTCGAAACTCATATTGATTGATAGGATAAGCTTTTATTTGAATTCTTGCTTAAGTGGCTCCCATTACCCCCTATTACCCTAAGAAGAGTAAGAACTCGCTGTTACCGCCATATAGAACGATAAATTGTCCACTGCACGGCTTGAAGGTCAGCGTTATTTTTAGGTGACGCGCAAGCGGCTGTGCGTAAAAACGTCAATATTTATTTAAATACATCAAAGTAAATGTCAAGATACATGTCAAGCTTACAAAATTATTATTAAATATACAAAAATAAACAATTAATTAGTCAGAAATGAAAAATGTCACAAATATACGTCCTGCATCGTTCCTGGTGCAAAGGTACCCATGATGCTGGCAGCATTGCCCCGCTGAATGGCAATGGACAATCTTTGCACCATGAAAGACCCAGAGCGAGTGTCACCGGACCTCTTCCTAATTCTACGTCCTAGCTCCGTGATAAAGCTCTTGGCTTCGGAGCTCCAACTGCCCAAGGTCTCCACCGCTAAGGGCACAAATAAACTTGACTCCAATAATCAGTTATGATTTTGATTAATTTACTGGACGTTTCGACGGTAATTGGGCGCTTTGTCACTTAATTACATCGAAAAAGTTATCATTAAAAAGATAGGTAGGTACTTTATCAATATTACATATTAGTCTGTCGTAATTAATCTACTACCCACTATAAAATGAAATTGGCCTGTCTGTCGGTGTGTATCTAATCGAGTGGTATTAAGTATACATGGGTAGATATGTACTTATTTATTTTCACACACATTACAACTTTATCCCCGAATGTGTGGACTGAGGCGTTCATTACCCTAGCCACCTCGTTGGTTCCGTTCCACCGGTACTCTCGGGTTATACTTCCGAGGGCGTACCCAGGCGGTAGTATAAGCTACCGCATCTGTTCCACGCAATAGTGGACAAGATTATCGCCGTTTCTAGACGATGTTGGAAGACATAGCGTTGTCTATCAGTTAGCAGGGTGCAGCTGAAGTATGCAGTAAGTATTAGTATGTAGTAAAATTGTGACATTGGAGTAACAGGCACGTTTGTGTAATTGTGGAAATAGAAAACCTACTCGAGGGACGCAGTGAAAACCTATCAGCCGTCGTCGAGACTATTGGCATTGCACTTAAATCTCCAGTCTCCGCGCAGAACATTGTGACAGTGCATAGAAACCTAAAAATGTTGCTGTCAAATTCACATACATACAGTCTGCATAGGGATAATTTGCTTACCTAGTGCTTGCCGTACGGCGTCTTCACTCAAAACAAACCAAATGAATCATGGCCGCTTTGCCTCCTATACTCCCTTTGAGCTGACTTCCCCTACCTAAAAATTATCCCCACTCTTAAGGGAGAAATATTATTTGTACACGTAGGTACTACCTAATGTCAATTTTTAAAGGAAAAACATTTTTTTTTTTAATAAATACCCAATGTTAAAATTTAATAGGGTATGAGTCAATATAATTTTTAGTAGTAATTAATCAGCATCATCAAGTACAAACCTAAGCGGTGTGGTTTCTCCAGCAAAACTGAAGTCGCGAGTCTCAACTTGTCCATACGATATCTAGCCATATATAAACAAAGGAGACTTACAAGAAGTTACGAGTGATACAATGCGTGCCGTACTACTCTTCGGATTGTTGCTAGCGTCAGCTAACGCATTGGTGCCTGTTCAGAAGGGCTACCATGACACAGTTGGCGTCCCTCTAGCGCGACAAATAAAAGCCTATGAGGAGGGATTGATGCAAAATAGAGTCATAGGCGGTGCTTTGGCTCCAGAAGGTGGACAACCCTGGTTTGTAAGTATTGGCATCATAACCCAGGGTTTAAAGTGTACCTACCTAGTCTTTTACGATTGTCTATTTGAACAGGAACATGTACAAGTAAAGTAACATAATATCCAACTGGCTACCCGCACCTCACTGCACCTTCTGTAGCCAGGAAGGCGTCCTCTCTGTATTTACTCACCTGTACCTTTATCTACCGCTTCTTTTGACATATCGAGTGGCATCAGTTGTCTTGTCGTGTGATTACAGTTGATATAAAATGACAATGGAACTAGTCAGAACATTCCGAAATTAATAAGTTTAACCTAAAAAACTTTGTCCACAGGCTGGCCTGCTTATTTCATTACTAAACACATCTGCTCAGTCAGTATGTGGATCATCGCTGATAGGCCCCGCACGTCTTATAACTGCTGCTCATTGCTGGTTTGATGGCGTCAGGCAAGCGTTCTCGATCAACGCCATAATGAACAGCGTATATTTGTTTGGTGGGAGTGGGACCCGTGTGAACTCTAACCATGTCGTTATGCATCCACAATATACACCTAGCAACCTCAACAACGATGTTGCAATCATTTATTTGCCTTTCAGCGTAATATCGCGTAAGTAAAAATACCGTTAATATGCCGTATATTATGCTCTACATCCTATAATTTCTTCTTTAAAACTCCACACAGCAAAATTGACTGTGGTAAATAAGATATTCATACTATTTTGCTTTTGACAACCTGTGTGGTCCAGTGGTGAAGACGTGGGCAGTGGGTTCGAATGTCACCGGATTCCGACCTTACTCACATAGTGAATAGCTGTTAATTTGGAATCTCAAAAAGAGATGACTGCAATTTTATTTCAGGTTAATGTATCGTTTGTCATTTAACGATTGAAATCTCAAGGTTCAAAATCGCGGACGCTCAAGGTAGAACCTACTGAAGATTTTCGCAGTCTAAAAGTAATAACAGTTGCTAACCCTGTATTGTTCAAGGTTAGCGAATGCTTTGTAATGCGTCTATTGCTAATACGTTTGTTGCTTGCAATCAAAACATATCTTTCGCTCGAATCTCTGATAAACTATAAGCCGTATCCGACTAATCAATAGCTAATATCATTATATGATGACGGTTGAGTGATATCTATTTTAATCAAATTTTTAGATCTGGTTGTTCGTCCTAACTTCGGACCTGTAGTATTTTTTTCTAGTACCTAATAATTATAGCCTATGTTATTCAGATATAAAAATAACAGCATTCTAATGGTAATCTATGAAATCAATGCAATATTTTTTAAGTTTGCTCATTATTGGCTGATTCTGATACCGAGCGGGAATGCTTAAATGACGATAACGGTTTGCCCGGCCAGTCCCTATCTATCTTCATTTTGTTAGTACCACTTCCTAGTGAAGGGCGAGCCTGATTTGCCGTCTATTTGTCAGCAGCCAGCAGGTGCCCGGCGTGGCGGAGTAAGGATTACATGGGCACTGAAGATATCGGTCCTTAGGATCCTTACATAATTTTAGATCTCCAGCTTTCTAGGAACATCGCCAGTCGACAACATGCGGATGGTCAAGGCGTGCTTGTAGATTTTATATTATTAACTAGCGGACTATTTTCTTAAACTAATTACCTTTGGTGAAAACCGCTTCAAAATCCGTTACGTACTTTTAAAGATCTAATCATACATAGGGAACGGAAGCAAATTTGTTTTAAGTATTTATTGTTTTTATGATGTTTTTGTTGTAGGTATGTGTTTTTATGATGATGTAACATTTAGGTTATTTCTTTGTTTAATTAACGAGTTATTTCTTTATTTTTAGCGGGAATTGCACCCATTAGTATACCAACGGCATCAGAAGCATGGGAAACATTTGAAGGTAGCTGGGCTGTAGCTACTGGTTTTGGCCGAACTCACGACCGTTAGTACCTATACTTAGTCTTATTTTCTAATTTCCTGCCTCATTTATGTACCTACTCGGTTAAACGTAGGAACTTTAGTGAGACTGCTCGCTAAACCCGAGATCCCAGGCGTCTCTGGTTCAATGCCTGGTTCGTGTAAAATATTTGTATCCACGATCTGCTACGATAGTATCGTTTGTCGTTTCGGAATTTGTGTGTTTATGTATATATATATATATATAAATTTACAAGTATATTAAGTATCTTGTTTCAGTTATGTAGTAGGTACCTAGTTCTGCTTAGTTTGTGACTAGATAGCATTGTGTGTTGTCCTAACATTTTTATTGATTTATTTTTATATTTGCTATTACAGAACAAGTGGGAGCATCAACACAATTAAGCCGTGTTACTCTTCGAGTGATCAGTGTCCAACAATGCCGTTGGGTGTGGGGGCCGAGTGTGGTGATAGAAAGTACACTCTGTACTGACGGTGCAGGTTCTATTGGTATTTGCAATGGTGATTCTGGCGGCCCTCTTACTGTCTTCCATGGAGATAGGCCTGTTCTGGTACGTTTAAAGTGAGTTTGAAAACATTGTTCAGGTTAATTAATCTCAACGATGTTTTCAAACTTCATGTATTATTTATTCATTCATTGTTTACGTGAACGATTCCATAGATCCACTTATCCCAACCAAGATTACCTAATTTCTATGCACTTTATTAGATGGGACTGCAGAAATCGTATGTATGTAACATCGGTCCTGTCCTGACTCTTAGAATTTAGGTTCAGATTCATCATCATCATCATTTCAGCCTATCACTGTCCACTGCTGAACATAGGCCTCTCCAATGAGAGGTTAGTTTAGGTTCAGATTACATAATGGTAATTGATTTGGCTTTGCATATAGTGTCCGGCTATTATGTGGGGCTAACGAAACTACTGGTAGAGTTTACAATGCACCTCTTTCTAACCCCTCGAGAATAAAGGTGTGATTATGATGTACCTAGTCTTTTATTCACCTATTGAGCGGTCAATGTCGTGTATCCCAATTTTATAAAGGCTTTCGATAGAGTTGACTAGTCCATGATACTATTAAACAGTAATATCTTCCATAATATTGGATTTATATGTAATCGGTTGATAACATAAAGTTTATTCTGTGGATAATATATGAGTCTCACTATGAAATTTGTAAGTATGGTACCAATATAAATAAATGAATACATGGCGCTCTCAGCGTTTGATGTTAAACCCCTTACCCAAACTGTACTGTAATGAGCAACTTATGCCTTATAAGACTAAACTGCTTTTACCTATGTTTAAAGATTTTCTTGGATATTTCAGCTGTCTAAAAACCCGTGGCCATCAAGACTTGAATATAACTCGTTAAAGTATTTGTTAAATTTTTATATTCATTCATGAAATGGAAGCGTTTATTAACAAAATCAAATCATTCTGATGAAAAGTGCGCGTGTAATTTTCCCCTGCCTACCCCTTCGAGGAATCAGGGATAGTTATAATGTATGTATGTAATGTTATAATGTACGAGTATTATGTAGGTAACTAAAGTTATTTTTTCCACTTTTCTTTCAGATTGGTGTCAGTTCATTCGTGGCTACCAACGGCTGTCAACTTGGCTTCCCATCTGGGTTCGCTCGTGTCACCAGCTTCAGGAATTTCATCCTACAGCATATGTAAATAACATATTCTAATAACTAATAAATAAGTGTGTACCTATATTCTCATAGTAGTAGAACCTGGATATGATAAAGATAAAATACTCTTTATGCAGAAAATTAAAAATTCTTTTATTTATAAAAACGTAAATATGTACAGGAGAAAAGAAACAAGAAAAAAGAAAAACACAAAACTAAATGTATTTATTAGTACAATCAAAATCAAAAATCAAAATCAAAATATCTTTATTCATGTAGGTCACAAAGTAACACTTATGAACGTCAAAAAAAGAAAATGCTTCTACATTTACATTTACCGCCAGATTCGCAAGGCAATAGGTAGAGCCTGTGAGGAAAGAACCTGGCAAGAAAAACTCACGGCCACTCTTTTTATTCGCCAGTAAATACAATGATTCTGTTACAACAATAAAAAGAGGGCAAGGGCAGTACGTGACCATGTGTTGACCATAACTGGGTCCCCTAGTACAGGCAGAGTGCCCATCAAACATAACACACGCTGATATGTATCTAAAGGCCTGACTTAAATAGTTTTAACTTAAATAACCTATCTTTATACCCTATAAGTAATCCTAACAACATTTCAACCCTAAGTCATTCCATCTGCACTACCACTTGCCAGCCCGATTAGGTATAAGACGCATGTAAAGTGTGAGTTGACTATTTAAACAATAGATATTACATATTTTTCTGTAGGAGATTCGCATGAACCTAATTTATTAGCACCTTGACCTCTCGAAAAATACGTAAATAGGTGCCTGAGTAGACTACCTTGGTACACAACCTATAACTTATATGGAAAAAATACCTATAATAAAAACCCTAGGATCTAGGTAACCAGAAAACCGTCATATTTAAAGGTCATCCTCATCGATCACGGAGCTTGTGGGCACTTGGTGGAACCTATAGTAATACATGATGAACAAACACAATTGTACACTATTTTTATTGTATATTGCATTTAAATGACTTGAAGATATGTTAGACAGTCAAGTAGTGTGGCGTGGGGCTCCCGGGAAACCAGGGACAAGGGGAGGCTTCTTGAGGACTGGACCAGAACACGTGGTCTGGAGGTCCTCAACCGGGGGAATGTCGCCACCTTCTGGCGGCGAGGGACCAGCTCGGTCGTGGACGTATCGTTCGCGACTTCTGCCCTCGCCGCCCGTATTACTGGCTGGCACGTGGAGGAGGGTGAGGAGACGCACTCGGACCATCGGTACATCCGGTTCGATGTCGTCCCCCCACCTGACCTCCCACAGCCGGTAGAAAATCCCCCGGATCCGCGTTGGGCACTTCACCATCTGGATCGGGAGGCTCTCCTGGAGGCGTCCATCGTGCAGGCCTGGATTCCGGCACCGGACCGGCCTGCCGATGTGGATGCCGAGGCGGAGTGGTTCAGGGGAGCCATGTCGCAAATCTGTGATGCGGCGATGCCTAGGGTTACACCCAGACCGGCAAGGAAGCAGGTGTACTGGTGGTCGCCGGAGATTGCACAGCTGCGCGCAGCATGCATCTCCGCCCGCCGCCAGTACACCAGGTTTCGCCGGAGGCATCGCCGCCCAGACGACGCGGCAACCCGAGAGGCGGAGCTTTATCAGGCTTACAGGGAGGCTAAAGGTAATCTCCAGGAGACAATAAAGCGGGCCAAGACGGCGGCCCGCGAGGAGCTCCTGGAGACCCTGCAGCAGAACCCATGGGGGCGCCCGTACCTACAGGTCAGGGAGAAACTCCGACCTAGGGCGCCCCCACTGACCCAGAGTCTCCAGCCGCAGCAGCTGGAGCGGGTCATGGGCTCCCTGTTTCCGACGAGCGCGGAGGAGCACGTCCCTCCGCGCATGGCTCCGTCTCTGCCCGACGCGGATAGCACCGGCGAAGACGACGTACCCGAAGTCAGGGTGGGGGAGCTAGGGGCGGCAGTACTCCGGCTCAAACGCCGGAAAATCACTGCCCCCGGACCCGACGGCATTCCTGGCCGTGCATGGGTCCTGGCCCTCGAAGAACTCGGGCCTCGACTGATGGGGCTCTTTAGCGCATGCCTCGAAAGGGGCCAGTTTCCCAAGGTGTGGAGGACGGGGAAGCTGGTCCTGATCCGTAAGGCGGGGCGGCCGGTGGACTCACCGTCCGGATACCGGCCGATCGTGTTGCTCGACGAGGTGTGTAAGCTCTTTGAGCGAATTATCGCGGAACGCCTCGTCGAGCATCTCTCGACGGTGGGGCCAGACCTGGCGGACAACCAGTACGGTTTTCGTCGGGGACGCTCCACCGTGAGCGCGATCATGCGCGTCAAGAGCCTGACGGAGGAAGCAGTCTCGCAGGGCAAGGTGGTGGTGGCGGTGTCTCTTGACATCGCCAACGCGTTCAACACCTTGCCATGGAGCTGCGTTAGGGAGGCGCTCGTGTATCACGAAACGCCTCTCTACCTCCGTCGTATTGTCGGGGCCTATCTCTCGGAGAGGGCCATAGCTTTCCCCAGCTGGCTCGGGCCAGCTCGGCGGGATGTCTCGTGCGGTGTTCCACAGGGGTCGGTCCTGGGGCCGCTTCTGTGGAACATCGGCTACGACTGGGTGCTGCGGGGTGCGTTGCCTGAGGGCGTCGGCGTAACGTGCTACGCCGACGATACCCTCGTCACGGCGCGGGGTGCAACGTACCAGGAGGCAGCACTCAAGGTCACGACGGGTGTTGCTCAAGTCGTGGGTCGGATACGGCGGCTGGGACTGGAGGTGGCCTTGCACAAGTCCGAGGTTCTGTGTTTTCACAGACCTCGGAACGGTCCACCTGAAGGTTCCAGCATAAATGTGGGAGGCGTTAGCATCGGCATCAAGCCCTCGATGAAGTATCTAGGGATCGTACTTGATAGCCGATGGAACTTCGGTCCACATTTCCGAAGTTTGGTCCCCAAGGTGACACACGCATCGGTCGCGCTTTCGCGACTGATGCCCAACCTAAAGGGACCCAACGCTTCCTGCAGGAGACTGTACCTGGGGATCGTGCGGAGTATGGCCCTATACGGGGCTCCCGTATGGGCGGCGCGGTTGACGGCCAACAACTCAACGCTCCTTAACAGACCGTTGAGGACCTTGGCCGTCAAAACAATAAGGGGCTACCGCACGATCTCCGGAGAGGCTGCATGTCTCCTAGCCGGGACCCCTCCATGGGACCTGGAAGCGAGAGCCCTTGCGTCATTGTTCCAATGGCGCAAGGAGGCGCTGGAGCGGGACCACAGGCCTGCGTCTCGAGAAATCGATGACCGGCGGTCCCAACTCCGACAGGATCTCATGGAGTCATGGAGGGTGCGACTTGAGCAACCCAAGTGGGGTGCCACCATCATCGCGGCGGTGAGACCGATCATGGACGATTGGCTGCAGAGGCAGCATGGTGACCTCACGTATCGTGCGACGCAGATCGTTACCGGGCATGGATGCTTCGGTAGCTATCTGTTTCGCATCCATCGTGAGGTCACACCCCGGTGTCAACACTGCGAGGTTTCCGACGACGACACCGCACTCCACACGTTGGTGGAGTGCTCAGCGTGGGCGAGTCAGCGCCGGGACCTCGTAGTGGGTCTGGGCGTGGATACCCTCTCGCTGGAGACCATGCTTCAAGCCATGGTCTTCAGCGGGAGTAGGTGGAACGCGGCCGTGTCCTTCTGCGAGCAAGTCGTGCTCGCGAAGGAGGCGGCCGAGAGGGAGAGGGAGCGTGCCCTCCCCGCCGAGTTCCGTAGTCAGCGGCGAGGCCGCCGCAGACTCATCTACGCCCAAGACCATCGACCTCCATGATCGGGGCCGGAGGACGGCGGGATCGCCACCTGTCGTCCTTACAGAAGCAGGCTAGAAGGGTTGCGTGCTGCGGGGCCTTTGCCCCATAGCACGCAACCAGATTCACTCACTGACGCGGGATAAAACCCTACCCCCAACGACGCGGGATTCTCATCCCGACCCAACCCCCGCAGAGACCACAGAGGTGGTCAAAGTCCGCCGGGCGCCACTGGAAATACGTTCTGCTTGTAACCAGAGACGCCCGGCAACGGACGTTAGAGCGGCCGCGGCCTTGGTCGCGGAACTAAAAAAAAAAAAAAAAAAAAAAAAAAAGACAGTCAAGTAAAACACCTTTGATAATGCTGAAAAGCGAAATCGGTCGGTGAAAATAAATTAAATAAAGTTGTGGAATAGTGTCCAAGTGTGTTTGTTCATCATGTAGTAGGTATTATGTAGAGATGGACGCCAACGGTCCCTTTTTTAAGTATATTTTCGTGGTAACTATGTATAGTACTAAGTATGTATAATATAATAGGCTGAAGGGTTTGTTTGGTTGAACGCGCTAATCTTAGAAGCTAAACTACTTAGTTCGAATTTATAGGGCAATGAAAACTATTGCAAAAACGGCACCGCGATCAAAATTTTGTGCGCTCGCTAGTATGTGTCTATATAGTAAACTTAATCCTAATTATGATAATTCCATTCCAGTGACTTCACTGATCCACTCGATGTACAGCTGCACTCTCGTGAACACTGATGGCACGTTTGAGTTGCAACCGCTTTCACTGACGAACGATGTCACACCAATCTGACACCACAAATACAATAAATCAAACATGTTACCATTTATGCTTACATTGGATTAGGATATTCACGAGTATATTTGTCAGAGACTGATGAGTCTGATAGCCGGTCCACAACATCCAGGTGTAGATAAAACGCCGGGCGCCAATACTTCCTAGTGCTAACCATAGGTGCTCGGCAATGGAATAAAAAAAAAGTGGAGATAAGGCCTTGGAAATAGGGTTTTCGATAGGGTTTCCTAACCAACTAGCCGAAACCCGCGCTACGCCCGCGGGCTTAGATCAAAAATACATAGATTACCGATCAGTGCTTTAAAAACGGCACCACTTCACCTCGGTCATTGCACACCTGCGCGCTTCAACCGCGCGCCGTACTAAGTTCCTATTCCGCTTGTTGACTCTCGAGGGATGCGACAACGGCGCTGTACATTGATGCTTTTGTATTAATTATTACGAATTATTTCTATGCCAACCTTCAATGTACAATCTTGTTTATTTTATAGATGGTATTATTGTAATAATTACCTATATAGTATTCGAGTGCCAAGATTCCGCGTTGTATTTGTACTGAATCCAATATCTATAGTATTTTTGATCTAAGCCCGCGGGATATTTTTTTTTTCATTCCCACTTCCCACAGGAACACTTTACTGGGTGAAAAAGTAAAGCCAATACACTACATATTAGTGAAGAATTTCCAAAATAGTTTCAATAATTTAAGAAGCCTATTAAATTAAAACAAACCACTACTTTGTGACGAATTTACAACAATCCAATCTTTCCTTTTTATAATAAGTGCTATTAAGTATTAGCAGGTACCTAAGTATAGATATAGAATATCAATTCACCAATAAATCTTCACCGTCGTCGTCGTCATGATTGAATTTGTATGTTATAGTCATGGGACCGCCGTTATCACCCTAGAAACAAAGAATCTATAGTAAATTAAAAAGCTGAAGAGTTAGTTAGGTTGAAAGAGCTAATCATAGAAAGTACCTACCTACCGGTAAGTAGATAACTCTTTTTGTGTTGAATAGGTATACCATTTATCGAAGGATGCTTAGGCTATATGTATAATACCACGCTACAGCCACTTAGAGCGTAGCAGCAATGAAAACTCTTGCAAAAACTAAACTTACATGAATAGAGAACCCACCTTACAAGTGCCTGCAGATCCTTGCACTGTGCAGACAATTGTGTTAGGAAGCTCGCTGAGGTAAGAGTTGTTGCATAGCCCGTTTGTGATGACCACCATTTGCTTCTGACGAAGTGTAGGAGATATGAATGGCACACCTACAACGAAAACTTTTAATAGAAGCTTTATACCTCTAAACTGGTTATCAAAACGATTACCTCAGCGTGCACGCATCTTTTTCTCACTCATTTTTGACTCTTCAATTATAAAAAGGTTGAATATAAGTATAGTTCCAAGATTTAGTAGTCCATTTCAAAAACTATTTACCATCAGCACTGATGCCCCAGCCAGATACAACAGCTAGCAGACCAGCAAAATTAAAAGCCGACATGTTGCGGTAAGGTAAACGTATTACATCGACTGTGTCTGAAAGAGATTAAAATAAGAAATAAAGTTTGTAAAATGAGAAAATAATATGCGATACACAAACTATAGATTCACTTTAAAAACCGACCTAGTGCGTGTTAGTCCACGCATACGGCATAAGTACCTAGAATAGGTTTGTGTAATCAGTTATCAACTAATCACCCATAATAGCACTGGCACGTGAATTTGATGGAGCTTTCCAAGTATCTACCTAAGCATGTTTTAAAAGTTAGGCCTCTATAATAACTCCTCGAACAAAGTTATCTAATATCTAAGCCTTTTATAGTTTTCCTTCATAGTTCATCACATGGACTAGCATTATGATTTTTTTTCAGATTCTTAGAGCCAGCCGTTTACCTTTTAGAGGAATGGAGCTCCCTCTCTCCCTCCCTCTAAAAGGTAAACAGCTGGCTCAGATCCCATATATAGGATCCCAACTCCCTATTCTACTATACCCACACTGATCTTTTAAACTGTAGAACGGATTTTAATACAGTTTTCAGCAATAGAGTACCTAATTCAAGAAGATTTATAATAGTAGATATACTAGCGACCGGCTCCAGATTCGCATGGACGCAATATCGATACTCATGCGAGACAGTGTGGAGTGGGAACGAAAATAAAATCTTACTATATTTGCCGAGGTTATCAGCTGGTGATATTTTAAGAAAATTTCTGATAATCACCTGTTAGTTGTACAACATTGGCGAGTTTCAGTAATGCGATATCATTGTTCAAAGTCTCAGGGTCCCAGAGAGGATGTACCACCACCGAAGCGACGTTTACCACGCGACGTCCGTTCTCGTAGCGATCATACAGCGAATGAGCGCCGACGATCGCCTCAAAATAAAAAGATAGACTTTCATATAGGTAGGTACCTCGGAAGAGTTCACACCAGCCATACTAAAACTACTTCTGCTAAAACTTATTGAAGTATCTCCTCCTTTTTTGATAGTCATATTGGTATCATAGTCATAGATGTAGATAACCTGGTACCTCTGAGCCTGGCAGTAGGTATATATATAATCTTCTACGTCGGCCATTGACCACGGTTGGTGCAATCCATTAGAAACGTCGGGGCACCCTAAGGTAACCTTCAGAAGGCTTTGGCAATCATCATAAAAGATCCCGGTTAGCGGTAGGTCTTTCGATAAATCAGGCCTGATTATTGAATCTTGAGGACGTCATCTAGTCTTCAACTAAGAAGAACTTGTGCTCGACGATTGAACCAGGGTTCTCGGGTAGCAGTTTTTAAATTCTCGAATTTTATAGTCTCAAACTTAAGTCCTGTTTAGACTGGCTTATAGCAGAACAATATCAAGCACCGTATTATTGGTTTGTAAAGTTCGCGAAATTAGATCAAATAAGCAGAAGCCCCATATAGCTATAAGTTACCTATACTATGTAAGTACTATTCCCTGTTCTGTGCCTATACCGACTTAGTTTAGTGTAGTATGAACAGCGCTTTATTCGTAGAGGTACCTGTACATTGTCGACTTGTTGGTCATTATGGAAACAGCAGTGTGCGGCCGTAACGACCCATTCCTGATGAATGAGAGAGCCGCCACAGAAGCCCAACTCTCCAGTTGTCCCCACCCGGGCATATAACGCCACCTGAATCGAGCATCTACGTTAACTACGAGTCTTTCAAAATCACTAGAACAGGCCGTGCGCGGGGCGTGCCATGCACGTTGCTCGAATATGAAACGTTTGGTAAGTATATTATTAGTAGGTATTTTGTGACACAATGTCAGTGCCTGATCCGTGTCGCGTCCTGTGACGATTGACGCAACGCTTAAACTCACCTCCGGCTGCACCCCGGCCCGGTCTAATATAAATCATCAACATTTTCCAACACGAGCATACTTTAATAATGTTGTCACTTTATTAATTACAGACCGAAGTTTAACCAGCGTCCGATCATCGTGTCCTTTCATTTCCTCTCTCCATTTTTCTTGCGACTCCAACACGTGTGTTACTGTTACCGTGTACGGTAACTATTTAGGTACCATCAGATGGGCCGTTTGAGCCCGTTTAGTTACTACTCGAGCAATAATGATTAGACCTCAGAGCAACCATCTATAGATAGAGGGTGAGTGATGACGTCACGTCATCCTCGACTGTTTGACTGTTCTGACGTGCAGTGGTTGTTAGTAATTCGGACCGGTTATCAGCACTCTATATATACGTAGTATAGACATAGTTGTTCTGAGGGGTTAGGCAGTTTATTCGGTCGGTGATTCAACGGAGGTCTCTATGCAGAGAAATTTATCGTGGCCGTACAAATAGCTTAGAATATTCCTGGTTGACTATGAACAACAGTATAAGAGGAAAATAATAATAAGGACAACGGATGACTTAAGCCTCGCATATATTGATATAGGCCTCTTAATATAGGACCTTAGTGGTCTAAAATAAGTAATACAAAACCTGAAAAGGTCTGCTGTTCTGTTCAGCTATATCCCCGTCGATCATCCTGGCATTTTTGCAACCCTGGTCTTCACAAGTATTTACACTTACAAGCCAAACACTACACAAAAAAACTAATTTTAAAAACATTATTTCGTCAGTCAACGAAGGAAGCTACAACAAGAGCGTGTTGGAGAAAGTATAAGTACTTATTTCCGACAAATTCTTGTGTCAGGCGTTATCTTGATAAAGATGTTAGTCATGTCGATATCTGAAGATATTTTGACCTATTCTCGTTATCAATGATCGCGATAGTCGGAGAGCTGATGACAAATTTAGAGAAGGCGTTTTGACAACGTTAACGAATTAAAAAACAACACTATAACTATATTACTTTTTGAAAAATCGAATAGGTAGCAAAATAACCACTGGGCTTCTGCCTAATTCACAAATACATATAATAATAGTGACTCACCACCAATTGTATAGTCTTATGAAGTGGTCAAAACACTTCTCAATGTGTCATTAGCTCCGGGGCTATGACCAAGGAGTGTGATATTTTTTATATGCTTACCTACCCAAATTGTTGTTCTGAAAATGAAAGGACTGACAGCTTGAGTAGATTCTTGAAGCTTAAAATGTGGCCTCAAAAGTTGGTAACTAAATGAAATCACACAATATTATTTGAAAACATCATTTATTTATATTCTCATAAAGAAAGTTCTTTAAAATAAAATAAGTATAAACAGTTTTACAGAACATGCAGTGAAGGATCGCGACGATATAAGGCGGCGCGCACACTCGCCCACAACTTGTCGCTCAACCATCACTACTTTTTATGAAAAGAACTAAAAATGTGTGTACGTTATATTATAAAATGTGAAATTTAGTTATTCTTATTATTAATAATAACTAAAAAATTAACAATTTGTGAACGTTGGCAGTAAAATAATCTTACAAGGATGAATTAATAAAAAATACGTCATTTTGAAGCATTTACGAGGCGTTTAAGCATTACTTACAAGTTGGGATTACGAAACATCAGCCAGCGTCCGCCGTCCGCATAATATATTACCGACACTCTATCATCTACTCATGTACTAAACGACGAACATCTAAATTGGAATTTGATAATTATTTTATAAATACGGTATTTTAAAACGGACAGCGAATGCCGAACTGACAAAAGACACTTTATAGTGGAAATTAATTCTAATACAATTTGTGTATGTTCACGTTATAACGTAACGCACAAAACGCGCGACGATGGGAAGCTATAGATAATATTATTGATAAAAGGTCAATCCACTTGGAAATGATCGTATATAGTGTAAATGCGGTTACTTTCATCGTCCTAGCTAATTTAAATATCATAAAATGCGATCAAATTCCGTCAATATTCATTGGTCACATAGATTAAAACATTTTTTATTACAATTTGAAACATTAGTAAATCGCACGACATACATTTCTAGTTCAACTGAATTTACATCACACTATCTCATCTTTTAAATATAAATAATTAAAATATATAATATTCTCAATCTGAAATTTAAACACTATAATCATCTATTTATAAATAGCGACGCTTTTAGAATTTTATAATAATATGCATTTTATTTATTCATAATGTATCATAGGTACCATAACAGTTACGCGATCGATGGGGTGGGATCATACATACTCGGATATAATCTATCAAATATCTTTAATCGATACAATTATCGAACAATAAATACGCTCCACGCACAGGAGAACGAACGATCGAACACTCAGTTACCGAACACTCTCTTAAATAACTTCTCATAAGCAACAAAATATGTAATAAAATAACATTGAACTCGGTTGACAGTCGAAAGTGGCGCGACTCGACATAGATTTCGTCATTAGCAAAGCTTACGTAAGCAAGCGTCGTGAGAAATGCGCGACGCCCGTCCGCCCGGCGCGTGCGTTACGTGTGCGACAGTTGTGCGACTGTGGCGCGACCGTGGCGCGACTGCGGAGCGACTGTGGCGCGACAGTCGCGCGCCGCACACTGAACGGGCCGCGAGGGAGTCGCGCGAGCCTAATGAGGAAACTTGCGCCCACTGGTTTAACTGAAACAGACGGATAACTCCAGTCAGCTCTTGTGACTGAATTAACTCTCATTTATTTGAGTGTTTTGTCTACAAAATGAAATAGTTAGCATTGCATGCACAATCTCTTAGTTAATCTATAATTATATTGTTGAAATAGCATGCAAATTAGTTTTATCGATGTATATCTATGAATGATTTAATTCTCATGGTTTTGATATTATGTGAAATCTGAGTTATGTTAAATTACGTATTATAAAGTAACATGCAAAATAGTGAATTTAATTCAATCACAGCAGATTATATTGTATTTATTGTACAAACTACCGCTCCTCATATTATGCTAAATTTTATAAACGCACTATACCTAAATAGAACAATATTAAAAATAAAAATCTGTTCAAGAGAGACATAATACTGTCAAAATTACATAATAACCATGCATTAATTTTGTGAATAATATTAAAATAGTACATGCATGTTCGTATTATCTAAAACGCAAGAAACAGGCATTGTTTTTGTTATACTACGTAACACCCCCGTAGAGGGTACACAGGTGGTCAAAGTCCGCCGGGCGCCACTGGAAATACCTTCTGCGTATGAACCAGAGACGCCCGGCAACGGACGCAAGAGCGACCGCGGCCTTGGGCCGAGGAATTAAATCTTCATCAACATGGAGGGGGATTGGGATGACGTATAAAGTAGTATGTATGACAGAAGTTAACAGGGATGGATGAGAATGGTTGGTAATTGTGATGGTATTAGTGCATGTGTGGTTATTATAATTGACATGACGAGCGATGACGTGCGTTGATATGCGATGGCGTTGCGTTGAAATAATATCAAGGTGAGAATAATTCAGTCA
Organism: Nudaria mundana; assembly: GCA_963556515.1. Classification (NCBI taxonomy): domain Eukaryota; kingdom Metazoa; phylum Arthropoda; class Insecta; order Lepidoptera; family Erebidae; genus Nudaria; species Nudaria mundana. Next base: position 6,615,819 of record OY748298.1, on the reverse strand, counting down.
TAATTTCCACTGACTTTTTCTTGAGTGTGAAGAAGGATCGTCTCTTGGGCTCGGTGTTGGCGGGCGCGGGCAGCGTGTGCGAGCGCGGCGCGGGCGCCTGCGTGCGAGCTCGCAGCGCTTCCAGCCACGCGCCCATCTCGTTGTCGTCGTGAGCTTGGAGGAGGAATTCTGCGCCTGCCGCCAGTCTGGGGACATACAATAATATACCATTAATATCACTAAAGTTAGACCAACAAAACGAGATAAAAAATTTGTCAACAAACGGACCGTTACTGCGATAGCGAGCTATTATTATCTCTGCCCTTATCACTCGTACCCACAATTATCGTACAAATAGCTTCGGAAATAATATTTGTACTTCATATTTTAAATATAATTAAACGTTTTATTATAGGGGCTCGTGGTCTAGTGGTAACCGACAATGTTAACACATTGAAAAGGTTAAGCAACATCGACTCAGGCCGGTCTTAGGATGGGTGACCATGTCTTAAGACATTGAGACCCCTCCGTGCCTCGTAGAGGACGTTAAGCCGTCGGTCCCGGTTGTCATAGAAACATCTATGGCAGTCGTTAGGGGTAATTGGAGCCCTAAATCAAAAATCCGACCGGTCTAACTACAGAACTTCGATATCGCCCATGGGTTGTGAAGGTCAGATGGCAGTCGCTTCACGGAAAATATTGAAGTTCAGCCGAATCGCAGTTAGACTGGAAAGCCGACTCCAACTGAGTTGGGAAAAGGCTCGGTGAATCATGAATGATGATTTGGAAACGAAAATAAGCCATCTAAAATAACCCCTTATGTGGTGTGGTTGGTGTTTGTTGACATTTAGTTAACTACCTAAACAAATAGACTATTGACGATTCGCTCACTCGGTTAATATATTAACTCACCGAAGACGGAATACATGCTTCTTCTTAGTGTAATTAGCGGCAACTTCAACGACAGCACCGTTCAGATCCAACGGGGATTCCCCGCGCCAATAAACGTCCGGCGACGCTTTGTACGTCTTCTGGTCCTTGTAGAAAGACATACGACCGTCTTTGGCCACCACGAACACTTTGTCCCATGATCTGAGAAAGAAAAAGAAAATAGTTATTAGTGTTTATCCGACTATAACAGGTGGGTAGTTAGAAAAATTAACAACAACCAGGGTTATAGAAAGTGCCCAGAAACGGGAATAAACTCGCCTCCGAAAGTGACTGGCGAAATGTTGGCCTAAATAACAAATATCCCTGTCTATACGTCAGCGAGGGTTATTTTGTGATATGAGTAACTTGAAATTTGTATTCTTTCTCAATTTCCAACTTTTAGGCATTTAGAAAACAATACGCACCTGTTGGAAGCTCTCTTGGCAGCCGACTCCCACTCATGTTTGCGCACCAATGTTCCTTCAACGCCTTCATCTTCACTCGCGGGACTAGCGCCCTCTGTATACAAATGCCATATCGTACACAAAGTTCACATTTACACTTTAAATACCTTTGTAATATAGACATCCTGGTAGCATCAAAGAAGGTTCATACCAATTGTTTGATAACGTAAGAGATAATGTCTAGATACACAAAAATAATAAAACTTAAATATTTTTAAACCTAAAACATTCTTTAAATTTAAATAGTGAAAGGTTTGATACGCAATCATGTCTGAACCTAAAACAATTTAGAATAAAAATCATAATGTAATAAAGGGTGTATTTATTCGCTGTATCCTATTAAAGTAATAAAATGGCATGCGCTAAACAAACAGCGGCACACAAAGCATTCGTCCCGGAACATAATACATATAGCAAGCGGACTACGATAGATGGACATTTGACATTTTCATTTACTTGTACCTACCTACCTATATGCATTGTTTGGGAATGTTTAAATACTTTTAACTAACTATAGTTTAAACTTCAAGCAAGTGGACGCATCTCGTAACGCGCTGTATACCGATTAATATGTCGCACAAGTTGACTTGAATTTTATGTATTTGCAACTTCCTTTGACAGTCATTATTTTCGTGACATTGTTATAAGTACGGCAAGGGCGTTTTTGTTACTGATGGTGTATTATTCATAGATGATTTACGATAAAAGCCCGACCTACGCTTAAACCTAGTTGTAGGTATCCTGAAATTTTCAGAACTTGACACCACAATTCAGAGCAATCGCTCGTCTCTAGATCACACAATATCTGGGTGATTAAAAACCTTTCTCCTCCAGAATATTATAAATTCCATTATCTCCAATAATTTCCATTTCAATTTCCTACTTACAACAATTCGACGATCAATTATTGGATATCAGTATGTCAAATATATGCGAGTCCATCTACCAAAGTCATGTACGTTGTATACCTTCATCGTCGCTATGATGTGTTCCACTGAGAAGTTTCTTCGCAGTGCGCCATCTGAAGCTCCGGAATGGCGACTTGCTTCGGGACCGTGACTTCACCTTACCGGAGCTAGACGGAGTTGCTGGTGTCGAACTCGAACCGGGTGCTATTCGCGTTAAACGGCGTAGGAAAGGGATACGGTACGTGCGATTTGATCGATATATTCCAAGGTCGTGCGAGGGATTTAGGTCAAAGGTATATAATTTATTGGGTTTAGGAAATTGGGGAGAGAAAAAAAAAACAAAAAAATAACGTGAAAGCAACATAAAATTGGTAATTGCGTCGCAGCGAAAAACAAAAGCGCAATCATGCTATTTCTATATATATTTTGTTTTCGTTTAAAATTCAACATGAAACACATAACAACAACAAAAACACAGATGTTAGAGGTCATGCAACGTTTAGTTGGGTTACATTTGCTACAAGTTACAACTAGGTAACTTTTCACTAAATTATTACAAGAATTTGTTAATGTAACTAAAGGTCAGATCATGATCCATATTTAAACACATGCTTGTAAATTTCGGGATCGGTTTGGTGTGAGAATTTCTGTTTGACAATATATAGAAGCAAGCTATACTAAAACTGACAATATAAGAATATACATAGATAGTATTAAATTTGAATCATGACACAAGGTAGGGAGATGATCAACTGACGAGTTGTCAATTACTGGGGCGTCTGATGATAATTCTAACCTATTAGAAATCACATAAGTTTATTTATCAGTCAAAACACAAGCTCATATTCAGAATAATACACAGGCTCTTGTTCGCTCGGAATTTGAATTTTTTTTTTTATTCCGAGCGATAATATCTTTCCTGGCTGCTGGAATTTCATTTTGAATTACAGAGTGGTTATGTATACTAGGCAGCAACGTAATTACTGGAAAAGAGTGAGTGTGTACTGCACCTATACCTACCCTTTCAGGGATATAGGCGTAATGTATGTCTGTCTGTCCACTTATTGTCCTTGTAATGGCGTTCCTATGTGAATTGGGAACATGAAAGTATTCTACGTCAGCGGAGGAGTGGGATAGAACCTTGTCACAATAACCGCTTCTTGATGTCATCAATCATAGAAAAGTACGGATAAAATCAGTATTGTAGGTTAATCTACGTCACTATGACGTCACCAACATGGCCGCCAATACCATTGTCATCTTGCGCGGCTTATACGTTCCAATACATTGCAACTCGTCAATTAACCAACCTGCACCAGGTATAATTAAACTACCATCTACGTAATACTCACTGGATAGGCGTGCGGGTTTGGCGGGTGACTGTTTTGACGTCGAGGGTCTGAGGTTGGGCGGGGTGTCGGCCTTCTGGGCGGGTGTCGCGAGGGGTGCGGGGTCAGGTACCGGTTCTGCATGCGGTACAACTACGTGCTATTTACGGCTACACACTACGTGCTTACGTACATGCAAGCTATATGTTACGTATCTACCGAGGGTCATGCTCGCGACTGTGTACACATGAATTATCGGTAATGAAGTTTCAAAAATTATACGTTTGATTCTAGAAAATTTAAAAGATTTTAAGAGCTAATGTGACTTTAAACAGAATTATACTAAAACTCCCGTCTGCAGTAGGGTTTCAATAGTTTTCTTTATAGGCATAAATTGTAATACCATCGTAATTATGCAAATATGCAAAAGAAAACTGTTTTTAAATAGATTAAAATAGGTAATATTAGGTGTAAGCAGTCGCGTGATTACAAACTAAACACATGCTACAGAGGTCTCGTATCATTTTAATACTGTTATATTAAACCTTAAATATTAATACACATACAATACATTATACCTTAAATATAATAATACAGCGTACTAAAGATCCCTACCTAAATTCACCCTATATTTTTATTGTAAATTTATATTTATCAGATTTTAGAAAGCAATTTAAACCTACAGAATTAAAGCAAATTATGAAACCAAAACCTCGTGTAAATGCACGTATATAAAGTGAGAACTTTTATATAAGTAATATAATAGTTGTAATAAAGCAATATAAATAAAGCTGATGCATACGTAGATAGCTAGACGAGTAAAGCAATATTCAGCACAGATATACCTACCTTTTTTGAAGACAGCTGCGTACAAGAGAACGAAAAGCGACGAACACAGTTTAAAGAAACGTAAGACAATATTCAGAGTATTCGAACGTAGATAGATAAATCCCACTAGATAGGTGATACGTTTATGCCATATGACGAAGTATTTTGAGTTTGAAGGTCAGAGTGTCTACCAGTTCCTTACGTTAATTTGCTCGAAATACGTTTTCGTATTCCTCATACATTTCACACCAGCGCCCCTAGCGGTAACGTCAGGGAACTGTGTGAAATGTATGGAAGAAAACGAAAACGTATTTCGAGCAAATAACGTAAGGATCTAGTACTAGACACACTGTGGTTGGATGGAATGTCGACTTCCTAGGCACGAGTCTCAAGGGGAGCGAGATTAAAGTCACGTATTAGTTCAGCTTGCGGTACAATTAAAGTGCTTTTCGGAATTCAAGAAAGATGTTTGTTGCTAATCCACGCGTAAACAGATCAAAGTGTCTAGTACCAGTTCCTTGCGTCAATATGCTCGATATACGTTTTCGTATTCCTCCATATATTTCACACAGTTCCCTGACGTTACCGCTAGGGGCGCTGCATGCTGGTGTGAAATGTATGGGGAATACGAAAACGTATTTCGAGCAAATTAACGTAAGGAACTGGTACTAGACACACTGGACGCAAAAGTAGCAAATGCTTTTCATTGGTCGAATCCAGTTTCGTATTAGATTTTGTGTCTGATATCATTCTTTTTCGCAACAATATTATCCATATTACATAGCATCACGCCTTTTTCCCCGAAGGGGTAGGCAGAGGTGTGCAAACACACCCACATCTCGCCAGCTATGTTAGGTCCCATGTAATAGGGGGCGAGCCTATTGCCATCTACCGGGCACAAGTTCCAGACTCTGGGATAATTATCTGGATAAAATTCTAAAGAGAATTATACATTATCCACCAGACCCGGGAATCGAACCCGAGACCTCGAGTGTGGCAGTCCGTACATAGTACCATTGTGCCACCGAGGTAGTCCAATATTATCCATCTACTTTATTTTTCTTAAATATTTATTAATCCTTCCCCCCGAAGTATAAAAACCCCCAACCAAAAGACCCAATGATGTACCTTTTAAATATGATTGTACCAAAAATGACCACGAATCACCGCACTAGTTGGGATTCTACGACATGAACTCCTTGTTATAGTGACATATAGGACAGACATGAGACAGTATCAAACCATCACCGTGATTAGCTTTATAATAACACGTTATGATTATGATGTAATATAATAAATACTTATTATAAAATTTAGAGCACTTTTCGTGTCCTGCGTTTTGTCACTAGTGCGCGGATTTCGCCCGCAATGCGTGTTGATGTCAACGTCAAATCACGTTGGGACTAGCCCTGTTACCATAGGAACCGGCGCCAGTATTATTGTATGAAAGGCATTGACATCGACACGCATTGCGGGCGAGATCCACACGCTGGTGGAAAACGCTTGATGAGAAAAGCGCTCTTAGAGATATATGAAAATAAGAACTATGAAAACAGCATGAGGTTTAAAATAAATTTGTATTTTGAGATAAATCTGTGATTTACTCAATGATTAGTCTTTTAAAATATATTTTACAAAGGTTCTTTGTTAGTATATCTACACTTTTCGCATTCAATAAAAATACGTGTAAACCGATGAACCCCTTTCACATCGAATATAATTCAAAAACCTTAAGAGAAAAAGCTTTTTATCAAATTTATTTGATGTGAAAAAGAGCAACTTGTTGTTTTTTATATTACAGATTGCTTGCACGTATTCTTTATCAAAGTTTATGGAGATATAGAAATAGAAGTCTGGTATTTTAAACCCCAAGCTAGACAAATGGACGGCGTTTTATTCTAATGAATTGGCAGAAATACCATCACCCCGTAGTAAAAGTACGTGTGATGCGTGTCGTGTATAGAAAAGTCGAAATCGTGCAAGAAAAGAAAATTGTGCTTATTATAACCCCCCTTCAACTACTTATTAAAAACAACCTACAAAATTAACCTATAACGAAAATACGTTACGTACAAAGCTTTCCAAGCTAATAAACATTAATAAATCTAATCTCCCCATGGTGTTAACTATTTAGAGCGCAGTGTAACCCGAAAGAATACATAGTACTACCGTATAAGCTCATGCCAATAATCAAGTACTAACTAACACTACGATTTATAATACGCTTCTCAATCTTCACTTTACCGAAGTTTAACGAATGAACGTTATACACATTGGTGACTTAGACCAATAAGAGGAGGGATATTGTTGTTGCATCATTAGGGATACGACAAACTTAGAGAGAGAGAGAGAGATAGGTCATCATTGTGCACCTCCTCTCAAAGAGTCACAACTCAAAAAAAAAGTGTGTGTCAGCTCCGACGCACGACTGGAGTTTACTCCTTAAGTACGAGTATCTAACCATAACAAATTAGAAAGTTGCGCACTAGAGGTAGAGGTGCGCACCAAAAACGTGACACGATTTTCGTTACTTGTTAGTAGGTTTTACCCCTCGGATTTTTCTCATACCGGGCGCCTTATATATGAAAATCGATTCTTAAGGAGTAAACTCCAATTACGAGTTTTGTTACACCATTCGAATAAGTGTGTCTAGATCAGTGCCTTTACGTTAATGTGCTCGATTTACTTTTTAGTATGTCTCCATGCATTTCACACAGTTTCCTAACGTTATCACAAGGGGCACTGGTGTGAAATGTATGGAGAAATACAAAAATGTATATCGAGAAAAATAACGTAAGGGACTGGGTACAGACACACTGAAAATTACATATTGTTAGCTAAAACATTAAAAACACTTACAAAATCATTCTAATTCACTAAAGTAAATTTTGTTCTAAATTGATTAAATATTTCGTTAAGATTAAAAGTGAGAGTTTTCTGGTTGTTTTGGTTTTTTTTTGAGTCGTGACACTCTTTGAGCAGAGATGTGATTGGTACCCTGTTCGTTTTAATTCGTATTGACGAAGATTGCCGAAGTGCATAATTTGAATCGTAGCAGTGTACAAGTATAAATCGGTAGATCTATAATAAGCGCTCTGTTACCTGGCTGGGAATGTGGACGCTCTTGGGCCTTCTCAGCCGCTTTAGTAGATGTTCTCCTTACGACTACGCGAGTGCATGTGTGGGACAACACATCGGTAAGTAACGGCCCTTCAACGACTAATCGACTAACTAAATCGATACTATAATCGATTTAGTTAATCGATTAAATAAGCGATAAAAAAGGGACTTGATAATTTACACATAAAGCGGCAAGCGTTGCCGTAAGCCTTTTTGGCTAGTGCATTATGTGCTAAATTTTTCAAAAAATATTTTCTTGGTTCCTAATTCTTGACTGTATTTTTTAATCTATATATTTAATACGACAATTTGTCTGTCTGTCTGTCCGTCCGTCGCGTTTTTCAATTTACATACGTTTGCATGAAATATTAAAATATATTTTTTTTTTTCTTTTTTATGAGGCGATACAAAGTTCGTCGGGATAACTAGTTGTAATTAATAATAGTGTTATGTATATGCAAGCTGCATTCACCTGTTATGGTGAAAGTTAGTGGAAATGACTTAATTATTAAATAGTTCTTGAGAACAGAGATAATTGTATTGTTCCACAGTGCAAGAAGAGGACATTACACATGCGTGCTTTGCAATCCGTGTTCTGAAGTGTTTGTTAATTTTTATTATTAAGAATTATTGTTTTCGTCTGTGTTTTTGACTATACCTAATCGATCTTATTATAAAAAAATGTTCTAGAAATACAGTTCAACAGATTCATAGATTTTTTTTGGTAAATATTGACAATGGTAAAGAATAAACGAGTTCGACAAGTAAATAAATTACATAGTTATTTTGGGTAAATTAATAGTGTTTCAGTATCAATAATTATTGTTATTACTGTTGATAGTATTTTTTTCAAATTATTAGTTATTTCTTTCATCAAGAATTTCATTATGTCCCCTGCAAACGTTTGCTCTTCACCATTGACAACAAATACATTACAAATAGACATCCTTTAGGTAGGAATACAAACGTATTCCTACTAGAAACAACGAGATCCGCTAACACAATAAAAATGCAATTATACCGTGGTTGAGTTTCCACTGGTATTTTAAACAACTGTCATCTAGCTTTATAGCCTCTCCCAGTACGTATTTTCACTTGATAACTCCATTGTAAAGCTATCCACTTAGATACGGGCGAAGGTTTTCTAATGCCCGCCATACACGTACAGAGTGTCTAGTACCAGTTCCTTACGTTAATTTGCTAGAAATACGTTTTCGTATTCCCCATACATTTAACACCAGCGCCCCTAGCGGTAACGTCAGGGAACTGTGTGAAATGTATGGAGGAATACGAAAACGTGTTTCGAGCAAATTAATGTAAGGAACTGGTACTCTCACACTCTCGACACTCCGATAATTAGATGAAACAGATTGTTTGATCAAACTGACATTAAAGTGTGAGGTAAAGTTTGATCGCCTTCGTCCATGTTGGTAACTAGATTTACCTAACCAGTTACGAGGGAAGATTTTTTTTTCGCTGTTTTGTAACTAGTTGTGAAAGGAGAATTATTTTTCCATTTTCGTAGCTTTTTGTAACTAGTTGTGGTAGCAGAATAAATTTTCCATATTTGAAACTTAGTAACCAGTTATAGGAAATAGGAGGACACCTCTAGTCCTATTTCCTCAAATGTGTTATAAGTTATACCTAACCATGGATGCGTGCGTCACATAGTTGAAACCTCTTTGTAAGTCACTGGCTATTTGTAATGAGTAATGATAAATAAGGACTGACAGTCATAGATAATTGGAGTTGTGTGTCAAACGGACAATAAAATAAGTAATTGAGTACATAATCGTGAACTTCGTTTGTATTATTTAAACGGAACATGGAGAAAGCTATGGATTTCTTACCAACTAAAAGAGGTGGCATGAAGCTCATATATGATGGACGCGTATATCATTTACGTAAAACATATGTTAGTGGCAATAAATTTTGGCTATGCAACAAATTAAGTTGCAAAGGGAGTATAACGAGCCGTGAAGATATCGTTGTTATAGAAAACCCTCACAACCCAGATTGTCAACAAGATTTTGCCAAATGTCATATTTCAAAAGCGTTTGAAGACTTAAAACAAATAATTATTAACAATTATGAACCGATTCAAAAACAATACGAGCAAGTAGTGTGTGAGCTTAAGGATAGCGGTGCAGATTTAATTTCGAAACTGCCCACATTCGGCAGTATTAAGAGCGGTTTGTACAACAATCGAAACAAACATTTAAATGTGGCCAGACTACACTATCAACGGTCAGAAGATGTAGAAATAACCAAAAAGTTCGAGAACTTTTTATTGGCTGACTACATAGATGATAATAGAATTTTAGTTTTTTCCAATCCTGAGATAGACATTTTACTAAGTAGTTTTGAAATATTTTTAATAGATGGTACGTTTAAGGTATGTCCACCTCCGTTCAATCAATTATATAGCATTCACGGCTACAATACTAGAACTAAAACAATAGTACCATTACTGTTTGCTTTCCTCCAAGACAAAAAACAACAAACATATGCAATCCTATTTGACATAATCAAAACTAAATTCCCTTCCTGGAAACCAACGAAAATTATAGACGATTTTGAAAAATCTGCTATAAACGCTATACAAGAAGCCTATCCAGATACACATATAAAAGGTTGCTTTTATCACTTCACTCGCAGCCTTTTTAAAAAAGCGAAACAGCTAGGAATCAATTCTAGAGTACAGCGGCGACATGTGGCGCTGTGTGCAGGCTTAGCCCGATTGCCGTCAAAATATATTAGCACTGGTTACAGTTATGCCATGAAGAGATCGCCTAAAACTGGCCCAATAGCAAAATTTAACTCGTACTTCGATCGTTATTGGCTGAAAGATATAAATGTTATTAAGGTTGCGCTATTTAGCGGCTCAAACTCGTTGATAGGTATTGCTCGGGAGCATGCTGTTTCACCTCACAGCGTGTAAGAAAGAAACAGCATCAGCGATGAGCAGTGCAGACGTATGCGCGCACACGTATAATAGCAGGCTCATGTCACACACGACACAGCACACGCACACATGTTCAAGTTCATTGAAGCGAGCCAGGCGAGCCAGGCGTGCCGCCCGCGCGTGGCCTCTCTCGCGCGGGATGTACCTATACAATGTTGACCCAAAACGTAAATCACCGAACTCTTTCGATTATCTTTACAACAGAAAAATGTTACCAACCTAACTATACCTATTTATTGTTTAATTACCTGGTTTTATACTTACTTTGAACTTACACTGCGTAGGTATACTACCTAAAGCGCTTAGCACAGAATTTGGTAGATAGTTAGGTACTAATTACCTATAGCTAAGAATTCTGTGCTACGAGGTAAGTACTAGTATAAATAAGCTTATGTGAAAGTTTATGAAGATGGATGTTTGACTATTTCAAAACTAGGTAGGTACCACCCTAGGTACCTATTTTGTGTTGATGATACATCCAGTATTTCGGTTGACTACCAACTACCACACCACCGAACACCGTCTGACCTGCACCTGATAACTTTCCGGGAAGATTGACAGCATCTTACCAGTTTCTCCCACTGCCTCTTTCCAACTGCCGCTACCACTACACCCAGTTCGTGACGCACCTGCCGACCCACTATACCTTCGCACCGGCACTGCTACCTACCGCATGTCTGCTACCTTCACAAATTCTACAGCGTTGTTCTGGCCACATGAAGCACCTGCCGCACACGTCACCTACTGGGCACAGCGGTACAGGGCAGTCTTAATCCCCTTCTATATGTAGGTACCTACCGAGTATCATTTACCTTTATACCTACCATGCGATTGCGAACATACCTAACTACCTACTCACTCACTACCCCGAAAATTAGTGTAATAATACCTAGGTAGGTAATAAACTCTGGTTTGCCAGAGACGCCCGGCAATGGACGTCGTACGAGCGGCCGCATCCGCACGGACGTTAAAAATAAAAAAAAGGTAGGTAATAAATATAATATATTATAACGAATATATAAATAATATGTACCTACCTATGCTAACTTTTTCTCATATAATTTTACAATATGAAACACAATAACTATGGTCTTGGCCTGGACTCGAACCAGTGACTGCCTTTCCAGGAAGAGCGTTCTACCCACTGACCAAGACACCACTAGTCACAGGTTTTCTGCTAGAGAAGTGTTCCTAGTTATATTAGGGTAAGTACCCCACGCGCACAGATGCCCATACTCCGCCGCGTAGTAGTTTACGTAAATAACTAATAATAACGCAGCGAGAGTCAAAATACAAACGAGCTAAAGAAGCCGCAGCAGCAAACTGAACTCTATTAGAAATAATTTGAGCGTGTGGGTACGTGAGTAGTAAAATAACACAGTTGCACATGTGTGCGTGTGAGTGTTCCTCCGACCGCACCCCCCGCACCGCACGGGGGAGAATCGTGTGAATGCGAAGTAGCGATAATTCATCGTAAAACGGGTGTGTAGAAATTCACGAAAGGTCTTTTGATAAAAAGTGTATTCTGAAAAAAGTACTGCATGTATCGATTTAGAATAAAGTTTTCTGAACTCTTCAAGAGTTAAATTTTGTCGTCACGGTTTTAGTTTTTGAGATTTTATACTCCTTATAGCCCTTATTTACACAGAAAGTTGATTAAAAATAAGGCAGAAATTGCCAATGTTTATTGGCTTATATCTTTTTAATGGTTCATAATTGTACATTTTTAAAACCGTACCGACACAGTTAATGATTAGGCAAGACGATAAAACTTTAAAATTTGTTTGTAGGATGTCAAATAGATGAGGTATGGACTCCAGAAGTTTCTATGGACAAAGTAGCGGCTAGCTCCGCCTTAAGATCTGGTGTTGTGAAGGGGAAGAGTTAAGAAGTAATAACCATTTAGAAGGATGGCATTCTAGAATAAATCGTTTTGTGGGAAGAAAAAACCCATCCCTCGCAAAAGTGTTGGACATTTTAATGAAGGAAACAAAAATGAAATCAATAAATTCACCAGCTAAACAACGGAAAAACAACAATTATGTTGAAATTGACTCTGAAATAAATGCATCTATAGAGCAATTACAAAATAAAGAAATTACAGTCGGACATTGTTTGGAGCTAATTGCTCCTTTTATGATTTAAAATTTAATTCTCTAATAGGTATCATTTGTTTGTTTTTTATTAATTAATGTTCAAATATAAAATGGTTTTACAACTGTTTGTATTTCATCTCTTACAACTAGTTACCAAACAGCGACAGAAAAATCTTCTTTCGTAACTAGTTGGTTACATAAATGGAAATATATAGATATACGAAAATGGAAAAATTATTCTCCTTTCACTACTAGTTACAAAACAGCGAAAGAAAAATCTTCCCTCGTAACTGGTTAGGTAAATCTAGTTACCAACATGGACGAAGAGTTTCGTTCATAATTGTTTTTTTAATTGAAAGCTACTGCTTCTCATTTGGTAATTTCTGTTTTTGAGTTAATGTTTGCATTTTTTTACATTTGATCAAGTGAAACGATAAGTTTAATCAAATTATCGGAACGTGTATGGCGGGCATTACATATATAGATATATGTTTGTATGTATATGCAAGTTTGAACGTGTTGTAACATACCTTGCGGTTGTAGTTGTTCATTGTCGGCCTGTGCGGAGTCAATGGCGTCCTGAGCGGCTGCAGCAGCCGCTGCAGCTTCTGCCGCTTCTCTCTCTCTTGCTTCTCTTTCCGCTGCTTCTGCTGCTTCTTGACGACGCTTCTGTTCTTTCACTTCGAACTGTAATGCATAATCCAGGCTTCAAAATACCATACACAAGATTGATTAAATACTAATTGAAGTACCAGGTTTATTATGAAGCCAACTTTATGAAGGAAACTTGAGTTTAATTTACACTTTAAGTTAGTGGTAAAATGTTGATAATAATACGAATAATGTCCAAATCAACAATGTCATTATAATTAGAATCTTGTGTAGAGTTAGTCCACTGGCAAGCTATAGCTATATTAGAAACATTGATTAGTTTTTGAAAGTGTTTGCTTAATTGTGTTCCTTTAACTTTGTCCCGAAATGTTATAATGATGTAAGTACTAATGTAATCAAGACGCAAATATATTTGCGCTTTTTGTTTGAGCTATTAATTGGCGACTGTGATACAAGAATTATATACACACGCAACACGCCTATATCCCCGAAGGGGTAGGCAGAGGCGCATTACACACCCGCAGTTTGCTAGTATTTTTAGTCCCACTTAATAGGAGGCAAGCCTATTGCCGTCACCGGGCACACATATATGAATTTAATAAAAAGTAGCAGCCATATTGCAAATTTGAAAAAATAAAAATTGCAATGAAATGTTGATGAAAGGTAACAAAATCTTACGAGCCAGCCGCTTTGGCACAGTCAATAAAAGTCCTAGGTATCAAGGACTAAGAATTATACAACATAAAACAGTATATTAGTTAGTGTGGCAGCCAACATTATTGCCAAGGCACATACATAACCAAACAACCGCACTTACACAATCCAAATAGTTATAGTACCATGCACCTTCAGGAAAAAGTAGGTTACGTGTTTGTGACAGCAATAAAAGGGATGAATTTAAGGGAATACATTTCACATCTCTGCCTAAGTCATTGACAGCTTTAGAACTACTAGTTAAACCAGGCAATGATAACACTGCAACGTCACTTTTGATCTCATTTTCTAAACGTTTGACTTTCTTTGTCCATTTTTTGAGTACTCGTTTAATACTTTTACTCGACTTCAATGAGGAACTACTCCGTTGTCTTAGTAAAGATACGTTTGGATAAATACCTAAATAGGATAAACGTTCCCACAGTATAAAATCTATACATTGTAAAGAGTCGTCTGACTTTTCTGATTGATCAGGATATTCAAAGAAAACTGAGCTGTATATATCGGGGGATAATGGTGAACTTAGCGGGGAGGTATTCGGTGTACTTATCTCTGATATAGTGGAGAGGCATGTGTTGTTAACTACCGACCATAGATAAGAATCGTTTTTCCTATTTTTATTGTTATAATTTATGCTTAGTACTCTTGCTTTGACGTTTTCTGGTAAATTAAATTTATTGCTGTCTAATATGATTTCTTTGACTACTTGGCTGACAGGTGGTTCGGGTGTGTTCATTATTAGTTTGACAGGTCTATGTGATGGGGATTGTGAGGCATGTTCGTAGGTAAAGTCGGATTCAACACATTGGTCCCATGGTTTCGCAATAGGCCACAGTGACGTCTCACGAACTTCAAGCTAGTTGTGATAAGAAAAATATTACATATTAGATATTTTTACAGAAGTCATGATCCAAACCAGTTATGTATTATGAAAAGCAAGAGATGAAAATGCAGGAAAAACCAGTTAACTGTAATATAGGTACATAATTGGAAATCTAAAAAACCTTAGGGCATTTCTGGACATCATATTCAACAATTGTTTTTCCATAATGTTTTAGAATCTGTTGTGTGTTCTTCGATTGCTAAAACCGTGATGTCCAGACTTAGCCCATAACATGTTATTATCAGACATTGGATTATATGCGCTGTCAAAAAGCCAAATATTCACGAAAAAAGCGCGAAATATGCCCAATCCAAAACAATTTTATTAGAATTGACGTTTATTTTATAATATATAATACTATATTTATAGCGTTATTGCATCTTTTGGCACATTTTCATTGATAGTGCATATTTTCAGTAGTTGTAGTCGCCAAACACGTTAGTACACGTACTAACGTGTTTGGCGTGTTGTATTATGCCGTATTATTTACAGTCATAATAGAATCATTCAATAATAAAATACCTACCTATCTCTATACATGTCTTTGTACAAACATTACTTTTTTTATTCAATGATTCTCAAATGCCAGCGGCTCGAAATAGTTGTAATGGCGTCTGATCTGGCAATTTTTTCGCAACTTCTAGAAAGTACAAGTCACAAGATGAAGTAACGATATAAAAATAATATTATATATTAAATGAATATGCAAAAATACAAATGCATATAATCCGATGTCTAGATAGTACTATACCATAAAGCTTAGTAGTATACAAATACTTACGGTAGTGAGTCTCTGCAATGCTGAGAACCTATCCTCTTGTGCCGCTGCAGACTTTTCAAAGGCCTCGTGTTTCTTGATAAGACTTTCCACTTCGTCTATAGTATGGCCAAGCTCTTGAGACATGAGGTACGGCTCTTGGGCTATAAGCCAGGCCTCCGCAACGGCCGCGTCGCGAGCGAATTGGTATACTTCCAAGACTGCAGGTAGATAATATTATGTATTTAGATATGGATGATGTGTTATGGTTTGGAATTTATACACCGTGGATTTTGTGGATGTTATGGAATATTTTGGACTCGGTTTCGATAATGAAAACCGACTGAAAGTATTGTTTTGAAAACTAGACATAATTTTTTTTACAAAAACAATCAAAATTGATGCGTTCACGCTTACTAAGTTATAGGATACGATATTTTTATTCTGTAGTTAGATAATATTATGTATTTAGAAATGGATGATGTGTTATGGTTTGGAATGTATACACCGTTTATTTTTTTTTAATTCCGCGGCGTAAGGCCGCGGTCTCTCTAACGTCCGTTGCCGGGCGTATCTGATTACTAGCAGAGGGTATATCCAGTGGCGCCCGGCGGACTTTGACCACCTCTGTGGTCTCTGCGGGTGTTTAGTCGGGACGAGAATCCCGCGTCGTTGGGGTAGGGTTTTATCCCGCGTCAGCCTGCTTCTGTAAGGACGGCGGGTGGCGATCCCGCCGTCCTCAGGCCCCGATCATGGAGGTCGATAGTCTTGGGCATAGTCGCGGAGTCTGCGGCGCCCTCGCCGCCGACTACGGAACTCGGCGGGGAGGGTACGCTCCCTCTCCCTCCCGGCCGCCTCCTACGTGAGCATAACTTGCTCGCAGAAGGGCACGGCCGCGTTCCACCTACTCCCGCTGGAGACCATGGCTTGAAGCATGGTCTCCAGCGAGAGGGTATCCACGACCAGACCCACTACGAGGTCCTGGCGCTGACTTGCCCACGCTGAGCACTCCACCAACGTGTGGAGTGCGGTGTCGTCGTCGGAAACCTCGCAGTGTTGACACCGGGGTGTGACCTCACGACGGATGCGAAACAGATAGCTACCGAAGCATCCATGCCCGGCAACGATCTGCGTCACACAGTACGTGAGGTCACCATGCTGCCTCTGCTGCCAATCGTCCATGATCGGTCTCATTGCCGCGATGATGGTGGTACCCCACTTGGGTTGCTCAAGTCGCACCCTCCATGACTCCATGAGATCCTGGCGGAGTTGCTCCTCGATTTCTCGAGACGATTGGAACAAAGACGCAAGGGCTCTCGCTTCCAGGTCCCATGGAGGGGTCCCGGCTAGGAGACATGCAGCCTCTCCGGAGATCGTGCGATCGTCGGTTTCCAACCGACTGAAAGTATTGTTTTGAAAACTAGACATAATTTTTTTTAAATATTGGATGGAAACAGCGAAAACCTGGCGAAAATCCATGACAAAGTAATGGTAAGTAAGATGTTAAAACTTTTCAAATTATAATAGCATTATCTTCGCAAAATTAAAGGACACTAAAACGTCGACAATTGTTTCGCCTCTAAACGAGGCATTATCAAGACTGTCTCAGAGAGAACAGCTGTTCTCTCTGGAACCGCTGTACATTTCCCATTTATATATATGGATTATACAGAGGAAAAACACAGCATTGATAATGCTTAGTAACTACTGAACCAATTTTGAAAATTCCCCAACACATTATCCCCAAATGACATAGAGTACTTTTATCCCAGTAATGTCCCCGTGGGGATCGAGAACTAGAAAACCGGCGGGCGGAGTCGCGGTAATCAACTAGTAAATAATAAAATACTAACTAAGCTGCAAATTCTCCCAGCGCTCCTCCCATCTCCGCAACAGAGCGTTCCTCTGATTGGTCAGCTGAAGCAATTTGTCCTTGATATCGGCCGAGGCGTAGTGCTGTCTCGCCAGTAGTTCCCTTCCGAGGGTTATACACGCTGAGAAGTTGTCCTCCCGGGTGTCTATCTCCGCTTTCAGTGATTGATGGTTGTTCATTAGTAATTCTACGCCGCTTACGTCGCTGTAAGAAGAACATAAATATAGTGTACAGTGGTAGGTTTCGTCGGTAAACAATTTTGATAGTATAAGCCGCGCACGATGGCAGTGGGATGGAACCTTGTCAAAGCTGCTACATCCAGTGTAGCAGCTTTCACAATAACCGCTCTGCGATGTCATCAATCGCAAAAAGTACGGATAACGTTTTGTTATCAGTACATTGCAATAATAGGAATGCACTTTTGTACCTTGACACGATATTAAAGAGATGGGATGAACTAATTCAAACTGCTAAGAAACATAGAATTATTAAACGTCAGATATTTTTACTCTCTGAGAGGTATCAAGATTACTTTGGAATTTAACATCGTCACTTTAATACGCTGTATACGAACGATCAGATAAAATTGCCGATCTGTCCATAGTAACATATTTATACTCGTGACTGTACATTAAAAATAGTTACTGTTCATAATAATTTTGCTAACCAGGTCATTATTATAAGCCGCGCACGATGACAGTGGGCTGGAACCATGTCATAATAACCACTCTATGACGTCATCAATCGCTAAAAAGTACGGATAACGTTTTGTGATCAGTTTTTTAAATTTAAATTATAATTAACTATTTTTAAAGTACAGTCAAGGTAAGTAAATACAAAAGTGAATTCCCATTATTACAAAACAATAAATAGACTAGAAGGATATCGGTATTGGGGTCACCTTGTTAGGGAAAGAAAGGTATATAAATACATATTTTGATTTTGTGTTGTATTAATGAAAACAAGTGGACATACCGCGGTTTCTCTCCAGTGTTCATCTGTCGTACCACATCGTCCATCCACAACGTCAGAGTCCTGACCTGGTTCAGGAACCTATACAGATGGTCGGCGTCTTCCAACTTGGTAGTCCTCGCCGCACACGCTGCCGATAGAGCTGCCCACGCATCTCTAACTTCTGCCTCGCGTCGGGTTATCTCGGCGGCTTTCTCGCCTGCGTACATAGCGCCTAGACGGCCGCATTCCGTACGGATTGCTTCCACCTGGATTAGATGTATTTGTTGAGTCATAAACTCATAATACAAATATAGAAAAATACTTTGGACATAAATTGTTAGAGATAATTATGATCTAACATTTTACATCTTATTTTGGTCTAAGAGTACCAACCAAGAGTAACCCAAAGTAGGTTAAATTCACACGGGAGTTTAAAAAACGTGACGTTTTTTTAACGCCCGTGCGAATGCAGCCCCCCCCCCCCCCCCCAAGTTTACTTTGGGTTCTAGTGTTTAATAACAATGTGGTGGGTTTTATACCTGGTGATGCAGCGTGCTGAGGTCCTGCATGAAGTTATGATGCTTCCTGTGCAGGGCGCCCACACTGATCGCGTCTCGCCCTAACTCGTCACTCACGCCGCGCGCCTTCTCGTTCACGCGCTGCAGCGTATCCTTGCAGTCGTGGAAGTACTTGTGTAGTTCGCGGGACGCAGCCAACATCTGCAACACGTATCAACTTGTTAATAACTGTCTTATACATGTTACTACTAGTGCTTTACCCCGTATTTGCGTGGGTAGAATAGATATAAACATTAATCAGTGGTCTCCCTCACCTGTGTCCTAGTCTCGATGAGCTCGAGCAAGTCTTGCCATGTCTCCTTGAGTCCCTCCTTCCACTGAGCGATTGTGGCATTATCGGAGTGGCCCATAGCGATCATCTGGTCCGCGATACGTTCCGCAGTCGCGACACGTTCTGATCCAACCGCTTGTGTTTCACGTGCGAACTCCTTGAAACGCTCCCATAGTAACTGCAAGATAGGATACAAGATGATAAACCGAACGAATGTATATAGATTTATGGAGCTAGTGGGATGAAATATATAATATGAGGGAGCCAAAGCCCCAAAAGAGGTAGACAGAGCCATGTCCCACGTAACATGAGGGAAGTGTATTGCACCTTAAGTTTTAGTTTCCTAAAAAAATGGTGCGGTTCCAAAGCGGTCGCAAACCGGCGGCAAAAAAACGTCACTAATAATAATTGGATTGGTTTCCGGAAACGAACCAATGACATCACTCACCGCTGTATTCAGAAATCAAAGCTTTACCGAGGTCTGTTTGCCCGAGTCCACATGCATCACTTGGGTATATAAGATCGTACTCACCGTAACATGGTCGTAGTCCTGCCCCAACTCCTGCGAGCTAGCCACCAGCTCCCGCTCGGTGATCCACTGCTCGAGGTCGTCGACCTCGCGCGACAGCTGGAACAGTCGAAGCGCCTCGTCGAGCTTGGCGCGTCTCTCGCCCGCTAAGTCCTTCAGACCCGCGTACAGTTTGTCCACTTGAGATTGTTTCACCGAGATTTGTTCGCTGTACAAACAAAAAAGTTTTATTTTATTTCCGAAAGCCGAGCGATGTCTAGTGATTGGAGGCCACTTATATAGCACATAGCTATCGAGAGTGGCCCTCAAGTTGGCGGCTTATTACCCAGTTCCGCCAGAAAGTGTTTGTGAATGTTTTACGCGGATAAGTACGAACGTAGTTTTCTTTGATCCCTTCTGTAGCCCGGTCAAGTTAGACCTGTCAAAATGCCTACTTTAATTACCACAGGGCTGAGTTTTGCTATAGACCTTGTTTTGACGATTATAAAGAAAATAAAAAGGTCTCCTTAGATCCCACATCTGCTGAAAAAGTTTTTCAAGGTATTTGATAATAACTTGTACCTATTTGTATTTTTTTTTATAAAGTTTAAATAAACTTACCTTAGTGGATGTTCATCGGCAGTAAGATGTCTAACAGTCTCTCCCAGCTGTCGGATAGTATGAGCGTAGTCGTCAACAGCCTGTTCTAATATTTCGTGTTTCTTCATCAAGTTTTGTGCAGAGATTTCATCTTTGCCACGATCTTCGACCATCATGTATAGTTCTTGTTCGCTCATCCAAGCTTCCGCCTCGTTTGCGTCGAATAGATACTGGTGAGCCTTTTCCCATTGGGAAAGTTTGTCCTTGCGTTCTTCGATGGCATCTGTAAGTATGTTTTCATATTAATGACATTGATATTCCATACATAAATCGAAAGCCAGTTTTAAAGGTAAAAACAATAAATGCAATAAAAAATATTTGGAAAAACTGACCTTTTAATTCTCGCCATCTCGCGGTAAGTTCTTCAATAAGCCTCTTGAATTCGGGTGTGGCTTCGTGGTCCTCGTCAATAAGCTTCTGTCCGTTAGAAATGACAGTCAATATCCTTGGCTCGTGGTTATCAGTCTCGGTTTTCAACGACTGATTCTTCTTCTGAAGCATTTGCACATTGAATAGAGAATTGCCATAGTCTGTGCTTGTCGCTAAAGGCATCTTCTCATGAATCCATAACTTCTCATCCTCAATATCGCGGCGGAATTGGAAGGCTTCCTTCTTTTTCGCCAGATGGCGTTGTCGCACCAACAACGGAGCCTTTAGCTGCTCAAACCTTTCTTCAACCTTCGATTTCTTTTCTTTGATCTCATCCATTTTATCGGGCACGGTTTTCTGCAAGTATTCGGCCTGGGTCTCCAGTTCGGTGACCTGCTTGGCCTTAACCGCCATCTGCGTTTCAATCATCTGTTGTTTCTGCATGAGAATGTTGACTGAAGCGAGGTCGGTTCCCGTATCAGTATTTTCAATCTGCTTTTCAAGTTCGTTCATCCACGAATCGATGTCGTCACAAGTTTGGTGAAGGAGTACTTCACGGTTCGCATCGAACAGACGTTCGCCTTTGTCCTTCGTAGTCGTTTGCAGATTTTCAAACTGATCTTGCAGTTCCGTCATCTTCGGGGAGATTATTTCAACGAATTCCGGTTTCTGTTTCATGAGCTCTTCAGCTGCATTTTGTACGGCAAAGAGACGTTCCTTGTTTGCGGCGATTTCGGCTTCGAAGGCCTGATGGCGCGTCCACTTGGAGTGTATTGTTTTTGCCGAGCGATAGGTATCGTCCTGGGCCGTGACATTTTTCTCTTGAACCCATTCTCCGAGTTCGTCGCAATCCTGAAGGAATTGATGTAGTTGCAATTGGTCTTGGAGTTTCTCCATTTGTTGGAGCGCCTTTTCCCTGTTCGAGTTTCTTCGTCCGTCAATATTGTCGGCCTTCCGTTGTATTTTGTCTGCGTCGAAGTGCCTTTCCTCAACGAGTCGGTTTGCGAATTGTACGACAGAGTTGATTTTGTCATCGTTCGCCTCCATGGTGGTCAAGAAGGCTTCGTGTTCTTTGATCGTGTTCTCTGCTTGCTCCAAGTTGGTAGGTGGTTCGGTCTTGGCTAACCTGTAAATTATTTGAAGATGTACTGGATGTTTTCATCGAGATGCTAAGAAACATAAATAAATCAATCAAGTAAGAAAATAGGCTCTTAGATATCTCATACCTATGTTCCTGGTGAGACAGCAACACCTCAGCCTGCCTGGCGTCCCGCTGCAACAGTTGCAGCTCGAGACTCTGCGTGAGCAACTGTTGCCGGTTCTCCCACATTTGCTGCAACTCGGCCCATCCCTCGCGGAGAGCCTTCAGACGTTCGCGCAGGAACATGTATTGTGGATCGTCTTGTGTTGATGGCTCCTGTTTATAAATTAGTTATATTTGAAAAGTATTTTGAAGTTCTGAATTCTCATTACAGAGGGGATAGGCAGAGGTACATCATCCACCTACATTTTGTTTTTGTTAGTCCCCTAATACATAATAGGGGACAAACCTACTGCAGTATTCATCTCAAAATTTCTGTGTGGCAGAAACTTTGAATTATCTCCATCTACATAACTGCTAAATACTCATTAGTTTTGTAAAATTATACACGATGTAATCAGACTAGTTAGACAAGGAAAAAAGAACGCGAAAAAAATTTGGACCTACTTTCGTTTTTGTAAGTTGTCTGTTTCACATACATACATAAAATCACGCCTATTTGCTCTAAGAAGTAGGCAGAGGCATGTTATACGTCCGTCAATTTCATCGGTCAAACGTAATACAGGTGGCCTATTGCCGCTTATCGGTAACTTTTATTGTCAGAGCATCGTCTACTCGTCGTTTACCCACCCACTTGCAGGTGACCTTGACTTGGGACCCTAAGATCTTGGTGGGACCCTTTTACACACACACATATCACGCCTATATCCCCGAAGGGGTAGGCAGAGGCGCATTACACACTCACAATTTGTCTGTATTTTTAGTCCCACGTAACAGGAGGCAAGTCTATTGCCGTCACCGGGCCATTTATAATGGGTTATGTCCAAAATGGCCAAATTAATTTAATAAAAAGTAGCAGCTATACAGCAATTTTGAAAAAAAATTGAAATCCGTTGCCTTGCGAAGAAATGTTGATGAAAGGCAACAAAATCTTACGTGCCAGCCGCTATGGCACAGCCAATTAAAGTCCTGGGCGTCTCGGACTATTAACTCTTTTACACCCACACTTTTTAAACTCTGTATAAACATAGGTACTAACGGCAGTGATCTTCTCTCCATACTCCATCATCTTGGCATATTCGTCCCTGTAGTTGTCGATCTCTTCTTTGATAGTCTGGTGCTGGGATAGAAGTTTCTCTGCCTCAGCCAAGTTCGATGGAATGTCTACAAGAAAACAAATTTCAAAAATTGACACAACAACCGACTTCAAATTACCGGAATGGGACCAAGTGATTGTCTGAATGGGACCAAATTCGGGAAGCAGTAACTTTGCTTTTTGACACGAGACCAATGTACATTCGTCCACATTTAGTCTTAAGAAAATGTGTAAATGAGTAAATTATTGAAAAAGAGTGACCAAGAGTTTTATTGCCAGGTTCTTTCTCTCGGTTCTACTTATTGCTTTTCGAATCTGGCAGTACATATAAATATAGAAGCAATGATATTTTTTATTTTAAGTACTTACTGACGTTTGTAAGAGCCATTTAGTGACCCATACAAATAAATAAATCATTTAATTTCAATTAAAAAGTTCAAAATCGGTTCAATCAGTTTAAAGATGAGTGACACATATCACACATTGAAGTAGGACAAAATTAGATCAGAGTTTTGAAGAGTTAAGTATTTGCTCATAATTTTAACTACAGGTCAATTAATCTCAAGTAATATTATGAAAATTTCTGTTCATCTGGGACTTTTTTAAGGCACAACATCTATATATTTAATACGAGAATTTGTCTGTCTGTCTGTCCGTCCGTCGCGTTTTTCAATTTACATACATTTGCATGAAATATTAAAATATTCTTTTCTTTTTTTTTCTTTTTTTTATATTTGAGGCGATACAAAGTTCGCCGTGATAACTAGTTAATTATATTAGAACGTAAAATTGTCTGAAATGTGTGATGGTTAATTAAATTTTACCATACTGTATAACATACATCAGACATACATCACGCCTATATCCCCGAAGGGGTAGGCAGAGGTGCATTACACAACCATACTGTGCCAGTGATATTATTGGTCCCACATAATAGACTACAGAAAATCAATATCCACTCAGTAATACTGTATTTTTATAAAAAAAAAAGTATTCATACCTTCCGAGGCCACATCTGTTTGTGTCTTTGTCAGCCAAGCCTGGAAATGATCGACCGATCGAAGGAATCTATGAAGGTCACCAGCTTCTTCCAACTTAGCGTCACGCTCTTTGAGCTATAGGAATAAGAATACAATTGTTTAATGTTATACAGTGAGATTAATTCTGGTTGGGAATATCATTTCCATAAACACACATACATATCATCATCTCTATATCCTCGAGGGGGTAGGCAGAGGTGTATTACAGATCAACATTTTGCCAGTACTGTCTCATGTAATAGGGGCAAGCCTATTGCCGTTACGCCCGGTAAAGACAATAAAGGACGGGCAAACTCATCCTTCACATGCGATGTACACCACGCATTCAAATGTATATAGGTAGTGACGGATCATTGAACGAAATTCTTTCTGCTCCACCACCGCACTCAATTTAATACTAGTAAAATGTATATATCTTATTTTATCTATATGTTACGGCTAATACCCGAAGTGCGGCTGCACCTAGTTTTAGCCAGTTAGAACTAGGTGTAGCCACTTACTCTTGGTTAAACCTAGTATGGGTAGGTTAGGTTAGGTTCAAACTGTGACCACCTGCGACTTGCATTAATAAAAAAAAGAGATTTCTCCCAGGTGAAAGTGACAACTGGACCTAGTTGTAGCCGGCATGATGAAGGCTAGACCTAGTTTTACCCGAAAACTATCGGCTCGTACTAGGTTTAACCAAGACTAAGTGGCTACACCTAGTTCTAACCGGCTAAAACTAGGTGCAGCCGCACTTCGGGTATTAGCCGTAACATATATAAATAAAAATGTATCGCCGCCGTTGGTTTGTCTCGCTGAAACTTGAGACCGGCTGGACCGATTTGGCTGATTTTGGTCTTAAAACATTTGTGAAGGTTCAGGGAAGGTTTAAAAGGGCGCTACGATGTTTGCCGGAACAGCTGGTAGGTAATAAAAATAGATACACATACCATATGCGTCAACTGATCCCAGTTATGAGTGATGAGTTCAACTCTCTCTCTTATCAATTGTGCCTCTTCTGGATGTTCGTCTTCGATAGCGTTGGCCTCACTCTCCAGGGACGAGATGCGAGCCTGGATGGCGGCCAGGTCACGTTCCATGCCAGATAGACGACGTTGAAGGGTCATTACACCTGTCATAAAACACAATCACATTAATGTTTTTCTAATACAAAAAATCGATGTCAAAACAAAAAGAAATTGATAACGTAAAAAGAAAAGAAATTACAAGGCAGCACATTTTTCTTTATTTATTTGTTTGGTAGGTACTTGACATAAAAAGTAGATTCTTTAATTTGGGAGATCTCAGTTGATTTCTAACGTAAAAACTTATCAATGCTATGATTTACTAAAATCGGTCACATAGTTTCTAAGATCTTCGTATAGTTTCAGACTTTCCCACACTGACCCATTTGAATGTTACACCCCTGTATATTGCAACAAATATCGTTATCAAAAGACATACCATTAAGATCCATCTCCAAGTTGTCAGTTTGTTGTAAGATCCTCTTCTTGTCCTCAATCCAGGACACGGTCTCGCGACACTCGATGTGGAATGTCTGGACACCTTGGGCAGACTTCAGATCATCTTTCTTTGATTCCGCCTAAACACAAAAAACTGAGAATTAGGATTTGAAACTAATCACATATGGTGCGGTCAGACGTTGTCCGTCTGCGTTGCCGAGAATATTTCCATAGTCGCCACACGCTCCTCTACTCGCGATACTAGTATAACTCGTGTGTGATAAGTTGAGACCTGAGCGCTGTGACCTCAACGGCATGTATTTGTACAGGTCCAAAAAAAATATGCTAATAAGCTCCGTTCGAGACTTTAGCTGCCCCATTTTTAGTTGTAGCTTTTATTATTGTCGGGAACAGCGCAACTTTATGTTAATGACTAAAAGTGATTCGAGCGCAGGTCTCAGCTTATCACGTACGAGTATCACTCGCCGGGCTGGACGAGTAACCACACGAGGTTCCTCGCCATTTCCCTTGCCATTCGTCGTGTCGTGTGGCCGCAAGGTTAGTGTATGGTGCCTCCAACAAACAAGCTAGTACGAGTACAGTTACCTTGTCCCTGAGCCCACTCCAGGCGCCATTGAGCGCGGCCTGCCTGTCCTGTATCTTGGCGGCCTGCGGGTGCTCCACGTGGATCAGTTGTCGCGCCAGCTGGTTCACCACGGCCACGCGGGAGGCGTTCGCGTTCATTTCCTTGTCGAAACCGTCGTATCTGGAATATCAATTACTATTAAACGGTGAAATAAAATGTAATAGTCACTATAACAAAAAAATAAAGCTCCGTACAAACGGGCCACTGACCACTGTGACAGCCACCGATGCTACAAGCAGTTCACACGGTTTTTCATACATTTTATTAAAAATCGCGTACACCGGTGACGGCCACTCGCAGCCCGTGGCGGGTGGGTGGTGGTCTTTTGGTGCACTCTAATATTCTTGCAGATGTCAAAAACTTTATTAGAACTTATCTAAACACACACACATCACGCCTATATCCCCGAAAGGGCAGGCATAGGCACATTACACACCCACAATTTGCCAGTATTTTTAGCCCTACGTAATAGGGGGCAAGCCCATCACAGTCACCAGGCACATTTATAACGGGTTATGTCCAAAATGGCCGAATGAATTTAAAATAAAAGTAGTAATTTTTAAACCCGTTGCCTTGCGTTGAAATGTTGATGAAAGACAACAAAATCTTACGTGCCAGCCGTTATGGCACAGCCAATTAAAGTCCTGAGCGTCTCGTCTCTTATCTAAAGCAGAATGATATAGTACCTGTGCTTCATAATCTCGACATCATCAATATCCTTGGGCGGCAGCATAGTGTCCAGCATACGATCCTTCTCAGCTATCCATTGGTCAGCCGCGTCAGCCTCAGCAAGTAGTTTGAAGAGAGACAGCGCGTCCAATAACCTCTGTTTGCGAAGTCGGGCAAGTTCGGCTAACTCGCCATGGCGGGCGTCAATGGCGGCTAGTCGGTCGCGAACTTCGGCACTGTTTGCGTCTACGGGAGATAACTCTTGGGCCTGTAGAAGGGTATGCCTATATAGTTTGTCATCTGAAGTCGAGGTTTATAAGAGCATGCCGCATGACTCATTATTACAATGCAATGGGAATGCTCTATTGAACCTATTAGAAAAGTTATATTCATGGCTATTCTTACAACAGCATATCATAAATAACATTATATTACTAGTTATTTAGTAATACTAAAACCAAGTATTCCGTAGGAGCAACATGTTGCGGAATATGGTCCTCAAAAACTAAGAGCCCGCTCTCGGCATGGCGGGCACAAGCAACACGCCCTGCGTCACGCAAAACGTTGCGGGGCGTGTTGCGCAACCCTATACGTTGCAGCGTCACGTAGATTGCCAGTTGCGCGTCACGACTCACGTTGCGATACAAACTGTTCACAAGTGTATCCGTTCCTTTTTACTTCGTCTTCCTGCGATCGATAATTTTTCTGGTAGGTACTACCACTTTATCTGGACCTAATGTACTTTAAAACAAGTTAAAAATATATTTTAGAGTTTTCGAAAGTTTTTTCATAAAACATAAAAAAAAAAGTTCTACATCACTTTAGAGGTCTTTGACCATGCTGAGTTGATTGCAGCTGGTCTTGAGTCTCTATTACCGTTCTCGATTTGACCTCATTTTGACCTTGACCTTGAGATCAGAGGTCATAGGTCAAGTTCATTTTAGAGGGCTTTGACCATGCTGAGTTGAATGCAGCTGGTCTTGAAACTCTATTTCCGTTCTCGATATGACCTCGTTTTGACCTTGACCTTGATATTAGAGGTCAAAGGTCAAATGTCATTTTAGAGGTCTTTGACCATGCTGAGTCGATTGGCGTTTACACTGAGTCTCTAGCTATTACCGACATTACTGTTGTATAAGAGATTTTCGTTTCGAAAACTCTATTTAAACTATAGCTAGTATAATACTGAATACTCGCCTGTTGTTTAAGTTGTTGTATGACATTGGCGTAGTTCCTGAGTTCGTCTGTCACATCCTTGTGTTTCTTCAACAAGCTTTGCACTTGAGCCTCGTCAACACCAGTGTCTTCGGACGACACCAGACTAATAAACAGAATTAATAAATAAACAAATCTTGTTCATCAAGTACAGTAAGAAATATGAATATGGGAAAGGGGGAGTCAAAAAATAAACGACAATGACTTCACAAAATATGATTACACTTGTGATTCACCTCTAGTGACCTCGCAAATGAGCCCGCGGGGTCCCTATGGGAAAATCACTGGTACAATGTTATTTAAAAAAGAATACAACTTTCTATGTCTATCACGGACTTCTGAGGGAAAAGTTTGTAATATCCTTGTTAACATTAAACATATCATTTATACCCATTTGAAACTAACAAAAGTTATTTGAAACGTAGACATTTAGAGAAATAGTACTTACCGCAAAGTATCCAACATCCAGTTATCAATATCATCAGCATCAGCGAACAGCTGGTGATACCGTACGGCTGCGTCCAAACGATTCTTGCGGAGAGACACCAAGTCCAACAAGTGGTTCCATTGTGATAGAATATCTCGGAGACGGTCCTGCACATCATTCAATGTGATATGATAATATTCTGAAGGAAACAACTCTCTTTATAGACTTCTTAATATTTAAAGCAAACTATCGAGTTGTAGAGAATTTAAAATGATGTCCTTTACCAACAACGCGGAATGTAGACTAATTGACACGGCGTCGAAAGAGGAGCAGTACATACACTTGAGTATCTATAGTTTTGAAACAGTGAACGAGAAAAACACACATCACGCCTATATCCTAGAAGGGAAGTCCAAAATGGTCGAATGAATTTAATAAAACGTAACAGCTATATTGTAATTTTGAAAAAAAATTAAACCCGTCGCCTTGCGATGAAATGTTGATGAAAGGCAACAAAATCTTACGTGTTAGCCGCTATGGTACAGCCAATTAAAAGTCCTGGGCGTCTCGGACTATAGAAAAACATAGGACATTTAGTGCTCGAAAATGACTAGATTCTTGCAGCCGGCCTGTCATTCCACGCGCTAATCACGCGATAGTTACTATGCGTTGCTAGCCAATCAGAGACGTACATTGGCAAGAAGAACCAATCATTATTTCGTTAGTTATTGTTGTTTATAGAAAACAAAATATATTGTGGGACCGTTTATCTTAACAGATTTTGTTTGAAGATATGCTTTTATGTGGTTTCCATTCGTCTCGAAAGACCAACGAATGGTTCATACCTGTATCCTATCGGCACCAAAGTGTCCCTGCGAGATGAGTTCATCACCCACGGCTGCCACACTCATCAGTTGTACGTCGTGAGCTTGCACGTCCGCTTCTAAAGCCTTGTGCTTCGATATCAGGAGGTATACTGCAAATATGTACCCCAATTTAGTCAGCCGAACTTTTAACTATATTTTCATCAAAGTCCTAAGATATAGACATACTGACCAGTAGTAAGATCATGTCCGATATCGTCAACAGAAACAATCTGTTCCTTCTCCTTGATCCAGTTCTCTTCGTCGGCCATGTCCCAGTAGAACTGCCACAGCTTACGGCTGTCCTCAAGACGCTTTCTGTATAAAAAATAATATAAACGGGAAATTATGTAATCATCTCTCAGTATTTTTATACCCAAGGAAGAGTTATGTTTTTATTACAATAATAGTTTGTTAGAATGCCTATGTAGCAGGTACAAGTTTTGTTATTTATCCACTTTTCTTAAAACTTAACTTGATTAGTAGAAAAAAATTAAGATGACTAAAGGGCCCCACAGACTAACAGTCCGCCGTTGTTAGTGAACTGTTAGTCTATGGCGGCCCTTTAGTATCCTACTCTATGATCAATAACTAACCTCCTTTCAACAGCAAGGTGCACAAGTTCCGCGTACGCGTTCTCCAGTTGCTGTATACGTTCCACAGTGATGGCGGGGTCGCAGGGTCGGTACCCGCCTTCCTCTTGTTCCAGGAAACGTTGCGATTGGCCTACCACCACCTAAAAAGTACAAATATAATAATATGAACATTTTATTGATAGTTAGCCGTCCTGTATGGACTTTCATGTTTGGCTGCAAAAGCGACGGATGAAAGAAAAAAGAAATGCAAATGTTAAGATGGATGTTTGGTGTAACAAGGATGGATAGAGTAAGGAACGAGTTTATTAGAGGAAGTTTCAAAGTTGCCTCAATAAATGAAAAAGTGAGAAGCAAACGGCTATCATGGTATGGACATGTTATGAGAAGAGAGGAAAGTAATGTGGTAAGAAAGGTGCAAAGTATGAATGTAGATGGTCTGAGAACTCAAGAAAAGATGGATAGAATGCGTGAAAGAGGATATGACCAGGAAAGGAGTGACTGAGGAGATGACGTGTGACAGGGATGTATGGAAGGTGAAAACATGTTGCGCCGACCCCAAATAATTGGGATAAGGGCAGGCAGATGATGAAACATTTTATTGATAGTTTATATATATGTTAGGACAATCCACACAACGCACTAGATAAACTGATATAAATACTTATATACATTTTTTTTTGTAAATACATACATATTATACATAGGAAACATCCACACTTCGGTACAAACGTATGTGTCATCACACAAAGTTTGTCTCGACCGGGAATCGAACCCGAGACTCCGGCGTCGAAAGCGGATACACTACCGACCACGCCACCGAAGCAGTCGAGTTTGTATTGAGACTCAGTAAGTACAGAACCGATTTTGAAAATTATTTCATAAATATGTTGCTACATTATCTCCGAGCGACATATTGGCTAGTTTTGTGTTCCCGTGGGAATTTGGCATCAAGAAAATTATATTACGCCGCGCGGAGCTGCGGTAATCAGCTAGTGTTAAATAAACTGTATAGAGGATAATAGGATTGGCGGCCATGTTGGTGACGTCATAGTGACGTAGATTAACCTACAATACTGTTTTATTATCAGTACTTTCAGCAATTGATGACGTCACGGAGTGGTTATTGTGATAAGGTTCTATCCCACTCACACATTGAATTGTACAAACTCCAAATATACAAACCTTAACACGTTCACCGAGCACATTGATATCAGCCTCCACTAAAGCATGCTTCTGCAGTAGATCCTCGACACCCATCAAATGTTTCCCATAGTCGTCGGTCAGCAGACGCATCTTGATCTCCTCCATGGAGTCCAGGATGTATAGCATTTCCTGTATCAGATTAATTACGTTAGAACATTTACACTTGTCTCTAAGTAAGCAAAGCTCTCATAGTATAGAGAACTAGATAATATATATGTATATTAGGTATGCAAAGCATGCTGCTGTTGCAAAAAAATGAGCGCAGTGTTAAATTTTCGACCATTGTTTTTTTCGGTGATTATTCCTCGATGGTATGTCCGATTTTCAATTTTTTTTGTTCTAAACCACCCTCACGCCACACGTTATCACTGTGGTAAGTTTGAAGGAGATCGGTTCAGGCGTTTAGGAGGAGTATGCGGACAAACGAAATACATGAGTCGCCTAAGATTGAGCTTGGCTCAATAATAGATGAACACATATCTTTGCGAACGGATACTTGACATAAAATATAAAATGCCTGATGAAAGGGCATGTAATGCTCCATCCATGTTTTTAAGTAGATTTTACAGGAGGTGCAATATGACATAGTAAGTTAAGGCACTGACGTCCAACAACGCGGAACACCGAATTGAAAACGTAGCATTACTCTTTTTTTAGCATTGTATTAAAAAACCGGTCAAGTTTGAGTCGGACTCGCGCATAAAGGATTCCGTACCAAAACGAAAAAAAGAGACGTTTGTTCCATGGGAGCCTCCTTAAATATTTATTAGATTCAGATTTTTTGTATTTGTTGTTATAAAGGCAACAGAAATACATCATCTGTGAAACTTTTAACTTTCTAACTATCACGGTTCATGAGATAAGAGCCCAAGACAGGCGGACAGACAGCGAAGTCTCAGTAATTTACCCGTTGGGAAAATGACCTAAGTGCATTATTCACGTTAGACCTTACTCGGTTGAAAGTTTTAAACGTATTGTCTGCTAGGCGAGTCATGAATCAGTGTGGACAATAGTACATACACTTGCTGTATCTAAGGTGAAGAGTACATCTGTGGCCAGCAAGTATCCGTACCTGGAAGTTCTGCTGCAGCTGCAGCGACAGCTCCAGCCTGGCGCGCCTGGCTCGCAGCAGCTCGAGCAGGTAGGCCCACAGGCGCAGCACGTTGTCGCGCCGGGCGCACACACGCTCCATGTCGTGGTATCTACACCGAATATTATACCGTAAAGTGGGGCTATTTGGAATCCATGGGGCTATTTGAGACGTATGAAAATAAAAGATTTGGAAGCTTATAATTAATTTTCTACAAAACAATGGTAAGTAAAAATTTTTTAAGAAAAAACTTTTTAGCATTAATTAATAGCATTAATTTTTCGCAGAATCAAAAGGACAACAAAACGTCGACAATTGTTTCGCCTCTAAACGAGGCATTATCAAGACTGTCTCAGAGAGAACAGCTGTTCTGTTGTTCAAGTTTTTTCTTAAAAAATTTTTACTTACCATTGTTTTGTCATGGATTTTCGCCAAGTAACACCTGTTTCTATCCAATATTTAATTTTCTACAAGCAATATTACTTATATTTTTTAATTGTCAATCAATACTAATACTAATATTTAACTTGGTGGTTTTATATGACGATAACATTTATTTTTCTAAACTTATGCATTTTTTGAAGGCTTTTAAATTTTATTAAAACTCGCGGCTGGTGGCAGCCATAGATGATATTCATCATAAGTTTTAAATTTTGAACAAAAATGCCCTTAAGATCATTTCATTTTTACCTTAGGAGATATCCTTTAATCAATTGCCACGGACATGATTCAAGTTCTCAAAAGTTGTTTTCTTTAAGTTACTGGAAATTACGGTATAATATTACTTATTTACATTAGTCGGGTAAAAATTCCAAGTTAACTCACCTTTCAGCCTGTAGCTCAGAACACACAGCCACCACGGCTTGTACACGTTCTTCATACGCGAATATATCAGTTTCAATCGCCTCGTGTTTCTTGGCGGCCGCTTCCACAGCTGCCAAGTCGAAGCCGAAGTTGTCCTGGCTGACTAGCCGTTGGTTCTCTGATAGCCAAGTCTCTCGCATCTGGGCTTTGCGGTTGAATCTAGAGGCGATAAAGTATATTGAAACATATATGCAGTCAATAATTGGGCGGAAATTTAGATCAACTAAAAGCAATTTAGTGCCTTTAGTACCTATACAAGTTGTGTACATTTGCAACTTGCATACAACTTGTAAGTTCCAAATGTGACGTCACACATGTATGCAAGGCTCGCACAATGGAATAAATGTTTTATGTTTTTTTAAATAAATGTTTTCTTACACAACATCATCTAGCCCAAACTAAGCTATAAGCTTGTGCTATGAGATCTAGACAACTGATAAACATACTTATATATTTCTAAATACATCCTACTAAACTAAAGTTTGTGAGTATGTAAGTATGTATGTATGTATGGATGGATGGATGTTTGTTACTCTTTCACGTAAAAACTAGTGAATGGATTTTCATGAAACTTTAAAATAATATAGCTTATACATCAGATTAACACATAGGCTACAATTTATAAAGATATTGTGTGAATTGTTCAAAATATGACGCGACGCGACGGGAACGGGAAAAAATCCAAATTACCACGCGGACGAAGTCGCGGGCGAACACTAGTACATAATATGAATAGAAAACACCTAAACTCCGAAACAAACATTTGTTGATCACACAAATATTTGATTCCGGGAATCGAATCAGAGCCTCCGGAGTCGAAAGCCGATGCACTACCGACCACGCCACCGAAGCAGTTATAGTGCCTTAAATCTCTTAGTGCTTGGTACCAAAGTACCAACGCTCTCTAATAAGCCTAACATCAGCCGACACTAAACGAAATCAAGACAGTCTCAATGGCTACAACCAATAAGCTTTTGGTTGTAAAGGTGCCCAACTTTTTTTATAAATTTTGATAATTTTACATACATACATACATACATATGGTCACGCCTCTTTCCCATTGGGGTAGGCAGAGACTATGGAATTCCACTTGCTACGGTCCTGGCATACTTCTTTCGCTTCTTCCACTTTCATAACTATCTTCATGTACGCTCTCCGGTTCTGGGTGCTCTTGACCTGGCCTTTGTTCAAAACATCTCCGATTTGGTCGAAGTACGTTCGCCTAGGTCGACCCTTACCTGCCTGTCCATTCCCGCCCGCGTTATGTATCTGTTTCGTCAATCTTCTTTCATCCATCCTTTCTACGTGCCCAAACCATCTAAGCATCCCTTTTTCTATCTTACTCACTACATCTTCTGATACACCGCAAAGTTCTCGTATCTGATAATTTTACAGTCAATTTACGATCAAAATCACTTACCTAGCAGCCAGTTGTTCAAGTTTCTCCTGTCTAATCAATTCCTCTCTCAAGGCCAACTCCCTCTCGTGTTCAGACTTTTCGAGTCTCTCCCACGCGCGGTTGATGTCATGGATCATCTTCCCTTCGCGGGGAGTGTACGGCTTCTGATTGGCTGCCCGCATGCGTGACTGGAGGGTGAATAGAAGTACTTCCAGGTTGCCTTTCTCCACAAACCTTTGGACAATTATAGATAAATGTTACATATATTCCTTCTCAACATGTTCGCGAGAACCAAACGTTTTAAACGTTCGTTTCTCTGCCGAACGATAATGGCCTGGAACGCCCTGCCTGTGCACGTGTTTCCTCCCACATATAACCCTGGGTTCTTTAAGCGGAGCGTGAAGAGGCACATCAGTAGGTCGTCAAGTTGAGGGCCACTCTCTATAGTATTGTGTGCTGTGAAAGTGGCCCACAATCGCTAGACGTCGTCACGACTTACCACCAGGCGGGCGGCGTCAATGTGGCGAAGCAAATATAAAAAAAAATATTCAAAAAAAAAAAAACAATATGTATAACAATGTATGAATCATTTTTATTTACCCACTGAATCTCGTAAGATTGAATGATTTAATCCAAATACATAGCTAACTTTACTATGTAACTCTACTACGGGCGGGGGGATCCAAGGCAATTGGGAAGGTGAGTCCACGGTCAATAAGACCGTGAACAGCTGGACCAAAAGGTTAGAGAACCCCTATTCTCAGCACCCATGCAATGCTGAGTCTGGCGAAGGGCTTTGGGGTAGAGCAACAGTCGTGTTGATCCCCAAAACAAGGCTATAGATTTCCTTCGCGTGGTGCCGCCTGTTATTGGTCTGATTCCACAGACAATTTTGATGACTTTACCCAATAGCTAACATAGTAACAGGGTAAGCAGCAGAATTTTAAAGAGACCCACTAACATATCTCTTGCATTCCGCCGGCGGATATCGGTCTGTCTGTCAGGCCCTGAATTTGTAGCCAACTTCACCTTATCAACTGACAGGCATCCTACAATCCTACAACGGCGGACTGTATATAAATCGATTGATACATTTCTAGAACGATTATTTTGAATTGAGAAAAAAGTTACCAAAACTTCAGTTGCTTTTAAAAATATACTAGTACGGTGTCTTGCGCGGTGCTTCGCGCCTCACCACGCCATAGGTTTTGGCCTATAACTTTTGACCCCTTAGGGCTAGGTCAAATTTTCAATTTTTTGACTTGCCATCGAGGGCTATCCATAGAGGGGTCAACCATCATTGGAGCATAAGCAGTTCTCGAGAGCTAAGGGGGACAAAAATACATTCCCTATTTCTATACTTACTTGGGTGGTTTCTCAACAGTGCGATAATTGGAGAACTGTGTCAGTTGCTGTCTCACTCCCTCCAAGGAGTTGGCGAATGTTCTGTCGCCGAGAGCTTCGATAGTGCGCTCGATCCATTGAAGCAGATCACTGAAATATCATAACATGGTATAAAACAAATTCGCTTCCGTTCCTATGTATGCTTGAATCTAACTACACAACGGATTTTGATGCGGTCTTCACCAATGGATAGAGTGGTTCTCGAGGAAGATTTTGTGTACATAATTTGTCAAGCAGGCGAAGCCGCGGATGTCCGCTAGTTTGTAATAAAATATACTACAAGTTTAATGGAAAATATGGAAGTTCAGCCGCATCGCAGTTAGACTGGAAAGCCGCAATTGGGTTGGGAAAAAGCTTAGTGGATGATGATATTTTCTACAAGTTTGATTTAGTGTGGAAAATTCTACAGTGGAGTTTTTTGTGTCGTTTCATCCTCATAAACTCTTAGAAATAGTGATACAGCAGTTAAAACCCATATTGAGTAAAGGAGTTGATCTTATGTACTTTCAACCAGATTACAACTACCACCATCATTTATAAGCATAAGTATTATAAACAACTTATACAAGTATTTATAATATTCGTCAAGGGTATATTCGTATAAGGGTAACACAGACTAACAGTATGCAGTCGGATATCAACCTATCATATATACTTTAAGTTAAGAGAGTCCGTACTCAACTTCAACTACAGGCTGATTGATATCCGACGGTGAACTTTTAGGAGCCCGCAACCAACATCTCCAGGGTCAAATTCATCATCACCTGCACGTAGTTCACCTGCTAACAAACGGACAAGGCTCTAGCGAATATAACTAGTACCTGGATACGGGAACAGGCTCGCTACATATCACGTCGGGGTTAACGGGACTGACTGGCTAAATATGAGAGTAACAAGCGCTTCTGTTTACCCCTTCGGGGATAAAGACGAGATTTTTGACTGACTGAAAGTGAATAAAAAGTACAAAGTCATCCTTACCTAGTAAGTAATTCATATTCGTGCATCATCTTGTCATTCTCCATGGCGATGCCAACAACCTTGCCGATCCTCTTGCCTTGCACTGTTTCTTGCTTCATCTTGCTGAAGTAATGGTAGTATGTCACTACGTAGGTTATTATAGACTTCTCATCGGGATGGTCCACAGCAATATCTATTAACAACAATCAATATGTATTTGTATTCGTAGATTTGCTAAGGCGAGGCTAAGGGGCCCTATCTACAAATCCATGACCCAAGTCCATGACGCACAGACAAGGCCCCAGCAAAAATAGGTAACTAAAGTGCCTAGAAGCCGCAATAGGTTCAACCCCCTATGGACATAAAGCAGCAAATAAATCTATTTTTTGTTTTATTATCCTCATATATATCTTTTATAATTTTATTATCCTATTATTTGTGGCTCCATTTTCCTTTCTACTAAACTAATTCGGTTGAAAATTGGGACAAAGGTAGCTGATAACCTGGATTTTATCCCGGGAATAGGTTCTTGTAAGAATCAGGAACGGGAAACTAAACCAAGCAAGCAGCGTCACGACACTGAGCTAACCTGATAAGTCGTAGTTCCTAATGATTCCGGTCCAAATGTTACAAAATTTAGCAGCATCAATGGCCCAATCTACCGACCATAACAACGAGATTCATTTTGACCTATCAAAACTCTATTCAAGATAATAAACTTTCACTATGTAATACTATTATAAAAATAAGTAATACCTTCAGCATCCAAAAGCTTAGTAAGTCCAAGCTTATCCTCCGCGACATTGAAGGCGTTATTCAAATTGTGTATCGGGTTACTTCTATGCAGTTTCTCGAACTGTATCAGATCGGGCCTATGCTTATGTATGATGGCGTTGAACGCCAACCCGTCTCGCCAGGATGTCGTGAAGTTGCGTACATTCACGTTGTTGTAACCGGCCGTCTTCATTTGACACCATAATAATAAAGCATCCTTAGCGGATTTTGTCTCTTTGTTGTCTGTTTCTTCGATGGTGATGTCTTGGATCTTTAATGGAAATTAGACGGTAAAATAAACATTACGCAACATAATTTGAAACTAAAATAAGATATTCTTTTCATTCCCATAGAACTAGCATCAATCATACCATACAGATTCCAACAGATTCACGGAATCTCATTTTAAACCATACACACTGTAAGACACTATACTAACAGTGTGTACTTGCCTTTTTGCTAATACATTTTTTTTTATAATGTTTGGGTGCATAGTGACCTTAATCAACATGCAATTGTTGAACCTGTCGACTAACGGACTAACGGACTGCCTCGGTGGCTCAGTGGTATGAGTATGCGACTGCCGACCCTGAGGTCCCAGGTTCGATTCCGGGTCGATTCAAATTATTTGTGTGATCCACAAATGTTTGTTTCGGAGTTTGGGTATTTTCTATGTATAATATGTATGTATTTAGAAATATATAAGTATGTTTATCAGTCGTCTAGATCCCATAACACAAGCTTATATTAGCTTAATTTGGGCTAGATGACGTTGTGTGAGAATGTCCAAAAATATTTATTATTATTTATTATTTAACGGACGAGGCGCTAGCTGGTTCAGTGGCAAAATATTCGTCACCTACTACACCTACATGGGAGCAGCAAAGCTAGTGGGCAAAATTGTGGAAACAGGGAAACAGGTGACATTATAATTGCTTCTCGACGGAACCTAATACTCGCCTATTGATTAAATGAAAGATGTCACCCATTACAAAAGATACATTCTGATATAACAATAAGTATGTATAAATGAGTCATATATTAATAATAACTGTACCATATATTAGTACTCGTAATTAATAGTGACTGATTTATTCTATGTTGTATCCTTCCTCATACTCGTACAATAACTTACTCTGATTAGAACTGAGTAACGATCCTTATTCTCCACATAAATTTCAATAATTTATGAGGAATTTGGAGATATCATAGTAAGAAATGGAAAGACAGAGATCATAAAACATCACATTCAATATTTGTTCAAGTGTGAATCGAAATATTTACAATTATTCTCATTTAAGGTATCTTTCGTGAGCGTTATTCACATTATGAATAGGTATATATTATAACTGTCTATAACCTATAACTCACATAGTCGATTATAAACTTAAGACAAAAGGGTATTTTACGCGATTATTGAGATATATACATAGACTGTTACGCTTCACACTTTTCGGAATCAATAAGATTCCATTTTTAAGAGCCTGTGGTCAGGAGCCAAATATTACGAGGCGACACTCACAAAATCACTTATTATCTCCGAAGGCAGACAGAGGCGATCATTACGCCCAAATTAGAATTGGAGACTGCACTTCTGGGAACCTACTTTGAGTATTGTAGCAAGCCTGTTCATCTGAGGATAGGATGGAGGCGTGAACCAAACGAAAGTCTCAGTTTAGCCCTTCGGGGAGAAAGACGTGTTTTAGGTTGTTGTGAATAGTTTCTTTGAAATACACATGTATCCCAACGTCCCGTCGTTCACACTATCAAGTCTAAATCATCATCTCTGCCTGCCCTTATCCCAATTATTTGGGGTCGGCGAAACATGTCTTAATCCTACACACCATTCTGTCTGAGATCATCTCCTCAGACACCCGATTCCTTGTCACATCATCTTTCACGCAATTCATTCACCTTTTAAGGTGCCTACCTCAACTTCTGAAGCAATAGCTTATCAAGTCTCTCAGATGTAATTATACAGTACCTGGAACCGCAGAATGATAGTCCATATGAGACCAAGACTGAGCCTCGGGTTGCCGTCCACTATGTCATGTGAGCCCATGTTCTCTAAATGGACGCGTTGTTCGCGCAAAAACTGCAGCGCTTTGTCAACGTTTTCCAGACAGTGGATACGCATCTTGCCTTTTGTTGGGCGTGGCTGTAAAACGAAATTTAGAAGCTGATGATTGGTTTAAGTTGTGGAACCACCACATCTTCTTCTGTTTTTAAAAACGTTGCTCCATCGATATTCATCGATGATTTCGCCAATGTTAAAATAATGCTTTTCCCGCATAGAAGAACTAGACTAGACTTACTCTAAACCGCGGTTTGCAATTGCAATTGAGCGCTTGTGCTTGGATTTTGACCAGCGCCAGGGGTAACCTAAAAGGTTACCAACCACGCGCTTTGCAAAAATCCAAGTCCCACCACCTCTTAAAGCAGTATTATTGTATTGTCACTTTGACTTTTTGTACCCAGACGTCCATACAAAAAGTCAAAGTAACGTTATAAGAAAAGCAGAATTCAAGGTAGTCATTATAGTACAAGTTGCAAAACATTGATTATAAATTTTGTTTAATAACCCAGATTGAAAGTAGGTTTACAGTCATCATTATATTTAGCTGGATCTGATTATGAACTAAAGATGATACAAAATTAATTAAATTACTGTTACAAAACTAATACATTGAAAAACAGTTAATTATTGACAACAATAACTAATTGAGGTTAAAACACTGGTGCCTACCGAGACTAATAGGTGTAATTAAGATTTTATGACATGTATAAACTTCTAACTTATTTATTAAGCACTAAATTGTATAATATGTGCTATCGCTATAGTTTTTTGATAACTGCTTACGGGATCCATAAGCAGTTATCAAAAAACTATAGCGTAATCATAGTCTATAGCAAGAACTATAGACATCTAGTTTCAGCTCCTGGAAAGGGTTTAGTCGCCGGATCAAGCCCGGGCCAAGACTATTGGCTTTTGCGACTCATATTATAAAATAAAATTATTTGCATTCTAGTTAGACCATAGTCCTCTCCAAGACATTTGATTATCTCAAATAGTCTACTGTCTGTTTTAGCTAGTCTTCAAAATGAAGTTTAATGTTAGCACGTTTCAAGTTTTTATTAGCGTCTTGAATGTTTACATAATGTTTTACTTACCAGTCTTTCGCCTGAGAGCACCTCGAGCAGCTTGATGAGCTGCTTGCCATCGCGCATATCTACGTACAGGTCGCCGATACGGCACCCGACGCGGACTAAGTGCGAGTTCACCCATTTTTGAAAAGTTTTCTTCTGGACACTCTCTCGTTCGTCTGTTGAAGAGAAAAGGAAAACAAATAAAAGTATTATCGTTTCCATATTTAAACACTTATCATAGGGCAAAGATGAAAAGCTAAGGCGATTGACCACTTACAATTACAAAACCAGAGGAACGTAATATTTATCCTAAGGAATATAAGCAACGAGCAAAACACAAATTAACTTCAATAGTTAACCGTGAAATCACCGAACATAACGCGCAAGCAAATTGTCCTTATTTTGATTAATTTGGCAATTATAAAAAAAGGTAGATTTGAAACAGACCTGAGCCATTAATGATATAGTATACATAATAAACACTCATAAAAATAAAAATAAAAACTAAGAAAATAAGGTAAGCAATGTTGCAAACACATTAACCGCCAGTGAGGGCGTCCGCGACTTGGCGACCAGATCGGTGGCTTGGACAGAAGCGCGTCCAAAGGACGAGGCTTGACCTGCTCACAGCAGGACGACATTGTAATAACTTATAGACAATACTAGAGTATTGTCTTCCAAGGTGTTTGGTTCGAAATATAATATGTGTAATTCGAGATGTGGATTGAATTTCGTTCGCACGCTACAGAGCAGAACAGTCCCAGAGTCCCAGATGTGTAGGGTAATCCACAAGAACTTGTCTGATGATAATAAAATTTTATTTAAAATTAAAAATAAATACTGTCCTAACCTGAATCAGAACTATTATGCCAGTGACAACTATTTGAGTTAAAAAAGTTTCATCATACAGTCAGAATAGTTGTTTATCTGGTGTTTTTTTATCAGATATTTTTTTATTTATTAGATTTACGTAGTATAATTTGTGTAGTAGTTTTACACACAGGCTATGTATTTTAGGAAAATCTAAAATTTGTTTTGTATTAAATGATAAAAATAATTAAAATAAATTTAAGCATCCTGTTTAATTTTTCTAAAAATATTTTTAATATTATACTCATAATTTACTGCTTAATTTTTTTTTTACAATGTACAATATCACAAAATCATGGTCTTGGAAAGACGTTCGGTTCGCCCTAACAATACGTAAAAAAATAGATAGCATCTTCGACCGTAGTCTAAGTAGCTCAGTATTTTTTCTAACACGATTTACAAAAATTACATGACTCTTATATTAAGTAATCTACTCAACCAAAATCCAAAATAGCCACAACACTATTAAAACACTTGTATCACACAAACACAAAACTACCAACCTCTAAGTTCGACCACGACTTTGTCATAATAAACATCTAATCCGGGCACTTCAACATCAACACCTTTTTTTATTAACTCGTATCCTTCTGTAGATGTCATGACACCAACGACAAAAAGCAACTGAACCAATAGCACTAAACCAAAGAAGGGAGGAATTAGAGCGACAAAATTCAACAGCCAGTGGACAAGGATATTCGATACCGTTGAACCAGATGTCGACAACTCTTGGGCAGGTTTTAATTATTAGTACACAAGCGAACACAGATACTAGTTACACATACAACATCTATAATTCTACTAAAATAGCAAAACAGATAAATTTTGACCAAACATGTTGCATGGTTACCCGTGAAATGTTAAATTTTGATTGGACACAAGAGAAGATTCGGTTCGAATAACAGATA
Organism: Nudaria mundana; assembly: GCA_963556515.1. Lineage (NCBI taxonomy): Eukaryota > Metazoa > Arthropoda > Insecta > Lepidoptera > Erebidae > Nudaria > Nudaria mundana. The sequence goes on along the minus strand of OY748298.1, from coordinate 6,573,148 downwards.
ACAACGATAACGGCACGATATATTTATGTATTGAATAAAATAATACTAGTAGATATTGTACAAAGTTCCTTCATAGAGTAAATTGAAGAGAAGTTTTTAACCAATTGTTTGTGACAACAGAATTTGACAAGGAAAAATATTTTGTAAATGTCCATAATAATTATTATGAGGAATAAACAATATGGTTTAGTTTTATTATTGTAACAATAATCTACATGTATATTTCCTGCATAGTAAACTTGTATCAAGGTTATTCTCCTCAGTTGTCTATATCTAATAATATATTTAATTTATTTCTAATAACTTTTACAAGTTGGTGGTCCATTTGACAATTGCATTTAGGTACCAATAATTTAATATCTCCGTATATCTTTCGCACAAATATCTTTCACTAACATCTACCCGCTTTATCTCCGAGTGCAATACCTAGTCTACTTTATATCCTAGTAAAGTGTACCCGTGGAAATAGGAAACGGAAAAGCTATAAAACACGGGTGGAGCCGTGTGCATCGACCAGTATAGAGCTATAAATAATAATGTTTATATTATATCAGGACTGAATAAAAAGTAATTGAATCTGCAAGTCCTCTATAAAACAACAGGTAGGGTCGTCAAGTATCAATCAAGTGGAGTCTTATCATATCAATACACACACAGAATGTAGATACAAGTCGTTGACATATATTCCTATACCGTCATACTCACTATAATATTCGACGATAATATCATTTAATATTGCAACGCTCTATATCGCAAGTTGTAACTGCACGCACACACAGTTATTGGTATGTCAACCAGTTAGAGCTTACTCATGCATTGATCTGTAGATGCTTACTCATACAATGACGAAAATAATGATGATGTGATAAGATGGAAATGAATTATGATTAATCTTTTGAATGTAGGTAATAATCATTATTGGAAATGAGGATATTATTCTACACGGGCAGAGTCGTAGGCAACCGCTCACAAATGCTCACAACTCAAATAATGTTACCTGCAAGCGCTTTGATGCGCGATCGTTCGAAGAGTCTTGAGGAGGAATTGCCGCCATCGTACTCGAACTCATCAATGATCTCCTGACCGTGGCCGATGGAGGGGTCCCACCGGGACATTGATATGTCGGTCGTCATCGCGACCAACTGCTACGTCACCACGCCACGCTCAAATATCTGGAACAAGACAGAATAAAACCATTAAAAAATAAATAATCATAACATGTATAAAACAAAGTAGCTTCCGTTCTCTATGTATGCCTGGATCTTTAAAACTAAGCAACGGATTTTAATGCGGTTTTCACCAATGGATAGAGTGGTTCTCGAGGAAAGTTTTAGTTTAAGTATGTACCTATATAATTTATCAAGCGGGCGTCTGTTAGTAACAAATAAATGATAATCATTCATAAAACGTCAAAAACTTTAAATACAACCACACAACCAAAAATACACTCATGCTGTATATCAAGAAAAGATGGATTACAATACAATTGATAAAATACGAATCATTGTGTAGTACTAGTTGTTTAATACTAACTGTACAGTTAGTAGGAAACACTCGGTTAAATAGAATAATACTGTCGGTAGTTTATTTGAACTCAGGCTCACAGTTTATTTACTTGTTTAGTGTTCCACAAATACTTTGAAAAATTCGCATACAATATGTATGAGAAAACGTGGCCAAAACTATCAACGAGTACGAGCAAGAACTCTGAAAATTACACCAAACAATAGATAATGAGGACGTACTTTTTATCTTTTTCGAGTCAGATTTCAATGATAAAACGAATAAACACAGTCACAATTTACCAAAGATTGCTTAACCACCTTGAAAAACACTCTTAATAATTAACTTTCCAACAAATCTGAATTAATTACTATTATTTTGTGTAAAACACATCATAATATTTCAAGAAACTGCATCGGTACAAAAGACAAGTGCTCTATGACAAGTATATTTGTTATGACATCATTCTCGCACCGGTCTGCAAGATTAGATAACTGTTTTCAAGTCTCAATAGCCACGCCTAAAGTTAGTCGATGAGTTATTTTTACACAAGAATCCATCGATTATAGTAGTCAACATTTAAAACTTATCAAAATCATGAAAACAACCAACATTGCCATGACATTTAGTGCAGTTCTTATAATTTTCTACCAGCAGACAGATGACCTTGCTTTGGACTAATGTAATGGAGTTCTAAGGGATTCTTTAGCATTAAGAATTCAATTATAAGCATCATTAATAGTATTCAGAAGCTTTACTATGAAATTTCATCAACTTTGAGGTAATATTTTAAGGTAATTTGTGTCAAACACCTCAGAATGCACAACATCCTGAAATGCATGAGAGTTATGTCAAGTTTCGTCTGGTGACAAATTAAACACGCAATGTTATTTCTCTCAGTACTCCGTTAATAGCTTGTGATGTATTTATAACATTTTAGCACTTGAGAATGTCGAACAAATCGAAAGTCGAACAAGACGTGTTACGAAATTTAGTTTTCACGTAAACAGGATCAATAATGTTAACGTTGCGTAATATGCGACACGTTGGCGTTGATTTGTTTCATTTGCCATGCATAAGGAATCTATTACCAAGACTCCGCTGTCCAGCCGTCCGTTTGTCACCAGCCGGCAGCCTGTATCTCATGAACCGTGATAGAAAGTTTAAATTTGGGTTTTTTTGGCCATTTTTAAAGAAAATTGATAATGTTACGGAACCTTTCGTGCGCGATTACGACTCTTACTTGGCCGGATTTTTTATCGTTAAGGCTAAAATATCATGGTGCTAAAGGTCCCACCTGGTCATCCTCTCACCTACATGTAATACATCCCATCCTTATACAAAACGATACGAGTATAATACACCAATAACAGAATTAATAGCGTAATAATCGGTGCTTCGGTGCTCGACTGCTTCGGTGGCGTGGTCGGTAGTGCATCCGCTTTCGACGCCGGAGTCTCGGGTTCGATTCCCGGTCGGGACAAACTTTTGTGATGACACATACGTTTGTGCCGAAGTCTGGATGTTTCCTATGTTTAATATTGTAACGCCATCTCGTAGCGAGTAATAAGACTACCAAGTTCAGCGCCATCTAGTAGCAAATCGCAGTACTAATACGTAACGCCTTTCTGGAATATTCTCTCAACGTAACTTCTACGTAACGCGTTTCTCGACACATCTAGAAGGTTCGGGAGAGTGACAGAGTGTTCGCGATGATTCTTGGCTGAAACTTCTAGACCAATGAACGCCCTATATATGCCGAGCGCTTGGGCGGGAGAGCATCAGTATTTCCAGAGCGATAATACGAGTTATACCTGCGAGTTCAAGTGCGATTAAAAGTGTTCAGTGAAGCTTATAGTGAAGTGTAAATTAGTGGTGTAATAAATAAAGTGTTTTGTGGTAGTAACCCCGGCTCCTAACAATTGGTGTCAGAATTGGGGATTTGGACAATGCCGGTGTTACCGAAAGAAGACACAGAGGGCGTCCGTACCAGGGGTCAGCGCCAACAGGAGTTGGACAGCAGGCGCTTCGGAGGTAATACGCCGGAGAGGTTGGGTGGTCAGCAGCAGCCAACGGTGGAAGCTGGCCCACCCACGGTATCTCCAGCGCCAGCACCTCCAGACTTTGCTGCGCTGATGACGATACTACAGGAGCAGGCCCGTCGCCAGGAGGAGCAGAGCAGGCCCGCCACTAGGAAGAGCAAGCCCGTCGCCAGGAGGAGCAGGCCCGCCACTAGGAGGAGCAAGCCCGCCGGTTGGAAGAACAGCTGCTGCGGGACAAGGAGGAGCAGGCACGCCGCCAGGAGGAGCAGGCACGCCGCCAGAAGGAGCAGGCCCGCCGGTTGGAAGAACAGCTGCTGCGTGACAAGGAGGAGCAGGCACGCCGCCAGGAGGAGCAGGCACGCCGCCAGGAGGAGCAGGCCCGCCGGTTGGAAGAACAGCTGCTGCGCGACAAGGAGGAGCAGGCACGCCGCCAGAAGGAACAGACGCTCCTCATGAAAGATCTTCGAGCGACTTTTGGCAAGAAGATGAATGTGATGAAGGATCAAGTTCATCATGTTGAGAACCGAATCACGGAAGCCGAAACTCGGATAGAAGATGTAAAAAACCAGATTACAGATGTGAGGAAAGAGCTGGGATATCTGAAAGCTGGAGATGGGATTGCGACTTCCTGCTGTGCCTTCAGCACGTGGATTTAAAGTACCGCCATTCGATGGGACATCTTCATGGTCGGCCTATAAGAAGCAGAAGAAGGCAAACGGCTGGAGTAAAGCCCAGGCAATGACTGCGCTTACATTGGGTCTGCGAGACAAGGCGTTAACTATCCTAGAAGCTCTCGGAGACGATGTATCCTACGAGCAGCTACTAGAAGCCTTGGAAGCCAGATACGGTGACGCTCACCTGGAACACGTGTATCGTGCGCAGCTGAAGGATCGTGTCCAGCGCACTGGCGAAAGCTTGCAACAGTGGGCCCTGGAAGTTGAGAAGCTGGTACGGAAAGCATACCAGTCGGTACCTGCGCTCATCAATGGGAATCTGGTGCAAGCATTCATCGACGGCATCCACGACCTGGAAGTCAGGGCTGCAGTGAGGCTCGGGCACCATGAGACTCTCAAAGACGCCTTGGCTCATGCTTTGGAGGTCGAAGCCGTACGGAAGGATCATCGATCTCACCGCGTCAGGGAAGTTGTAGCATCACCGGCTCGCGACCGTTTCACGAGGTATAGCCCTAGGTGCTACACATGTGGTGAGAGGGGCCACCTTCGATCCAGTTGCCCAAAGCGGAGTGCAGAAAGAGTAGAAAGTCATTCCCAAGAAGATAGGGTGGCTAACGTCACCGCCCAGCAACAGCAGAGAAAACGAATAATAGCCAGGACTGCGTGGCGGGTGCTGGCTGATGTTAGAAGAGCCCCAAGGGTTTCGATCTCACAAACCCAGGATGGGAGATCCCATGGCAACGCAGACGCATTGTCAAGAAGACCTTGCCCTGAAGACCGTAAGCACTGTGCCAAACAGGAGATAAAGGAAGCCATACCTGTGAAGATGCTTAAAACGGATCTGAGCGACGAATGAAAAGAAATCCTACAACATGCTCAACAGGACGACGCAGACATCAAGCCAATATTTGAGTGGATTAAAGCAAATGCTCCTAAACCCATGTGGAGTGACGTCGCTTCAATGAGTTCAATCACAAAAAGTTATTGGGCGCAATGGGACAGTTTAGTTATTCAGGATGGAGTCTTGTGCCGCAAATGGGAAAATGCTCGAGGAGACAGCTGTCATTTGCAAATGGTCGTCCCTAAAGTTAAGGTCCCAGATGTGCTACAGCTCTACCATAATGGATGTTCAGGGGGCTATATGGGAGTAAAAAGGACTCTGTTGAAGATACGTGAGCGGTTTTACTGGATCCACTGTCGCGACGACTTTGAGGACTGGTATCGCAAATGTACGAGTTGTGCTGCTGTGAAGGGACCTCATACACGGAGCAGAGGTGCACTGAAACTGTATAACGTTGGGGCACCATGGGAAAGGATAGCCCTAGATGTTGCGGGACCGTTTCCTGAAAGTGAAAGCGGAAACAAGTACTTCATGGTTGTGATGGATTATTTCACGAAGTGGCCAGAAGTCTTGGCTATACCTAATCAAGAAGCTACCACGGTCGCAGATAAATTAGTTCACGAAGTCTTCTGTCGTTTCGGGGTGCCTCTGGAAATCCATAGTGACCAAGGAAGAAATTTTGAATCTCAGGTGTTCCAGGAAATGTGTCGGGTCTCACAAAACCAGAACGACCTCTTACCACCCGCACTCAGATGGAATGGTGGAGCGATTTAATCAGACATCGGAGAGATATCTAGCGAAAATTGTGGAAAGCAGGCAAAAAGATTGGGACAAGCACATCCAACCGTTTCTTTTGTCTTACCGAAGTGCGGTTCACGAAAGCACGTCAGTGACACCAGCTTATGCGAACTTTGGAAGAGAATTACGGTTGCCTGCCGACTTAATAACTGGCATACCGCCTGACGCTCCACGCAATATCACCGATTATGCGAATGACTTGCGCAGCAGGATGAATGACATTTATGAGCATGTCAGACAATCAGGTCAACAAATGTCTGAAAAGATGAAGACCCGATACGACCGAAAGACAAACAATAAGGGCTTCAATGAAGGTTCGTTAGTGTGGTTACATAACCCAGTCCGCAGTAAAGGGAAGTCTCCTAAACTGCAAGCTAAATGGGATGGACCATACCGAGTTGTGACCAAGATTAACGATGTCACTTACCGAATACGGAAGAGTCCAAGAAGTGCGCCAAAGATAGTTCATGTGGATCGTTTGGCGTGATATTATGGGCCTGACAATGCTCGGGACGAGCATGTCTTAGGAGGGGGCAGTGTAACGCCATCTCGTAGCGAGTAATAAGACTACAAAATTCAGCGCCATCTAGTAGCAAATCGCAGTACTACTACGTAACGCCTTTCTGGAATATTCTCTCAAGGTAACTTCTACGTAACGCGTTTCTCGACACATTTAGAAGGTCCGGGAGAGTGACAGAGTGTTCGCGATGATTCTCGGCTGAAACTTCTAGACCAATGAACGCCCTATATATGCCGAGCGCTTGGGCGGGAGAGCATCAGTATTTCCAGAGCGATAATACGAGTTATACCTGTGAGTTCAAGTGCGATTAAAAGTGTTCAGTGAAGCTTATAGTTAAGTGTAAATTAGTGGTGTAATAAATAAAGTGTTTTGTGGTAGTTTGATCGGCATTTTTAATTCCGTAGAACCCGGGCTCGTAACAATATGTATGTATTTACAAAAAAAAATGTATAAAGTATTTATATTAGTTTATCTGGTACTTATATCACAAGCTCTGCTTAGTTTGAGACTAGATGGCGTTGTGTGAATTGTCCTAACATATTTATTTATTTATATTTATACTTGATAATCAGAAAAGCGAACAGATTAGTTAATTACCCGCTTCACCAGTAAATCTGACAAATTAATTTTGTCCCCATCGTGACGTCATCCACGTTGGCTAAAATAATATAGTATGATGATTTAGTATACCTGCCGGTTGGTATGACCTTCTCGCTTAATAGGTCCGAAGGCCCATCGCTTGACAACCACAATAGTAATCTATGTACCGACCTGCCCACTGTCCATTTGTCCATGTTAGTTTCGTACGCAATTAAGTCTAAGAAATATAAAAATAGTGTATGAAGAATTGTTTTAAACTATTTTCAAATATTACGTTTTTGAGGAATATGAGATTACAGTTATGTTCCCACATAAACACCGTTAATTATTTTAACGAAAAGAGTTTTGGAAGACAAAACAAGGCTGGAGTGCGGTTACGCTAAGCGCGCAATCGCGAAATGCTCCAAGGGTACTATCAACATGTCCGTGTCAGATTGAAAAGTGACACGGACGGACGGACAGACGGAGAACGACGGGAGTATAAGGGTACTTTCTTCAGCTTTTGCTGATAGTACCCTAAAACGGTGCCGGGTGCGAACTTTGCTGCGATAACTAAGTAACAGACATCGAAATAGTTTTATAGTTGTATTTACAACAAGGAAGACCACGTTGGTAAGATAGCGAAGACAACGGCGAAAAAGAAATGTTTGCGTACTAAAAAGAATAAGCAAGCACATCTCTATAACATTTCAGAAAATCTGCACGTTATATTTTTAATGTTTTTGATATTCGCACATTCTCATAGAACACAATAGACTATACATAAGGTGGAATGTAAGTAGGTAAGCAAGTATCATAAGTTAACATTTCACACGAGTCTTTGGCAATCAACAATACTATTATCTTCTGTGAAATCATTCATGCTATTGAGGTCATTAAAGTATGCTTATTTAGGTGTATAGTTAATATTCTTATTACTATGAGGTTTACAAATAATGAATAGCTTTCATTCGTTGTTCTTGTTGATTGTCTGTCTTCCAAATTGTTACGTGTATGTGTTTTCATTTCTTCAATAAAATGTAACGCATATGACGTACAGATTTATAAAATCAGCTGTTAAAACGCGAATGGACGACATGCCCGATTGACGCACGGTCATAACTGAATTCAGATGAGCACTGAGGTGATGTTGCTATCGGCTGTGAATGAAGCAGAGATTTATCTGGAATGGCTGTAATCTTAGTTCTAGAACCAGAAGAATTCCCTTCAATATTTATCAGGGTTACTGGATTTCCAAATTTCGAGAAACTGGCAACGTGTTGTAAAATACTAAGTTAATAAACTCAATTTATACTTAGATACAGAGCTACGACTGTGTGATTACATGGCACGAATCAAAGAGGCAACTAAACTCGAACAAAAGCCAGTGTATCGAATAGTCAAGTCGTGCGGGCGTTGACCTCGGCACATAGACATGGCGTCGTCGACGGAGGTACACCATAGCCTATCGCAGTCATGGTTCAACGTGTAATGCAGCTATGCACAGACACTGAGAAATCATTAGCTATGGAATAAGGTAAAGATAGTTCTCCAGTCAACAACAACCAGTCTGTATAACATGTTGCTGTGTGTGAATAAAATACCTACACGAATAATATACTGCTCGTGTGTATTAATACACCAGTAAAATAGATTGTTACTATCTTACATTATCTGATCATACTAAATAAAAACCTCTAAATAACACAAGTTGTCAAATAGTTAATTTTCTCAGTCGTGTGTCTTTATGATGTAATAACAATTTCATCAAACGATATTTGCCAACTGGGCAATCAAACGCAACTGGCAAAGTGCGAAAATGAACGCGAAACGAAACAAATTAACAAAAGAAGAATCTTTGGTTCTGATATACGTAAATTAAGTATATGAGACGGCTATTAGAGTACTATACATTAGTGTATCAGCCTATCATATTTGTACTGCTAACATTGATGACATTACCAAACCAACCTTCAACATTTACGCATGATTTAGGGCGTTGGCTTCATCCTTGAACTCGTATGATACGACACACCCAGAACTAAAGCAGTCTTATTTTCATAGAAATAAAGGCGAGCAACGTCAAAACTAAAATGATTACTTCAGAGTAAAGTGTGTCTACAAAATAAGTGCTTTAGTTGTTTCGCTCTAGAATGGATTACAAGAAAGCGTTGTTCCGTTAATTTATCGGCGGAAAATATGAGTTATTTTTTTATTGAAGCCGAATAATCACCCTAATAAGACACAGATGACCGGTTATATTGTTTTTCTTCTGATCTAATCAGTCATAATGGAATCATAGAGATAAATTATAAATTAGTACATACCTCAATGTATGAAACAATAAATTTTAGACTAGATTACCAATGAACGAATAGGATTAAAAAAAAATGTTCTTCACAGTATACGTTACAGAATGGTGGCGAATTTATTATCAGATAAACTTGTATTAGTTTGACGGGCCGGGACTACAATAATGGTTGTCTATTTCGATTTTTGTCTTTCATTCGGAAGATAAAAGAGATGTGATCAATTTGATTCTTACTAACTAAGTATCTACGTTTTTCATTAGAAAAACATCGTCGATTAACTTTTATAGCGATCAGTTAGAATATGACTGCCTCGGTGGCGCAGTGGTATGAGTATGCGACTGCCGTCCCTGAGGTCCCAGGTTCGATTCCGGGTCGAATCAAATTATTTATGCGATCCACAAATGTTTGTTTCGGAGTTTGGGTATTTTCTATTTATAATATGTATGTATTTAGAAATATATAAGTATGTTTATCAGTTGTCTAGATCCCATAGCACAAGCTTATATTAGCCTAATTTGGGCTAGATGACATCGTGTGAGAATGTCGTAAATTTAAATTTATTAGTCTAGTACATTGAAAGTTAATACGAGCCTCAATGCAAAATAATGCGTAATTGACTCCCACACAGCCAAGAGTTTAGCCTTTAAGTCGCTCTTCGATCTTGATAGACTTTTACGGAGAACTTTTTTAATTTTCCACCATAGGGTTTCGATCGGCGACAAGTCCGGGCTGTTAGATGGCCATTTAATTGTAGGGATGCTTTTCGCCAGTAGCCACGTCTTTGTTGTCCTTGCAGTATGACAGGAAGCACCATCCTGTTGAAAAATGGAATCTTGATGCTTGAGTGACGAAATAGATGGCAGTAAACTCTCTTACAAAAGGTGTTGATACCTCGCAGATCACTATGAAATGCCTCATTTTTGTTCCGAATCACTTTTTTCCTTTCATAGCCGATTGTCACTTCAAATTTGGACTCGTCACTCCAAATAATACGCAAATTTCAATCTCGTTTCCTTTTGTACAGCAGTCAACAGTGGTTTCTCCTTAGCGGTGTAAAATCCGTAACCCATTCTTTTTAGGACTCTTTTGCAAGTATCAACTGAGACGTCTTTATGAATCATGTCCTTCCATTGCACCGTGAGTTCTCCAGCTCGAGCACGACGATTATTTTTGATAATTTTCTTCAGGACTATGTTTTCAGCTGCACTCGTGATGCGTGGTCGACCAGTTTTCTTTAAACAAGAAGTGGTTCCATTCTTTTTATAGTGCTGAATGATAGATTGGACTGTAGATCTGGGAAGTATCAAGTCTTTAGATATTTGGTAACTTGATTTGCCAGCATCGACCCCACAAACTATTCGCTTTCGAATCTCTTCACACACGGGTTTGCCACGACCCATTTTTATGTGAAAACTAATGAAAATAAGTACTTTTTTTTAACTTTCGCGTTTTGTACACATTACTAACACAGTACTACAAAGATACTCCATTAAGACTGTATACATATAGGCCACAATCCAAAGTCGTAAACCACCTGCGAACCCCTAAAGATACCATTCTTCTACAGACACTGGGTGTTTATAAGGTAGACTGCAGCTGTGGTAGTTCATACATCGGACAGACCAAACGTACTATCGCTGAGAGGGTCAAGGAACACATCACAGCTGTAAAAAACCGCCAAATAAACAAGTCTGCGATTGCCGAGCATTTGTTGGAATCGGGTCCCAACCACTGGATTGAACTCCACAAGCCACAAGTCCTATCCACTGACGGACACTATTACTCCAGGATAGTGCGGGAAGCCGTCGAAATAAAAAAGTATCCCAACTTTAACCGGGAAGATGGATATCGACTATCTACGTCGTGAAATCCGGTGATCAGCAAATGTACTCGCCACCTCACCAAACGCCCGCTTGCTGATACTATCAGTGTGGTATGCCGTAGTGGCTCTCCGAACACAATATTTAGTGACGACGAAGTGAGGGTAGTTGAACAAACCCGCACTTCACGAACACGACGATGAGCTGAAGCCTCCACCCGTGACCACGGCTCTTGTAACAGGGCCGAAACGTCGGGTAATAAAGAGGTATGTATATATCTCAATAATCGCGTAAAAGACCCGTTAGTCTTAAGTTCTAATGAAAATAACTGAAATTTTCAGAATTTATACTGTCTAACTTGACAAATGACACATACTTTTACAAAAAAGGTTTAAAATTAATTGTGTTTTGGTTGAAAAACGAAAGTCTCGTGAAAGTTAGCACTTTAAATTATGGACCATAATTGTACAAAGAAGATATAATCTTACTTAACTCAATTATAGACGAACTCTTTTGCATCAATTAACAATTAGACTAAATATTTTGCTTACCACTTCTTCTAATTTAAAACAGGATATCAATGAATTTAAAAAGCTAAAATAGTTTATTGGTTCATAATTAAAAAAGGGCATAGGACGATAGTAGAACAACTTAATATTTTATATAGACAGACAAAAATAATGAAGTTAAAAAAAGTCTTATAAAGAAAATTTCATACTAGACGAACTATTTTGCATTGGGGCTCGTATAAATGTTTTACTGTGAGTACAGACAATTAGCCTTAATTTTACTGCCTAGAAACAAAAATGTTTTTAGGCGGTCAAACAAATCTTAACAATCACGATCAACGGGTTCGCTGCCAAAAGATCAGCCAGGAATGAAATGAACCTCAGGTTACATTAAAGATGGACCTACAATATCACCAGCAGCGTTCAGAGAAGATGACGCATAAGTCCGCATAACATATTTGAGATATTGAATACATAAACTGCTGATTTATAAGGCAAATAACCTTCACTTAAGAAGAGATATAAATAGATAAAGTTATGGCAGTATTGTCATCGTTTTACCACCGTGACTATTTCAGATATGAAAGTTATTATTCTTCATGATAAACATGGTTGCAGGTGATCAAAAGGACAAGTGACGAAATCGCCGCATGATGCCATAGAATACCCCACTCCACCATAATACACCCAACTCCCCCTAATGTTTACCGCGTCTAGTAAATGGCTAGACGACACGCTACTTGCAACGCGAGGGGACACGCAAACGACGCTGACGGTCGTGCCGTCATACATTCGTAAGTGGTTAGCCGCTTTGGGTGGCGGATATCCTAATTCCTGTGTCAGATTGGAAATGCAAGCTAAACCCACTTGTGTAAATGCTGGCACCTGATGGTAAATAGATACCGTAAGTTACATACAAAGCTAAAAAAGTAAAAAAATACTAATATAATACGTCGCTACAGCAGTTTCTTTAGAATTCCTACATATTTCTAAATAATGTTAGGTCATTATTTGCCAAAATTACGAAGAAACCTTTTCATTGTAACTACATTTTAGGACGCCATGAAACAAACTAGCATTAAAGACAGGCCTGAGGTTTTTTTTACACCACACCTTCGCCCACTGGAAATACCTTCTGGTGTCATTAGAGACGCCCGCAGCAATGGACAATTAAAAAAAAACACCTTAGCCCAAAAACTGATACTCATTTCTTATATCCTTTTCTGCTGCACATTAATGAAGCATCATAACGTAAAGTACTAGTTATTACTAGACTATAACAGAAAAGCCATTTTGATTTGCAAAAATAAACAAACAAATTTCAAATAAGAGGAACACTGTTTACCAAAATGCCGGTAACTGTCTGTTTATTTGGGGTAATCTTTCCAGTCGGTGAAAACACCAAATTATTTTACTTAATATTTATTTTGCCATTAAAATTTTTCTTTAATTTCTCTTCAGTGACAGCGATAATTCTCAGAATGTTTATTCAAATGAGTTGTCAGCTGTTATGTAAATAGATAAGACGCTGTGTAAATAACTACATAATGCTCGAAAGATAATACGTGTATTACTATTTGAGAGTCGACATTGAAACTTTAAGACCCCGATTTAAATGACTGAGATGATGAGAACTACTTAAGTTGATTCCGTATTATTGTGCACCAGTTCAATATTGTATTTTAACTGATATCAATGCTACAAGGAGAGAATTGGTGACTTATTAAGAAGCAAATTTTTACAAGTTTAGGGTCGGTTCATATCTGACGAAAAATACGTCGAGCGTATCATCGGCCGCGTCTATTCCGTCGAATTAGACCTGCCACATTAAGCGTCTAGTCAGTTTCTACGATCAGTATCTACAGAGCGGTTGTGTTGTGTAATTTTGAATTTTAAAATGAAGCCTATCGAAATAATAGCTATTTGGGAGGCCAGGCGTCTCTGGTTACAAGCAGAACGTAAGCAGTACGTCTAAATACACGTGGTATATGGCGCGCGCGAAGTTGCCGCTTTTACGTCGACCGACAATGCGTTGACGGAAACGGAACAGACGCTGTACGCTCGACGCACTAACGGATGATGCGTTAGGTGTGAAAGGTTGAATGTTTTGTTATATATTTGTCTGTTTTGGCGCTACGCGATCGATCATACGCGACGCATTTTCCGTCAGATATGTACCGACCCTAATAAGTTACATACTGTTCCTACGACGTTCCATCAACGATGAAATACATATTATTACGAGTACAATTGAGTCAGATAAATTAGAATGAAGATTTCTTATTGTAGACTACTCAAGAGGAACTTTTAAAATAAAATAATAAATTACATCTATTCATAAAAACGGATACTGGGCCAAAAAAGTTTCACGTGTTCAATGAAATACAATAGGACACCTACATTTTTATAGAATCCGTTAGAATTTAGAGAAAATGACTAAGTGTAAGAAGTAAACGTCTAAAAAGTGCGTAATTATTTAGACAAGAAGTAAAAGTTACAATACATACCTTTTACTTTTTATCAAGATGATATCAGCAGCGTACAAAATAATGCATATAAAATGTTGTTAATAAATGAGAGCATTGAAAGTAATACATATGAACAACGAGTGCGTTTAGGACTTAAAATAAAAAAATTCTAAACAAACAATTCAGGTGTGAAATACCAGTGGTGGCGCGTTGCAGTGTTTGTTAATTATAGCTATTACTATGCAACATAGCTATGCAACATATACCTCAAAAATAACTTCATGTCCAGAAATCCTGTCTAATGTTTAGGAACTTAAACTGGATGGCTGGAAAGCAAGCCTCATAAGAATCCTTATCAACAGCTTATAAAATCTCTCAAGCAATTAAAAATATTATACCAAAATTTCAACTTATTCAACTACTATACTATACTCTATGCACCTCGTTTTACAATAAATTACCGTTAGTTTATGGTATACTGAACACATTTTGCGTAAAACGTGCAAATTGTAACTCATTCATAGTTATATTTAAATGAATTTCCATAATGACACCCCATGATCGCAGGAAATGTGATGCCTATCATTTTTCCGTCCACATATTTTTTCTTACAAAGTGCTTATGACAATGTATTAAAGTAGATTTTCCAGTAATATTTTTATGAATGCATTTACGGTTCGTCACATTTACAGTACATCAAACTGTGATCAGGTACTTACATCGACTAACAGCATATTTAACCACAGCTCAGTGCCTTTGTTTGTTTTATAAATGAGTGTTGCATCATGACCTACACTGAAATTCGTAGATCAATTAACAAACAGCTGGTAAACATTTCTTGGGCAATTTCCAGTATTTTAGTTTTGTGGTAGCGCTTGGAATTTGTATAGAGAGAAAGGATGAGGAGTACAACCACCAAAGCGTCAAAGGTCGATAGAATAGGGCTTCGATCGAAGGACTTGCACATTTATAAAAGCAAATAGGTAGATGATGAAATAAAATCTGTATGACACGATTTCCAGCTTCCGATACGTTCTGACATCACACAGCCAATTCTAAATTTAAAGCCATTAACTCAGCGAAGTATTATTGTAGACGTTTTCAACTATTCAGTGAATCGTTTCCGGCATAATATGATATGTATGACTCAGTTTTTTTTAAAAGGCGTTGTGATCTTATAAATCGAAGAAAGTAATTTTGTAAGTGGTTCTGGCTAGTAGCAAAAATATCAAGATTGTCAATGAAACTAGTAACGGACGGAGCTGCTAACTGGCACTTCCCATGCTGTTGGCGGTGCGCGGACGAATCCATTAACCCAAATATAGAACCACGCCCGAACTATGTCACGTGCGCTAAATGACAACTAGATACTTAAATAATTAGTTAAATATTTCTATATTGTTATTATGATACCATTGTATCCCCTATCCAACACGCAGCTCACTGCATGCCTACAAAAATTATGGAAAGGTTGAAAAACTACATGTCTAACAAGACACAATGGATTTAACTTACGTTATTAAATAAAGGCATTATTAAAATAAACAATAAATGGAATCCTGTCCTGTCAATTATTAGCCAATATCGTACACAATCGCAAACACTCATACTTTTAATAACCTCATGGTGCATTCCACTGAACTTATTTACTATTTTGTATGATCTAGAGTAGACGTAAACTACCAGAATAGCTTGCAACACAATATCGGATATTCGTATCCTGCAAAGACTGCAAAGAAAACCACTTTTGCTCCTTACAAGTTAACATGTCTGCAAGCCGCTTTACGTTTTAGGTAAATCAAGTTTGCAAAGTTGACTTTTATGACTACCAGACCTAAATATGTACGACCGGCGATACGGCAGCCAACGATTTTCACAGTTTTACACTGGAGTTATTTTCAACAACGTACACGCACCCATACACGCTCTCACGGTTAATTAGGTGTTGTAATCAAAGCGTCCCTCACATGAAAACATTCCCCCTTCATAGCTACAACTGCCCGTTATAAATAATAAACACAACCATCACTGACACGAAATATGGCTGGCGAGGTAGAAACAAAGGGATATCCGGTCCACTTGCTAACAGTTCAACAAGAGAAATTCCACGCAGTTGTTCACATTCAGATCGCTGATTTAATTTTGATGAAAGTAACATCAAATATAATATTCTAATTATACAATAAGTAAAGTTTGAAATGTGTATCAGGACAGTAACCTAATAATAAAATTTGAGGTTGGATTTACTTTAATAGAGTAGTAGGTCAGACGACCCATAAATTGGATAATGCCCCCTTCTGACTACGTTTAGATCGATCTTCCTATTTGAACAGGATACGAAGTTTAAAAATCCTCAAGATGAGCTGGCATAGGAAAAATTAATTTGAGCTTTCACCTTAAAAGGCTTGTACCCAAACCGGCCAAAAAAATGTACAAATAAGAAACCAGTTTAGGTTACAGTACCAGGTGGCTCTGCGCTCCCGAAACCCCATAGATGTTTAATTTGTCTCAAATTACATTACATACACAGTCTACCTGAAATACCGGTACGACTTTAAAGGGGTTGTTGTATGGTATTTCAACGTCACAGACCCAACTTTAGATTTGGGAAGCCCGTACTTTACCAGTCAGATGGAGCGCCAGTTTTAAGATATACGTACCTACGTAGGTATATTTATTTATAGACACCGTAGAGAAACTTTGCATTGCCGAGGTTAACGCTTCTAAAGTTATTTTCTGTTGCAATGTTTATGTCTGTATGCTGTACCAGTACACGGTGATGGTACAACGGTACTTTGGAAAAGTTAATAAAAATTCTCTCGCCACAAACACGTTTGTGAAGCTTGAAAATTAAGGACATTGATGATGGAGTTCTTTTTACACTCCGCTTCAAGATACCATATTCAGAACATCTCCGGGAGACATAAATTTTACAATATGATAATGATAAATGTCAAAATGTGCACGATGGTAACCATATCTTAGATAGGAGTTGAGATCATAGAGTATCGCGTGGGAGATGGTACTGAAGCAGAGGATGCGACTCATTTTGTTCCATGAAGCGTTTACGCTTACGTCATTCAGATTTTAAGGATCATGAGTGTTCAAGGTTTTATAAATTTTTACCAACACATCTATATGTTTTGTGGCGTAATGAAACCTGATTTGGAAAGATCATCTATAGGGCTTCATTAAAATTATGTTACTAATTTAGATCACACTGCTACGGAAGATAATAATAATAATAATAACTGGCAACTCTGAACGTCTCATACATCATTTTCATTCTTAAAATATTTTAATATTTTTATTTATATATTATTACCTAAATTTATACAATTACTTCAGATTTCATAATAATATCAGCAAAAAGTCAATACATAAAGGATTTTATAATATTTTAGAACTTTAGAACAATAAACATAGTCTACAAAATATGCAACGAAGATTTGACACATGTCACTCAATGAATTCAAAAATATCAACATCACATTCAATATTATGGCCAAACAATATGATGTGATTGTGAGATGCAAACAAGAGCCAGAAGCAGAAATGCGCAAATAACACCCCCGGACTCGTCACTAAACTCCGCCTCGCAGGCACCGGACCGCACATCGCTGACACAGGTGCTCGCTGAGGCGTCGAGCTCTTCAAGTGACGAGTATTTCTCTCCGCCGTCGTCGCCAACACCTGTACGCCGGCGAGGGAGAGGCCGGCCGCCGAGCAGTTTGGGGCCCCGAAGCCTACCAGCTTCGAGTAGGGTCCCCACTACCGGTGGTATTGTGCACCGCATGCGATGGACTTCATCCATCAATGAAAACGTTATGCGGGCATATTATGAGGCTACAGATGGGGAAACCAACCTGACTGCGTATCGTTCAAGGATGCTTCCTTTGTTTCAGGCTCTTGAACCAACAATTACCGTTGCCATCCAACGACTATCGGATCAAGTGCGGGCTATCCAACGATGTAAGTTGTTGGATCAATCTGTGCTTGATCGACTACGCCTGGAAGTATTATCTACTCGTATAGCTCCAGTGTCAACGAGAGCACCGTCACCTGTGACACAGACGGTTGCTACAAGTGCGACGTTAGCGGAACCCGCACTCGACGCAGGAAATGATACGAGTGATACGTCTATCCAGGTAAGCGAGCAATTGAGGAGTACTTTGGAAGATGTGATCTCGCAGTATAGGTTTATACCTAATTCTAGACCGCGGCTACCACGCTTGCCAATGCATAAGCGAAATCTGGCGTTGATGGGAGCCCTAAATGCATTGCTAGAACCGTACTTACGGACTAGTAGTGATTTGCTTGATACTCACTCGATTCTTTACTGTGGAGCGATTACCGCTTGTCGTGTTGCACGCGTTAAATTCCCTGAAGTTAACCGTGCACCACGACCGGATGGTGTTCCCGTATGGCAGGCAAGAATCGAGCGACGTATCGGCACATTTAGGACTCTCATTGCAAAGCTTATCTCTTTCAGCCGGGGAAATAGTCGTCCCCGGGTCATGCGTTTCGTGACTCAGGCATTTGCTGGGACCGGTATTCGTCCCCAGCAATACTTAGCCAATGTCACGGAACGTATTGACTTTCTGAGACAGAAAGTGTATGCATGGGCAAAGCCGTATCCGTCGTTATAGAGAGCGTGTAAATAGATACTGGCAGAATCGCATCTTCCAAAGTGACCAAAGGAAGGTGTACCGAGAGTGGGAGGGAACTGGACAACGTTTGAGCGACGGACAACTGCCAGATGCTCACACCATGAATCAATTTTGGCGTGACATATGGTCGGTACCCGTCGAACATTCGGAGGGCGACTGGATCCGTGTCGTCGAGCGTGAATGCAGTATCATCGAACCCATGGAGTCTATTACCATAGACTCCGAAGACGTTAGTTGTGCAATTCGTACGGCCCCGAACTGGAAAAGTCCTGGGCCGGATGGATTGCACAACTTTTGGATAAAGTGGGTTCAGAGTTCGCATGAACGCTTGGCAACACAGTATCAAGAAGCCCTTGAGTCTGGTTCCTTACCCGCTTTCATGACCACTGGCATCACCTTCCTGCTCCACAAATCAGGTAGTACCACGGAACCTAAAAACTATAGACCCATCACTTGCTTACCTACCATCTACAAGCTCCTTACATCTATTCTGAGAAGTAAAATAAACTCGCACATAGTATCTAATAATATCTTAGATAACGCTCAGAATGGATGTAGGGCTGGGTCTCGTGGTACTAAGGAGCTACTCCTCATTGATATGGCCATTAGCCAACAAGTCAAGCGGAGTAGGGGCGTCCTCTCTACTGCCTGGATTGACTACAAGAAGGCCTATGATTCGGTGCCTCATTCATGGCTGAGGAGGATTTTAGAGTTGTATAAAATTAATCCGACTCTTAAATCCTTCTTAGTCTCGTGTATGGGGCAGTGGACCACAGTCCTTCGTCAACCAGGTAGTGGTGGGCACGCCTCTGACCCGCAAGGCTTGATAAGGATCGAGCGTGGTATATTCCAGGGCGACAGTTTGAGTCCATTGTGGTTTTGTTTAGCACTGAATCCACTTAGCACATTGCTGAAGGATTCAGGGCTAGGCTATCGGTTTCGTAGAGGGGGTGAGGTTATATCTCACCTGATGTACATGGATGACCTCAAACTGTTCACATTGAAGCACCAAGATTTAGTGACATTATTAAAAACTACGGAAGTTTTTAGTAATGCCATTAAGATGGAGTTCGGTGTTGATAAGTGTGCGGTTATGCATGTACAACGGGGGAAGGTTGTAAATTCACCGAATTTACAACTTTCTGAGATAATAACTCTCAGATCTCTCTCCGAGACCGAAACATACAAATACCTAGGTATGTCAGAGTCATTGGGTATAGCGGTAGAGGATATTAAGAAATCGGTGAAAGAACGTTTTTTTGGCCGCCTGACAAAAGTTCTTAACAGTTCTTTGTCCGGTGGTAACAAAATGCGGGCTTTCAACGGTTGGGTGATACCTTTATTGTTATACTCCTTTGGCATACTTAGGTGGACTCAAACGGAACTAGACGCCCTGGATAGGCGAGTCCGTCAACAACTGACATTGCATCGAATGTTACACCCACGATCTTCTGTCATGAGACTGTACATTCCGCGGAAGTGGGGGGGTCGAGGCTTTTTGAATGCCAAGAACCTCCACAACCGTGAAGTGTGCAGTCTGAGAGATTACTTTCTACAGAACGGGTGTGACATTCATTGCGATGTCGTGATGGTTGACAAGGGCCTAACACCTCTTTCCTTGGCTAACGAGAACTGGCGTAAACCAAAGGTGCTAGGTACTGAAGACCGTAGGGACGTATGGAAGAGTAAGGAGCTACACGGGCGGTTCTACCGGGTCTTAACAGGACCCGACGTAGACCTGCTCGCTTCGGTGAACTGGCTACGTTTTGGGGACCTCTTTGGGGAAACTGAAGGTTTTGCCTGTGCAATTGCAGATGAGGTTATCAAGACGAACAACTATCGGAAATACATCATGAAGGACGGTACGGTCGACATTTGTCGAGCATGCCACCGTCCTGGTGAATCACTTCGCCATATTATTTCCGGTTGTTCGTATCTAGCTAACACCGAGTACTTACATAGGCACAATCAAGTAGCCAGGATCATCCACCAGCAACTTGCTCTTCAATATGGCCTTATTGAGTTTGAAGTACCGTACTATAAGTACACACCAGTGCCAGTTCTTGAGAATGGTCGTGCAATGCTCTACTGGGACCGATCAATCATCACGGATAGGACTATTGTTGCCAATAGGCCCGATATCGTGTTGGTTGATCGGACCCAGCGTCGGGCAGTGCTCGTCGATATCGCCGTCCCGCATGACGAGAATCTCGTGAAGGCAGAGAAGGACAAACTTAGTAAGTACCTCGATCTGTCCTTCGAGATAACCGCCATGTGGGACGTAGACTCGACGATCATTGTCCCGGTGGTCGTTTCGGCAAACGGATTAATAGCGAAGAGTCTCGATCAACATCTCAAGAGACTCTCGTTAGATTGTTGGATCAAGAGTCAGATTCAGAAGGCTGTTATCCTCGACACGTGCCGTATTGTTAGGAGGTTTCTTAGTCTGTAGCCTCCACCACCGGTAGTTTGGGTCCTACTCCGCTACTGGTGGGTCACTATTTTTTATATTTTTAAATGTATTTGTGTTTTTTATAAATGTATTTAAAAATGTATAAAATAAGAATAGAAATGAATAAACGATATAATAATAATTAAAAAAAAATATATAAAAAAAAAGAAAAAAAAAACACCGCTGCAGGCAGGCTGACGTCTTTCTTTTTTTTTATTTTTTTTTATTTAGGTCGACAAATTGACGCCACTCGCCTGATGGTAAGCTGAGGCGACGTCTGGCAATTGAGGGCGACTCTCACAGTACACAGGAATACTATAGAGAGTGGCCCTCAACTTGACGACCCAGTAATGTGCCTCTTCACGCTTCGCTTAAAGAGCCCAGGGTTATATGTTGGAGGAAACACGTGCGCAGGCAGGGCGTTCCAAGCCACCATCGTTCGGCAGAGAAACGATCGTTTAAAACGCTCGGTTCTCGCGAAGACGGTTTCCACGGTATGAGGGTGACATCTCTGCCCGGCACGCGTTGTTCGGGATCGGAAGGGAGAGGGTGGGATCAGGTTGAAGAGCTCTTCAGAACACTCACCGTGGTAAATACGGTAGAACGCGGCCAAGGAAGCAATTGTTCGGCGCTGGGCTAGCGGCTCAAGGCTTCCTGTTACCTCCGGACAGTCTATAATGCGAACAGCGCGTCGCTGCATAGCGTCGAGTGCGTCCAGCAAATACTTCGCGGAGCCGTCCCAGAGGTGAGAGCAGTATTCAACGCAGGGTCTAATCTGCGTTTTGTACAGCAGACACCTCTGGTGCGGTGTAAAGAATCGCTTTACCTTGTTCAGTATTCCTAGTTTCCGCGAAGCTAGCCCAATACATCTCTCAATGTATTTTGTGTTATTGAGCTCTCGACGAACGTCTATGCCAAGGATGTCTAGATTGTCCTTCATTGGTAATATTGCATTCTGAAGAGTGGGTAGGGGAAGGAAAGGGGCTTTCATATCGTTTTATATTGTAATTTAATTTTTTTGGTGCAATTTATTACAATAGATCAGTTTTTAGAATCATTTTACACCATTATAAATAGCCAATAATATATCACTTCAAAATTACAAGAAATAGAGAATAAATTACCAACACAACAATGATGACAAGATGACGAAAAATTTGACAATTCCGACCATAACAAATATGAAAATTTATTATACATGAATTACAATTTACGATCGAAAAGACGAACAGCGGAAACTACCAACGCACAATTAAGATCTGCGCCCGTCTCAGCCCCGTCGCCTGCCTCCTCCAGTACCTCTGAAAGTGACGAGTACGTCACTCCGAGATGTAGCAGTGCGTCGAGTGATGAGACTGGGCCCTCGACGCCGTCGCCACCAACACCTGCGCGACGAAGATGTCGAACACCACCGGCCAGCTTGGATACCCAAGTGGGGCATGCCCCACTCTCAGTGGCTCCCGCTATCAGTGGTGTAGTGCGTCGCATGAAGTGGACACCAATAATAAATGAACATGACATGCGTGCGTACTATGAGGCCACAGACGGGGAAACTAACCTGACAGCGTATCGTTCTAGGATGCTTCCTCTGTTTCAGGTTCTTCAACCGACAGTTACCGTTTCCGTTCAACGACTTTCGGATCAGGTGCGGGCTATCCAACGATGCAAATTGTTGGATCAATCTGTGCTTGATCGGCTGCGCCTGGATGTATTATCTACTCGTCCAGCTCCTGTGTCAACGAGGGCACCGTCGCCTGTAGTACAGACGGTTCCGATTAGTGCAACTTCAGTCGAGACTGCACTTGACACAGAAGATGATACGAGTGAAATATCTATTCAGGTAAGAGAGCAATTAAGGAGTACTTTGGAGGATGTGATCTTACAGTATAGGTTTACACCTCAATCTAGACCACGTTTACCACGCTTGCCCACTCATAGGCGAAATCTGGCGTTGATGGGAGCCCTAAATGCGTTGTTAGCTCCGTACCTACAGACTAGCAATGATTTGCTAGATACTCACTCGATCCTCTACTGTGGTGCTATTGCCGCTTGTCGTGTTGCACGCGTTAAATTCCCCGAAGTTAACCGTGCACCACGACCGGATGGTGTTCCCGCATCGCAGGCGAGAATCGAGCGACGTATCGGCACATTTAGGGCTCTCATTGCAAAGCTAATCTGCTTCAGTCGGGGAAATAATCGTCCCCGGGTCATGCGTTTTGTGGCTCAGGCATTTGCTGGGACTGGTATTAGTTCCCAGCAATACTTAGCCAACATCACGGAACGTATTGACTTTCTGAAGCAGAAAGTATATGCATGGGCAAGTCGTATTCGTCGTTATAGAGAGCGTGTGGATAGATACTGGCAGAACCGTATCTTCCAAAGCGATCAAAGGAAGGTGTACCGAGTGTGGGAGGGAACTAAGCAACGTTTGAGCGACGGGCAGCTGCCAGATGCTCACGCCATGAATCAATTTTGGCGTGACATATGGTCGGTGCCCGTCGAACATTCGGAGGGTAACTGGATCAGTGTTGTCGAGCGTGAATGCGATAACATCGAACCCATGGAGTCTATTACAATAGACTCCGAAGATGTTAGTTGTGCAATGCGTACGGCACCGAACTGGAAAAGTCCTGGGCCGGACGGATTGCACAACTTTTGGATAAAGTGGGTTCGTAGTTCGCATGAACGCCTGGCAACACAGTATCAAGAAGCCCTCGAGGTTGGTTCCATACCCGCTTTCATGACCACTGGCATCACCTTCCTGCTCCATAAATCAGGTAGTACCACGAAACCTAAGAACTACAGGCCTATCACATGCTTACCTACTATCTACAAGCTCCTTACATCTATTCTGAGAACTAAAATAAATTCACATATAATGTCAAATAACATCTTAGATAGTGCTCAGAATGGATGTAGGGCTGGGTCACGTGGTACTAAGGAGCTACTCCTTATTGACATGGCCATTAGCCAACAGGTTAAGCGGAGTAGGGGCGCCCTCTCTACTGCCTGGATTGACTACAAGAATCCCTATGATTCGGTGCCTCATTCATGGCTGGGGAGGATTTTGGAGTTGTATAAAATTAATCCGACTCTTAAATCCTTCTTAGTCTCGTGTATGGGGCAGTGGACCACAGTCCTTCGTCAACCAGGTAGTGGTGAGTGCGCTTCTGGTCCGCATGACTTGATAAGGATTGAGCGAGGTATATTCCAGGGCGACAGTTTGAGTCCATTGTGGTTCTGTTTAGCACTGAATCCACTTAGCACATTGCTGAAGGATTCAGGGCTAGGCTATCGGTTTCGTAGAGGGGGTGAGGTTATTTCTCACCTGATGTATATGGATGACCTCAAACTGTTCACACTGAAGCACCAAGATTTAGTGACATTTTTAAAAACTACGGAAGTTTTTAGTAATGCCATTAAGATGGAGTTCAGTGTTGATAAGTGTGCGGTTATGCATGTACAGCGGGGGAAGGTTGTAAATTCACTGAATTTACAACTTTCTGAGATAATAACTCTCAGATCTCTCTCCGAGACCGAAACATACAGATACCTAGGTATGTCAGTCATTGGGTATAGCGGTAGAGGACATTAAGAAATCGGTGAAATTACGTTTTTTTGGCCGCCTGACAAAAGTTCTTAACAGTTTTTTGTCCGGCGGTAACAAAATGCGGGCTTTCAACGGTTGGGTAATGCCTTTATTGTTGTACTCCTTTGGCATACTTAGGTGGACTCAAACGGAACTAGACGCCCTGGATAGGAGAGTCCGTCAACAACTGACATTGCATCGAATGTTATACCCACGATCTTCTGTCATGAGACTGTACAGTCCACGGAAGTTGGGGGGTCGAGGATTTTTAAATGCCAAGAACCTCCATAACCGTGAAGTGTACAGTCTGAGGAATTACTTCCTACAGAATGGGTGTGGCATTCATTGCGATGTTGTGATGGTTGACAAGGGCCTGACACCTCTTTCCTTGGCTAACGAGAACTGACGTAAACCAAAGGTGCTAGGTACTGAAGACCGTAGGGACGTATGGAAGAGTAAGGAGCTACACGGGCGATTCTACCGGGTCTTAACAGGACCCGACGTAGACCTGCTCGCTTCGGTGAACTGGCTGCGTTTCAGTGACCTCTTTGAGGAAACTGAAGGTTTTGCCTGTGCAATTGCAGATGAGGTTATCAAGACGAACAACTATAGGAAATACATTATTACGGACGGTACGGTCGACATTTGTCGAGCATGCCACCGTCCTGGTGAATCACTTCGCCACATTATTTCCGGTTGTTCGTATCTTGCTAACACCGAGTACTTGCATAGGCACAATCAAGTGGCCAGGATCATCCACCAGCAAGTTGCTCTTCAATACGGCCTTATTGAGTCCGATGTACCGTACTATAAGTACACACCAGAGCCAGTTCTCGCGAATGGTCGTGCATTGCTCTACTGGGACCGATCAATCATCACGGACAGGACTATTGTTGCCAATAGGCCTGATATCGTGCCGGGCGGTGCTCGTCGATGTCGCCGTCCCGCATGACGAGAATCTCGTTAAGGCAGAGAAGGACAAACTTTCTAAGTACTTCGATCTGACCTTCGAGATAACCGCCATGTGGGACGTAGACTCGACGATTATTGTCCCGATAATCGTTTCGGCAAATGGACTAATAGCGAAGAGTCTCGATCAACATCTCAAGAGACTCTCGCTAGACTGTTGGATCAAGGGTCAGATACAGAAGGCTGTCGTCCTCGACACGGCACGCATCGTTAGGAGGTTTCTCAGTCTGTGACCTCTACCGCTGGTAGTTTGGGCCCTGCTCCGCTACTGGTGGTGGTCTGACATGGATTTTTTTATAATATTATATGTAACTTTTTATATAAATATTGTAAAGAAAATGTATGTTAAGTATATAATTTGAATAAATGGAATAAAATAAATCTAAATACTTTGCAATATTCCGCCACATGCAAATTACCCAACTCTCGGTTGATGTTGATGGCTCGGCGCACGGCGACCGAAGCCGCGCGCCGAGCCATCAACATCTGATGATGCCCCTGGTTGGGGGCGAAACACGTGTCGAGGTTTTTTATTATTTTTTGCACGATAACACAACTCTCATATTTATTCTATTTTCAAAATTATTTCTCTATTCTTTCGGCCTAAGTGGGTTTGGAGGGCGGACTTGTGCATGAATAAATACGAGAGTTGGGTAATTTGCATGTGGCGGAATATTGCAAAGTAGTTAGATTTATTTTATTTAACTATGGACTTCCGAAAAGTAACGCCTGATATTATTAACTTTATAAATGGAATAATAATAATTTGAGTTTAATCAAATAAAATCTCGATTAAAAAACCTTACAAGTCTTAAATTTCAATTAAATTCTTAGTCGTCGTTTTGCGCATTCGATTGGAAAATCCTTAAACCATTCATCAACATTGCCAACATATGAACCAACTGTTTTAAATACACTTTCGGACGTGACTGAAATACTA
The DNA here is from genome assembly GCA_963556515.1 of Nudaria mundana. Taxonomy (NCBI): domain Eukaryota; kingdom Metazoa; phylum Arthropoda; class Insecta; order Lepidoptera; family Erebidae; genus Nudaria; species Nudaria mundana. The sequence continues at coordinate 6,546,462 of OY748298.1, read as the reverse complement.
ATAGCTACAAGCACCAACATTCATGCAAAGCAAATCATCTTTATAACATCCAATAGGTAGGTTTGCGTTAGCGGTCGAAGTAAATGTTATTATTTCAAAACTGTTGGCAACGATGCAAACTTTCAATAATCCTTATTTTAGTGTCAAATTTAAGTGGATTTTGTGAGTTTGGAAGCATCATACCAATCATAAACAGAATATGTATGTGATTATGACATAAGCGTGGTAACGTCATCCCTGCGATGGCAACAGTAGCGAAGGCCAGCGAGTTGTTTGTGTGCGATGGACCGTTTGACCGTTGAAACATGCACTCTACTCCAACAGACTCATACGGACACTCCAGCGAGTATCACGAATGAATCACTTACTAGACGAACGATTAAAAAAGTGGAAATAAAGTAAGTAAAAGTTCTCAATTTGTGCTTAGATACTTTTCAACTTTCTTTTACGCTTTCGTCTGAACAAATGGCGCAGTATGCAGTTACCAGTACCACGCCCACATTGAAGGTTCGCTTCGCTGCGATAGAGCGATGACGCTATCGCTTATTTAGGTCAATATAACTCGCACCGTCCATAAAAATTATAAGCAGTCTAGAGTCAACAACTTGGTTTATTGTCTTAGGACTATAATTCCATATACATATAGCACACGATGTGCCCGTGTAGCCATGTAGTATGATTCATATAATAAAATGGCAAGTTCATGTAGAAATCTCGACGAAATTAAGCGCCCTAGAAATAAATGGTTTTGGGACTTTGCCAAAATCGAATGTAGGTAGCCATGGTCGAAGAAGTAACCCATAAAAGTGTTCAACGGCACCTCAAACTGAAATAAAACAAAAATTTACAAGAGCAGGCAATTTAATCAATGTCAATAAAAATATAAAATGAGGGCTCCAATCACTACCAGAGTCGTCGTTCGTACCAATCAACGCCGTATTGGGTTACGAATTCCGAGTAGAAAAGTTAATCATTTAAATCAACAACCAAGCATGTTACACGACATTACAAAATGGAATTAGATACACGTATTACAATGCGTTCTAAAGCCATATTACACATTAGACTCTTACAAAACGGCATTTCCCTCAATAACCCCGTTTTATAATATTCAATTGTTTTGACCTTGTGTTATAAATATGAAGTCGGCAACTAGGAGTGATATGATAACCGTTGTATCACAGCTAACAACGGACATTCATTCTTAGAAATGAAAATAGGTAAGTAAACATTGTATGGGCTAATAAATAACGCATTATGAATAATTCATGAGGCCATAATAGCGATGAAATACTAAGTGCAAATGCACCAGCACTTTCTATAATACACCGGCAATAGAGAAATCTTTCTTCAAAGAAACAGACAAGCATCTAACAATGGTTATTATCTTGTAAACAACGAAAATATCAATAATTTCACCGGCAAAATAGAAACAAGGGATCGTTTTTTGCCAAATCGAAAACATAATCGCAATCAATACATATATTATAAGTGGTCGATGTCTGTATATCGAAGATATAATAGAGAAACTGTTGAAACTGGCTTTATGAACGCAATAGTACCCAAAACAATGGTTTTTAGAATTTTTGTGTTTGTCTGTGTGTCTGTTTGTCTGAATGTTTGAACACGCTAATCTCAGAAACGGCTTAACCGATTTGAATGCGGTTTTTAGTAATGCGTTGTGGTTTATTCAACTTAACATTTAAGGTTTGTTTTATTTCAATCGGTTAATAAATAAAAAAATTATGTCGATCTAAAGTACCACGCAGGCGGAGCTGCGGGCAACAGCTATACATAATAAATCAGTAACTGGTGATTAAGAAAACTATAACACGCAGGCGGAGCTGTAGGCAACAGCTAGTTTCAAATAAATTTCAACAGGTATAATTACATTTTTGACCTAATGAGATAATGCCTAGTGTGCTTATTTCTCCTAAGAAACCTTCTACAATGTACTGTATTGGTGTCAATATAGGATAAAATAAACATTTACGGCAGTACGGCATTCGAAGGTTATATGCAGCTAAGAATATCTGATGCGAGTGCATAGGATCTGGTCATTGTCTATGCAAATCATGCATACTTGCTGTTGTAAACAATGAAAATGACTAAGTAAGATGTTGAACCATCTGATATGAATATCAAATTACTAACTTTACTATACTATGATAATGGCTACAATTCTATGCAAAAAGATTACTATAATTTACAATGTGGGTCAATGGTTAAGCTTGCTTGCATTTCTAAGAAGGAAATCCAGACGAGTACACAATGAACTCTCTGTGAAGTACTTCACTTACAAAGTATGCCCTTTACTCGCGTCGCCGCCGCCGGTATATTTAAAATGTATGATGCAATGGTTAATAAATTATGTACATTTTGTACGTATTTAAATTAGTGAGTGTAAATAGCAAAAATCTAAATAGATTAAGTATAGCGAAAACCCGTGGGTTGTACAGAAACAGAGCCTACTTCTATATCTCAAGGGTTTATTTAAACCTTTACTTATCAGAGTATTTTTATACGTCGATTGAAGGCACTTGGTGGAACTTGCTACACTTATTGCATAGAAAAATACACGTCAAAAATTGACACAGCAACCGACTTCAAACTATTGAAATGGGACCAAATAGAAGTCGAATTGAGAACCTCCTCCTTTTTTGGAAGTCGGTTGAAAACATTATTAAACTTTTCCAGTTTTACTTTATTTATACTGACCCGTTTGGCCTCACAGCTTCATCAGTCCCTAATTTTTAATATTATGTAATTCGTTAAAGCAATTTCAGGTCATAAGGACAACGGTTTATTTTTTGGGAAGGTAATCTACCTATCTACATACATACTTCGGCATTATTCAGAACAGGAAAAAAACCTGCCCTCATATTGCTTTTCCTAACTTTATAAAACTATGAAACGCCGGAGAAATACGACTCCTATGACCACACTTTAAAAATGAATTACTTTAAGGACATCACACCATAGAACTACTTAATATCATATAATAAATATAAACATGAAAAATATTACCATTTTTTTGCATCAGTCGCGATCGCAGTATTTTAAAAATTACGACAAGATAGCTAACAAATTACCATAATTCTGGTTTAAACTTCAGTCAGTATTTCTAACAGTCATTGTACAACATTACATCACACATTTCATTCATGAATTTATTTAACTCGTAGAGGAGGCGTGCTTAGCGAACAATCAGACTTGATTGCATCAAATTGATGTTCAACAACCGGCAGATTGTTCCTGTGAATCGACCTCCACTCAATTTTCCTGACATTAACTCCACAGTTCTAATACAGGAAGTAAGAATCTCGTTAATACGACTAGTAATACTGCATCCTAAAACTAACTTGACCTTTGCTGGAACTTAGGCTAAGGAAAAAGTAATTAAGTTCGGCAAAAAGTTACTGCAAAATTACCAGACAATTCAGATGATTTTTGAAACCACCAGAATAACTTGTATTAAATTTATTTATTTAGGAAAATATAGCCTACTACAGTTGCTGTTCCTCTGATGATTTGAAAGACTCGTAAATAAAGAATTACAGAATGCGGATTAGTACTAACTAAGATATATCTATACGCATTGACTATAAAAAGCGATGATGCATAATCTGATGCATAAGATATTGGGACTACAAGATCTGTGAAGGATTGGCAATGAGTCAATACTCTAAACTGGTTTTATTAAGAAATACGTAGCCCAAAATTCTATAGACTTTTCCATCACTAAATTGCAGCAACAACCAATTAAAGATAACTGTTATGTTTCGACACACACATAAAAATACCCTGCTTTGTGGTGAGGAACTACATAATCAAGATTTTAATACTTGGCTACTGAGGGCCTCGCTGTATCAATAGCTTCACTGCTCTCCTATTAACTAATAACGGAAATTAATGGTGGACACATGATACAAATATACTATACGGAATTTTTCCACAAAAAATAAGTGAAACTATACATTAAGGTATGGAGTGCAAAACCCGAGACCGTACTGCATGAAAGGGCCTTGCCTTAAAAAATCCTTATTTGATTGAGGTTGATATGTTGCGACATAAAACGGGTGTAAATAATATTGAACAAAAAAAACCGACTTCAACCCTAAATTAAAAAGCAATTTGGGATATGTAAAGTTCTCTACAATACAAATTAATCAAACCCAAATACAATGTAACTGTTGTAATTTTTTTTAAATTACCCTCGATTTTTCCGGGATCCGATCATCAGATCCTGGTTTCCTTATAATGGGACCACCTTGGAAATATCTACTTTCCAACAAAAATAAAAAATTTAAAATCGGTTCATATACGACGAAGTTATCCGCGAAGAAACGTAAAAAAGGTCGAATAGAGAAACCAACTTTTTTTGAAGAGGTCATTTGCTTGTCCTTCGTTCTTCTTTAAAAAGAAATTGAAGGTCTCACTCTGAGCCTAGTAATGGATAGATGGTTGGGTTGACGTTCACATAAGTATGATGAACTACATGTTTTAAGTTACACATTAAAATATTTAAAAAAGAAACGAAAATCTTTTGAGTATTGAAAAAATACATAATCTTTATCAAGCCTCGAGCTCTGTGTCTAAGGTTATGTATTCTTAGGCGTACAGAAAGCGGTTGTTACGTGAGCCGGCGAGTGCAAGACATGGACTGGATTGGAGGTCGACGACCCCGGTAGAGTGGGACTCAGGACTCTACCACCGGAATATTAATCGTATTTTTATTGCTATAACGTACTTTGGAAATATAAAAATCAGTAAAGTTACTGAGTGTAGTAATCTGTTATGTTAAATGTACCAATCGGAATAATCTTTTGGAAACACTATGTAGGATACTGAATTCGTTCGCCAAAGAAGTTTTGTAGCTTGATTTAAGTAGTTTTGGGAAAAAAAAACTTAAATATGTCCAAAGTTGGATTGCTGATCAATTGCAAACTGAGCACGTCAAAATCTTTTATTACATAAAACTTCACATAAATGATCGTGACATGAACGTGCGAGCTTATAAGCTTGTAGCAATAAACCCGTAACATACGGAATAGTGTTTCAAAACGTGTCGAATAAAATGATAAACAAAAGGTAAGTAACAATGGAGGCCTGTTGAAAAGAGTAGAGAAAGCTTCTGATCGCGCATACCCCCTCTGTTAGCGCCATTAATGACTTTTGGTACTCAGCCGTGAAAGGGCCGCGTAGTTAAAAATTCGGTCGACAGGCGATGGAGTTAAATATGAACTGCAAGAGGGGATTGTGTAATAATGTGTTGAAATGCTAAAACTAGTGGTTCTGTGAACCGTAGACTACGGGAGCGGCTTTGCTTAGAAAATTTCTTCTTAAATTTTCTTATTACTCTTTCATTTGTCATCCAATCCAAAAAATATTATTCAAATGTTATTCATTGTAAGCAAGGAGTGTGTGTGTAAAGTTTCATGCAAATCGGTTGATAAATACGGCCTCAAATATGATCTGACAGAACCCGTAGATGTAGAGGTACAGACGAAAGAAATTCTCCCCAGTCTGCAAGTTGAAACGGAGACTTCGGTCGCTTCATTCCCTCAGTCAACAACAGACCTAATGAAGTATGAGAATGGCTTAGGAACAACAATGATGCTTTTATGAAGTAAAACGTGACTGGGCAATTACTTTGGGACCTAGCACTTTCAATGATAACCTACTTTCACGACCTATATTTGTTGTACTATACATAGCTACTTTTATTAGCTACTTTTGTAGCTAAAGCTTGGTTAATGCAATAAGATGGGTCTTAGTGAACTGTCTGCACATTATTTCTGAAAAATAATATAATATGATGCTCCGCATATTGTTTCTCTTTGAGGCCACACAATCATGTTTTAATGTAAAAAATAGAGAAGAGAAATATACATAAATTGTATACATAAATTGTATTGGAACGGGATTGGTACATTTGTCCAGCAGTTCACGGCCCGAATCTATGCGTACTGGCCATAACTCCCTATATTTAGATTTCTATAAAAGTACCGGTGTATTCCTGAGAGCCACTGCTTTTTGTTCGTGTAACCACAGATAGTGTAACATACTGATTGTATTGTACTAACATTTACAATCAGATATTCAATTTATAAGCTATGACTCACGTTATTCTATCACGTCCAAGGTCAAATTATGTCATCTGATGAAGATGGTACTCACCTGTGAACAAAAATTATTGTTTTAAAATACTGTCGCACTTTCTGGTTAAACAAGTATTCTGAATATCAAACCCTATTTTATAACAGCTCTGAGTAATGCGTTTGATCATTATTATGTCATAAATGCCTTTAGGGTCAATAGAAGGTCAGACGACCAAATGAGGGAGATATTGTAGCCGGTTACAGAACGCAGTATCTATTAAACAATTTCAGAACAAATTGAAACAATCTTTATGTCTAAATACGTTAGGCACTTAATGAGATGTTTTAAGCAATGCTCAATCAGTCTATTTGTTTCCAGCAAATATTATCCATTAGTACCCGTTCGTCACGTGATAGTATCTCATGCCCTGTATTGTATGTTAGTTACAACTCATTAAATTTTGACGATTATGATAACATAGGGCATAGGCCTCCCTAACGGGCAACGAACATCACAATATTTGGTCTGGTAGTGACTGCATCCACTGGATGCAGGCATGCCCTACCTTCACGTCCGTTGGGGGAGGCATATGCAGCAGTGGGTCAATTAGTCAATTGGCTGATGATGATAACATACAAGTAGATACAGTTCGCGAGGGATAAGCTGAGCTTTGCATTTGTGTTAGTGGCCACAAAAAATAGAGTAAAAACTCTTTATGTAGCTGTGTGTACAACACATGTGTGTGTAAAAGAGGTCACATATACGTTCACATACACTGCACTCACACAAATGCAAAGCTCAGCTTATCCCTCGCGAACTGTACTGTATTCTGAAGTATTCATAGAAGTTCAGTTAAAGGTTAGATAATGTCACGTAAAGATATATGCCTACGCAGCCTAAGCTTAAATTGTTGAAATAGTAAAGGTGCATCCAAATATTAAGCGGCAAGAGCGCGGCAGCAACACGCGGCATGGCCAGGACACAATTCTGCCGCGCTCTAGTTAGGACAATTCGACGAATGTTTTTCTTTATGTTGAGGATTCCACAACTCCTAAAAATTAAATGAGCCATTTATGATACATTACGGACATGATTACCGACGAACGATACTGAGCAATGTTTGCGCGTTCGCAGATGCCGCGCGCGGCAACCGTCCAACTATAGCGCAGCACGCCGCGCGCTGCAGCCACGCGCACTTGCCGCGCAATATTTGGACGCAACTTAAGACTACTGAACGAGTGAGAAATTCTAATTTTCGACGCAGTGATCGGTCATTACGGTCATCGTGCATGTTTAGATGTTCGCTGCCCACAGATTTTTGTCAAATCATCAATGAGATCAACAAACTATGACTGCATTTGTCAAGAGACAGAACAGACATAACAATGTTGACTAGATGCGCACAGGAGGTCGAGTGACCTCATCTATTATAATTTGTCATTACCAACTGTAGTCAATGGTAGTGCTGTATTATCATGGTAAGCATTCTTTAAACACTGAGTCACGATGGTCAGTTGAACGATAGCACCTTTCATTATCACAGCAACCTCATACATAACAGTAGGGCGTGGCTGTAAACATTTTTCAAGTTTTTGTATCACATTTAAAATATAAGTAACAACAAGTAGTGTGTACAAGTTCGTGGCTAACAGTCTGAATTAGAAATGACATCATAGTGAATTAAATGTTGATTAACTACCTAGTTATGTTTTATCTACTTAATTTAAAGTATATTACGATACGATACTATCAGAAGCGCTGCTTATTTATCTCTCGTTTCACCTGGTACAGAGTCTAATAATGAGCAAAAATGTTTGATGATGAAAACCATAAAAAAGACGTCACGATATTAACCAATTCAACATAAGAATTCTTGCCAAAATACATAAATCAGATACCTACACACGTACCGTTTATATAATGCAGAGATAAAAACGCGATACGATGGAGTAGGTACATTATTATAATCCTAACATTAACTAGTATCGGACAGTTGATCAGAGTCTGCGCGAGTGACCTCGATGACGGCAGGGGGGCGGGGCAAACGTGCTCTGCAAATAACGATACTCTCTGAACGCACCCGGCGAATTCTGTCTGGAGAATTTCTCTGACACACAATACATTGCATATTATGTGCACCTCTCTATTACACAGGTCACAAGGATCAACAGCTAATTGAGATACCGTGGGAGAACATAATTGTGATAACGGCAATATTATGTTATGCTGTCCGTACAACGACACTTAATGGGGCCAAGGATTTATTTGAGATGGAACCATCAATATTTAAACATCATTATTATCACAGATTATATTAATATTTTGAATGCAGTAGCTACTTACTACAATGTTGAATTTTGTAGAGAAAAAAAATAAAAGATAAACGCATCATATAGTACGTAGGTATGTCATACAATGTATTGACAAATACCTTGTGCAATTCTGTAATGTGGAAACTTATTTAAATAAAAAAAGGTAAATGACATCATCACCAAGCTATTGATCTTCAACAATACTCAGAATTTATAATGCCGGAAACCTGTTACCCCGAACGAAACAGCAGTCCATTAAATAATTTCTAAAATACATACCAACTATCGCATTTCCGTGATCCCATCCAAATGCATTAGTTCACTACACAGAGTGGTTCTATTAGAATCTAAAGGTACAAAAACACGAACACAGTTTGGAATAATCCGATTAACACGAAACACAAGCACGTCGCGACTCCAACTCGACACAGTGAGCAGTGGTAGGCCGAAATATCGATTGGACTCCTGGCGCCGGCGAGCCGCATATCCCTAGTACACGCACACCCCTCCCCACTAGTTTGCCACCCCTGTTTATCATACCCTTTATATCGGGGAAATTACAGTTTTATTTTTGAAGTCGCTACTGTTGTTAATCAACGACGAATGACTAAACGCACAGACATAACAAATATTGTTTTTTTTAACTGATTGTACCGGTCGTCACTGTTTAATTCGGTCAGTGGAAATATGGGAAATTTTCGGTAATCTCAGTGAAGAAATAGGCAACATTGTAGCCTTCCTCCCTCTCTGAGAATAAATCGACCTTGTACTACGAGCCTCGCAAACCCCATTACCTCTTTACTGTACGAGACGGAAACTTCTACCCGCTCTAAGTCAACAACTGAATTTGTGAGATTCGGGATTTCGTTTCGTCTTACAAAAGTAGACCAATCTTAAAGAGGATTCTCAAACAATTTACTTGTTTTACTCCTTTTCGCGTAGTAAAAAGAAGACTACTAAAAGAAGGCCAGTATTTCTAGTCCCATGTAATAGGGGGCAAGCCTATTGCCGTCACCGGACACACATTATCATGGGTTATGTCCAAAATGGCCAAATGAATTTAGTAAAAAGTAATTTTGAAAAATTTGAAACCAACGGCAAAAGGCAACGGCCTTGCGATGAAATGTTGATGAAAGGCAACAAAATCTTACGTGCCAGCCGCTATGGCACAGCCAATTAAAGTCCTGGGCGTTTCGGACTATTATATTACACATAAATAACCCAACGAATTTTAAGTAGGTACTCGTTATGGGCTTAAAAGTTAAAACAGACGTTAAGAGGCTTAACCGATGATAAGTAAGTTACCCTGGGATTATCCTTACGAAGGGCATTGAATTTTTTTTTTATATTTGGGTCGTTTAATTGAATGACGCCGCCCGCCGGCCTAATGGAAAGCCAAGGCGACGTCCTCTACTGTATGACAGAGGCACCTGTGCCCGGCACGCGTTATTAGGTAGAGGAGCTCTTTCCGAACATTCGCCGACACTCTTCAGAAAGCAATAGAAGAACGCAGAACTATGCTTCCCGTTACCTCAGGACTTTCCATAATGCAAATAACGCATTGCGTAGAGTTCGTTTAGCAAATAGGTAGGTACTTCGCAGAGTCGTCCGAGGTGAGAGTAGTATTCGAATCACGGCAGGGGAATACCTTGGAAATTTTATAACTTCCTCAAGTTTAAGGTCATGTAGATCTTAAATTCGGTAAGCAGTGGCATTATGATCATTCAAGGGCGATTGACATGGGGGATATTATTGTTATAATCACACCTTGGTACTAGACTGTCAGTATCTCATTAAAGGTAGGTATCCTTTTTGCTAGATGCCAAGTGAAAGGGCGATTAGAAGGTATTACAGTTTCCGGTTCACATGTCATAAAAATATAATCTCATTACCATGTAAATATTAATTTACTGTTATGACTAAAATAATTTTAGTTTTCATTCCAGGTATGTAGCACATGGTTGACTGGTACAGAATGTCCATGGCATTAAGGGCATCAATGTACAATGTTGTGCATGAGTTCATTAAATACAATTTCGCAACACATGAATATTACATTTGGAAGCTAACATCTGTAACCTCATCACTGCGTTAACCCTTAAAAGGACAAACAGAAAACTGTTTAAGCATAGTTCATTTTCTGTGTATGACATGTACACTGCTTAAGGCATTTTTCCTTAGATTGGTGCACCGTTTCTAAGACTCCCTAGTCGTACAAAGATAAACAGTTAGTTATTAACAATGCTGTTTGATGCTTCATGGAATAGCAATCAGTAACTGTTTACTTAGCTAACATGTATAATTGCTCATTACAGTTCACCTTGAAGAACCATAGAATACTTGTAAAAACAAATTTGCTAAGATACTGACATGATGTAATGATGTTAGTTCTTGATTGATTAGATGCTACGAATTTTTGTTGGCTGTATTAGAATAAGAGATTTTTTTGTGTCATACTGTAAATGCTACTACTTACTGCAACTCTGAAGTTTCATTGACTTGCTTGTGCCGAGATGTTTCCTAAATGAAAATGTAAAATGATGTTCTTTATTTTTGCTAAATTATTGTATTAATTCAACAGAAATCTAAAATATTAGCAAAAGTATATATCCAAGAAAACACGACAAAGATTGAAACAAAAACAAACTTCAGAATTACCAGAATAGGACCAAATTGAAATAGGACCATTCGGAAAGCAGTAATTTCTATAAAAAAAAATTTCAAAATCAGTTTTACCAGTCAAAAGATATTAAAAACTATATATGTATATAAAAGGTAACAAACATAAAAAAATACAGTTAAGTTGAGAACCTAATCCTTTTTTGGCAGTTGGTTAAAAAGAAAGAAATTTGTGAAACAAACTCCAGCATAAAGGGATGCAGCTGTGGCCAATGAAGTGGAAAAGTAAAGATCACATTTATAGCACATGTTTGAATAGGCCTCTTGCTAATGATGCAGACGATGCATTTTGAGTAATTTTGTAGTTTAACATTTTACGCTCCAAAAAAAATTGTTCTGTTGTATGATGCACTGTTGTAATGGAGAATAGATATTAAATATTAAGATAGAAATCTTCTTCTTCTTCACTTATTAATAGTTAGTTTCACTGAAACTCGGGAATGGCTAGACTGATTTTGATAATTTTCAATTTCAAATATTTGTGTAAGCTCAGGGAAGGTTTAAAAGGGCGGTACGAAGTTCCGCAGGACTCGAACCCACGGTCTTTTCTTTGCAAGGGGAATGCTCTGACCACTGAGCGATGACGCGATAATAGATCTTAATTTATACTGTTGATTATCTGCTCTTGGTGGAATTTAAAACTAATAGCGAGACAGAACTTGTTAAGGAAACTTGAGAAGCGAGCGCTTGTCATGGCATGGACCTATTATGAGAAGAGGTGAAAGTAATGTGGATAAAAAGCTGTAAAGTATGAATGTAGAGGACTTTAAGCAGAGATGACTTCTTTAAGCGATACTTGAAGGAAGAACACAAATTGCTCAGATCCCAATTAATTAGGTAAAAGGCAGGTGATGATAACCGATGATGATATTACACAAATGTTGATTTGCAGTGTATGTCCACAGTAACATAGTAGGTACCTATACCATCACATATTGCCACTGATAGCATATCAGAAGAAAGATAATTGGTTTCAGAAACTCGTCACCTTAATTGTATATAATTTATGTACTAAATAAATGATTCTGTAAGCTATTAGAATACTAAAAGGTTATCAGCTAGAACTAGAATATAGTCGTTATTTAATTATTAGATAATTAGATAGTAGACATTTAGATGAATGAAGTTTTTCGAAAGACTGGAATGTATTTTTCTATGAGCCCAAGCTACATTCCTATAATTTGATCCACTATAAATTACAAAATATTATAATTAGAGAAAGATTTGTTTTAAATATTTTCCGTAACTTCTGAACCGCAATAAAAAAAAATCTTTTACTGATATGTAGCTACAATATCCCCGAGTAACATAGGCTACTTTTTATTCCAGTAATAATGTGTTGCCATGAGAATCGCGAACGAGTAAACTATATCAAGCTTGGCGGGGTTGTGGTGATTTGCTAGTACTGAGTATATGATTTTGGACAGCTTGACTGCCATAATGATCAAAGACTAACAATGAGGATGATGATGGTACTCTTATAAGTACTGCAGAACCAGTATTTATGTAAATAGAAATAAAGAAATCATTAAAAATAAATTGTTTCAAAGTTCTTTGATCCTAAAATTGCAAGTTTAGTTTATAAAGCAATCAGTATTAGACTGGAAATGTAACAGCCTGAGTTCCTAGGTCATTCTGAAGTAAGAGACTTGACCTACATAATGTTTAGGCTCAATGAAATTAAATGTGAATGTATAAATTATAATTAGTGAAATATTACTATAGAAACTATGATATCATAGTGTTAAATGAAATCTTACCTACTGAGAAGCTAGCGACTCGTCTATCTACGCGGTCCCAAATGTAACCGGGAAGACACTATTCACTACTTAAGCCAATTGAAAGCAATTAAACAACTAGTCATAACATAATACTGCAATCAAGTAAAGAAGATTATAAACTTACAATAGGTAAAGACCGTTTTCGTCACAATTAGCGAAAGAAAGAGCAAAGGGCTGATATCTAATAATTTGGAATCTGATTACAAGCATTTGCAGTCAGCCAATATAATTCATACACGGTTTTCAGTTTTGTGAAATAAAAATACACTACTTTACCTTCTATAATGATCCAAATATTCTTTTTAAGCACAGTTAAACATAAATTTGTAGCACACACAAAATATCACTTAAAAATGTGGGAACCGTGGCCAATTGTATCGTTAATTCCACGACACAAACACTAAACCGACAGTTTTTAAACCGATTTTCGGAATTAATAACATAACACTACGAAATAATTTATAAATTATCGATATTTGAAGAGAAATTGTAATAATATCATCTCGTGACTGCGAGTACGAACACGGCTTCGAAAGCAAAGCGAAACTCTGCGAAAGACAGATCACAGACCGCAACGTATACCTTCGCGCCATACAATTCATAGATTAGACAGCTTTCAATTTACAGATACGACACCACCGCTTAAAAACGGGGATAGTTTGTTTCTTTTGAAAACTTCCGTTGCGTGCGCTGGTCAAATGGTTAATGTTATGTTAAAATGATGTAATGAAGAATTGTTCCTCTTTAAAAGTTCTAAAACAAAATCAGCGGTAGCATTCATCTATATATTAAGGTTAACTCCCTATAACATATTTTATGGAAATGAAGTTCGTTCTGAAAAAAATATTTCCGAATGTATAATATGTTATTACGGGTGACGCGACGGGAACAATAATTCGCTTCGGCCGTCTAGGAAACCGGAGTTTCGTAACCGGTTTCCTAGACGGCTTTTTAATACGTCTACGTAACTGGTTTCCGTGAAGTATTTTTTCATACTTCTACTAACTGGTTTCGAAGGAGTATTTATCCAATGTCCCATAAGCCGCCTACGTAATTAAGAGAGAAGAAAGCGAAAAAAAATAGTAGGTTTTCTTTTGTCACTCTATACCTACTGCCCGAGAGAAATAGTGAATATTAAATGTAATTAAAAAATAGTTGTACTAATTTTATATTTTGTTTTATTTAAAATATAAACTAAATATTAAAAATATATAAAACAAAATGAAAATGGTGAAATTATTTCAATGCAGTGGCCCACAGTAATTTGGCCGTTTTGCAAATCCTTTATGGCATTATCAATTTCGGTATCAATCTCTATGTAGCGTTTACTTTTTTTACAGTTTTAAAAATATTACTGACTTTGGTTTCCTTAATTAATAGCTCCAGTACATTGGCTACTGATATATTTTTCTTTCCAATTAACCGATTAATTCGGCTATGCCAACCTTCCAAGTTTTTGGTTGTTCTAATCTGCTCCTTGCTACAGCAACAAGTTTTCTTAAAGTCAGTATTGTTCAGCCATTGCTTTCTATAATAAGAATTAAATCTGTTTATATCTTCACCTGCGGGCTTTCTACGCATCACGTACTCAATACCACTTGCAATAAATTCTGGTGGTAATCGTGCTATTCCTGCACATCGCGACGCGTGTCGTTTCTTGACCGGTGTTGAAATGTTCAACTGTTTACTCTTTCGGTATAAGCATCGGTTATAATGGAAATAAAAACCTTTGACTTCTATTACCAGATATACTTGACGTACAGCTTTCATAGCAGCCTTTTCAAAGTCCATTGTTACTTTACACGGTTTCCAACCTCGAAAGTTTGTTTCAATAAGCCGAAAAAGTATTTCATACGTTTTCTGGGACTTATCTGGGAGTAAACAATATATTAATAGTGTTACTGATTTATTCTCTTCATTATAGCCATTTATTGTGTATAATTGCTTAAAAACCTTTGGGCAGGACTTAAATGTGCCATATATGTGGACAGTTATGTAGATGTATAAATAAATACTCCTTCGAAACCAGTTACGTAGAAGTATGAAAAAATAGTTCATGGAACCTTTGGGCAGGACTTAAATGTGCCATATATGTGGACAGTTATGTAGATGTATAAATAAATACTCCTTCGAAACCAGTTACGTAGACGTATTACAAAAACCGTCTAGGAAACCGGTTACGAAACTCCGGTTTCCTAGACGGCCGAAGCGCAATAATTACAGGCGACGGGAACGGGAAAAAATCCAAATTACCACACGGACGAAGTCGTGGGCGACCGATAGTTATATATAATTGTAGTCTTACTCTTTGATTTTACTTGACTTTGATTTTACTTGACTTTGATTTTCCAGCGTTGTGGTAAACGGTCACTCCGTGTCGTCAATAACATAGACTTCTCAAAAAAAATCATTTTCCCCTAGATCCATAAGTATTCACAAGGCTAGCCATATGCTATATCAAGTCTCGAGAATCTTATTGGTTAATTCACTCTATATTGTAGTAATAGGAAATCAATACAATTTATGTAAGGTTTAAAATTAAAGGACAATCAGGTATACCTCGCGTCACATAAAAAGAACGCTGACCTTCAAGCTGCGCAGTAGACGATTTATCGATCTATATGGGGCGCTAACAGCGAGTAAGAGCGAGAGTCCGGATGGGTAAATACACCGCTCCCACACACACACATAGGTACATCGCGCGTATATTCCCGAAGGAGTATGCAGAGTTGTATTATACATCCAGATATTGCCGGTTATTTCGTTGGTGGCACGTAATAGGTGGCAAGCATATAGCCGTTACCGGGAAGTTAATGGCTGCTCTGGTCTTTAACAAATTATAAAAAATCAGAGCAGCCGTTTTCATTGTGTCCAGTCTATAATAAAAAATACTCTTTGACAGTTATGACATCATCAACGACTCGGGCAAGTGACGTCCAATTCTATATCCATGTGTTGTCTATTACTGTTCTCTTTCTCTTGTCTATGGTTCGGTAAGTACGTCCAGGCATGATTATTGTATACCCTAGGACCCAGCATAACCGCCCGAGAGCCACATGAATTTCCCAGTGTGCTTGTGGCGCTCGTCGTAGGACGTAGGAACGGCCGCGGACTTGGGCCGTGACACTTAATAAAATAATAAAGAGCCAGCATGATTGGATATTATTTTATTACTATCAATTTAATTTAAATTATGTTCGGTCAATAATTATTACACACAACGCCATCTAGTCTCAAACTAAAGAAGGTCTTTTAAAACAACAGGTTCTTCGTCGTTCAACTTGAAAGCACATTTTTTTGTTATATCGGAAACGTGCAACCATATTTTATAGAGCATAGTGTATTGTCAACTACTATCGATGATAGTTTCCGCGTTATCATCGGTTCAGTTTAGGATTAATGAGGATTCCTTTACAGCTTCCTCATAATGCGGAAGTTCCTCATATTTTGGACATACTCAAACATTACCGCTTCCTTAAAAATGAAAGTGGAAAGAATACTCTTCCGCTTCCTCTTACCGTGAGGAATATAATTAGTTAGATTATTACGGACGGAAATTATGGAAATACCTGTCCAATTCACTCGTACGCACGTAACCATAGCAACGAGCGGTGACGAACCCGCCCCACCGTCCTTGTCACCGCTGTCGCCGGCCCCAGCGAAGCATCCCCGCCCCGCTCGCCTCATGCCCAATCCCCCGCCACACGCATTCTTCGAGGTTCACTCCTATCTACGGTCGGTCACAGTTCGCTAAGCTCTATTTACGAGTGTACGTAATTTTTGTTTTCAAATTACTGAATATTAATTTGTTTGTAAATTGCTTTAATGAGTTTTTATAAAATGCGACCGAAGACTAGTGCTTTGTGGACGTACTTCATTGAAGTCGATGGTGAGACTGTGCGTTGTAAATTATGCAACCAAACCTACTCAAGAAAAGGGCGTGGTACTTCGGGGCTACGAAGCCATCTCCAGTCGCGTCACAAAACGGAATATAAGCAATTTGAAAAATGTGATGCAGCATTAAAAGTAGTTGATGTGGAAAGGAAACGGAAGAACACCGAAGGAACTCCTCTTCAAGCAGCCAAAAGGCAGGTAACTTTACAGGAAGCATTAACAAAAAATCAGTGCTGGGATACGTCTCACGAAAAAAGTCGCGAACTAGATGATTTGCTATGCGAAATGTTAGCAATTCAAGATTTGCCGTTTAACTTTGTAGAAGGCATTGGGTTTAGACGATTTGTTCATGCTGCACAGCCAAATTATGACTTAAGGGGACGTCAGTGGTACACTACGCATTTATGTAATCACGTTTATCCCAAATTGAGAGAAAAGGTTAAGACCTTGATTAAAGATTTGCAGTACATGTCGTTTAGCACCGATATATGGACCGAACCCAGAGCGGGAGTATCACTACTCAGTTTTACGGTGCACGGAGTTAATAGCGACTTCAAAAGATTAAATATAGTTCTCAAATGTGTGACACTCAATAATCGACACACGGGTGATCTAATAGCCGAAAAACTGGATGAAATTCGAGAGGAATGGGAAATTCCCCGTCATAAGCTGCATGTGATGGTAAGAGATGGTGGCTCTAACATGAAGCGAGCTGCCTGTTTGTCACATATCAATGATATCAATTGCACATTGCATCAATTACAATTGTGTATACGAGTGGCACTGGCGAGCAATGAATATGTTTCAACGCTGTTGGCTAAAGGTAAGCAGATTGCGACCCACTTTAATTATTCGATAACTGCTCAAAAAGAGCTTAACGATTTTCAAGAGCTCCTGGGTCTGCCTCGGCTTTTAGTCATCCAAGAATGCCCCACTCGGTGGATCAGCATGTTTCATATGATAGAGCGTCTTATAGAAATAAAGGACGCAATCATTCTTTACACATCTCAGCACCCAAATTTACCGCAACTTACACCACACGATTGGTTACAACTTGAAAGTTGCGCAAAGGTTCTCAAACCTTTTGAGGAAGTGACAAAGACAATGAGCAGTAATCTAGCATGTATCTCATCTGTGATACCATTGATATATGTCCTATCATGTGCCATGCAGAATTTTTTGAGAGAGACCTTCAACCAAGATCAAGATTACAAAAATGTAATACAAAAATTAATTAACGAAATGAACAATCGCTTTGGAGAGCTTCATAATAGTAATATTTATGCAATAGCGACATATTTAGATCCTAAATATAAAACAAAATTTTTTAATGAAATAACAAAGGCACGTGTTGAGTCGGAAATACTTACCTGTTTGCACGATCGACGCTCAATTACTAATGTCGTTACGGATTATTCGGATGTTAAATTAAATGCCAACAGTCGGCCATCCACGAGCTTGGGAGTTTCGGGGGCTACATCTAGGGCCACAGCCACCACCCCTAGAGGAAACTTTGTGGGTTCAATGTTAGCCCAAATGTTAGCTTCAGAACCTGATAGTGACGATAGTGAAGAAAGTTTTAAAACAAAATTTGTTAATGAAATAACAAAGGTACGTGTTGAGTCAGAAATACCTACCTGTCCGCACGATCGACGCCCAAGTATTGATGTCGTTACGGATTATACGGATGTTAAATTAAATACCAACAGTTGGCCATCCACGAGCTTGGGAGTTTCGGGGGCTACATCTAGGGCCCCAGCCACCACCCCTACAGGAAACTTTGTGGGTTCAATGTTAGCCCAAATGTTAGCTTCAGAACCTGACAGTGACGATAGCGAAGAAAATGTTCCTTTAGATAGATTTTTGGTACTGAAGTCTACTTTAAATAATTATATTAAGGAGAAAAGGGTACGTATTGAAGAAGATAGCCTGACTTGGTGGAAAAATAATCCAAAATATTTTGAACTGTACGGAGTTGTACAACAATACTTATCAGCCCCTCCATCAAGTGTCCCAAGCCAGCGCCTGTTTAGTAACACTGGATTGGTGTACGACGAATTAAGAAATCGCTTGTCAGGCGAAACAGCTTTAAAGTTGATTTTCATAAAATTAAACCTCCCCGTTGTCAATTTTGATTATTAAATAAACTATTATTAAAATATATACATACTTACACCTAATTTAATTTAGTACTGTATTTGAAAGCAATGAGTTTGCTTTTACGAGTACTATACTTAGGGAAAGGCCGCAGGTTCGACTCCTGCCGATAACATTCGTTTTTGTGACTTATAATTCCTATTTTACTAGCTGTCCCAGCGAACTTTTAAAACATCCTTGACTATTTCCTAGACTCTCGAGGTATCCCGTGAATTCCCGAGTTTTAATGACACAAACGAATGGCAAATACATATATTAAATTTACTACTAAAATAATATCACTCTCGTCTGCTCTTCGTTTTGTTCTTCCTTTTCCTCACAAAATATCCTCATCCTCATCCGCATCCTCCAACTGTTTGATCTGTTCTTCCTCTTCCGCTTCCTCTTCCTCATAACCACTTCCTCATAAATACTAGTTCGGTTTAAGTCTGTTATAATAATAATAAAGAAATACTTAATAATTATTATTTATCAGTTGTTTAGATCCCATACAGCACAAGTTAGCTTAGTTTAGGCTAGATGACGTGAGAATGTCCAAAATCCGCCGGGCGCCACTTCCGCTGGGCGCCACTGGAAATACCTTCTGCGTGTGAACCAGAGGCGCCCGGCAACGGACGTGAGAGCAGAATTAAAAAAAAAATAAAAAAAAACATCATTTTATAGTTTACTGTGTAAATAATTAACATGTGAATTAATAATTAAAATATATGAAATCAATTATAATAAGAATTACAATATACAAAATGAACATAATTATAGACTAAAAATATTTACATTACAAAATATCGTTTAAAACATCCTCTGCGTCATTGCCGACTGGGAAGGTTCCCAGAATGCTGGCTGTGTTGCCACGTTGGATGGCGATACTTATTCTTTGGGCCAGAAAATAGCCAACCTTCTGGTCCTGAGAAGCATCGATTAGGCGTTTAGCAATGTCTCTATAAAGGCGGCGAGCACTCGGACCCCATGACCCCAGTGTCTCAACCCCAAACGGTTCAAATATGTAATCACCTGCTAGGTTAGCATATTTACGCCGTTTAAGGCCTTCAGCCGATGCAGCAGCAGCGCCGGCACATCCGGATGTGCTTGGAAGGTGTGAAGGTGCTAAGGTGTCAAGGCATGTAGCGTCCCACACCAAAGGCCTTCCCATCTTCCACGGTAGCAACGACAAACCGTCCGGTCTCTTTCCATCGCTTCGTGCTAAACCATTTGGTTCACGTACGGCCGGAAGACCTGCAGTGGAAAGAGCCCTACGAATTATGTCGTTTAGAATAGCGTGCCGAGGTATACGACCTGCGCTTCTGCTACAAGAAAGGCCATGGTGTCCCAGATTATCGACGGCTACTCCACAGGTGCAATGATGCGGGGATACACAAGGTGTACCCAGCCGAAGGCAAGTGGCAATGCGGAAGGTTGTGTCGTCCAACATTGTACCGATGTTGGGCGATGGGAGCGCCTGGATCCATAACCCTGACTCCCATTCTCCAACAGCTAGTAGGCGTGCACGCTCTGAAATATTGACAGAAGTGTCAATTAGTGTATTAATTCTCAATTTACAGAGCGGTGAATCCCACAGTCGCTGTGAGCCTAGGCGTGAGGGCAGGTCAGTGTCGGGACAAGACATAGTTTACTTGAGTAGGTAGTGGAAATGAACAAACCCAATTTTAAGTAGGTACTTTAGGCTGCGGGCTGTGGAAGCACAAATATACTGCCAGATGTCTCATATCCGGATCAGTAAAGGCAATTGACAATGCGACCATCAATCCATCAAACGGTAGACGTCTTTCAAGTTTCAATAATTAAATATTAAAAATAAACCCGACTGTGCAGTCGTTAGGCGATAGTTAAAAACTGGTTAAGTGCTTAACCAGATTTTAACTATAGCAGGCTGAACTCACGTTGTATCTAGTTTTGAACTCGCTATGTAACAACTATTCTGGCTGTTGGAATTTTGGTTTGAATTACAGAAAGTTTCATTTTCTAGAGTACCCGGTAGCGACAATAGGTTTGCCCCCTATTACGTGGGATTGAAAAGGCTGGCAAATTGTGGGTGTGTAATACACCTCTACTTTCCCTTCGGGGATATTGATAAAGGCGTGATATGTGACTGTCTATGTTACTTTGAACTCGCTGAACTCACTTTGAACTGATATTGGATTCCCACGTCCTGCTTATAGTTAAATATTAGGATAAGTTGGTTCTTTTATTATTTATTTTTATTTAATATACATTTATTTACAATAAGAATTACAATATACAAAATAAACATAATTATAGACTAAAAATATTTACATTACAAAATATCGTTTAAAAAATCCTCCGCGTCATTGCCGACTGGGAAGGTTCCCAGAATGCTGGCTGTGTTGCCACGTTGGATGGCGATACTTATTCTTTGGGCCAGAAAATAGCCAGCCTTCTGGTCCTGAGAAGCATCGATTAGACGTTTAGCAATGTCTCTATAAAGGCGGCGAGTACTCGGACCCTATGACCCCAGTGTCTCAACCCCAAACGGCTCAAATATGTAATCACCTGCTAGGTTAGCATATTTACGCCGTTTAAAGCCTTCAGCCGATGCAGCAGCAGCGCCGGCACATCCGGATGTGCTTGGAAGGTGTGAAGGTGCTAAGGTGTCAACGCATGTAGCGTCCCACACCAAAGGCCTTCCCATCTTCCACGGTAGCAACGACATACCGTCCGGTCTCTTTCCATCGCTTCGTGCTAAACCATATGGTTCGCGTACGGCCGGAAGACCTGCGGTGGAAAGAGCCCTACGAATTATGTCGTTTAGAATAGCGTGCCGAGGTATACGACCTGCGCTTCTGCTACAAGAAAGGCCATGGTGTCCCAGATTATCGACGGCTACTCCACAGGTGCAATGATGCGGGGATACACAAGGTGTACCCAGCCGAAGGCAAGTGGCAATGCAGAAGGTAGTGTCGTCCAACATCGTACCGATGTTGGGCGATGGGAACGCCTGGATCCATAACCCTGACTCCCATTCTCCAACAGCTAGTAGGCGTGCACGCTCTGAAATATTGACAGAAGTGTCAATTAGTGTATTAATTCTCAATTTACAGAGCGGTGAATCCCACAGTCGCTGTGAGCCTAGGCGTGAGGGCAGGTCAGTGTCGGGGCAAGACATCCTCCAAGCATTTATGGCATCGGTCTTGCATCGCACCTCGGAATCAATCAGTGTATTTGACAAAATTTTCCTGACTAATTCTTCAGTGCTATGGACCGACGACAGAAATGCTGGCAGACTGACATCTGTGACTCTGCGAATACCTAGCCCGCCCAAGCGAACTGGAAGAGACGCTTGGACCCAGGCCCGGTCATTAATATTTACATTTAAAATTTTACACAAAGAATTTTGTATTAAGTTGTCTAGTCTGCCCAACATTTACATTTTTCCAAAATTGTCCTGAACGGAGGGCATGTGTAAATTTGGGTACGAAAAGACAAAAACTAAGAATAGTGAAAGCTGAATGAATACTGATATTGCATAGACTATCAATAACCTGATCAAAATTTTGAATTTTTTCCTCGATAAAAGTGGAAAAGCCATCTTCTAAAATCGGGGACCCTAGGAGGCATAAAGAAGTTTTGTCCAAAACTTTTATGTTGGGGGCCAGACAGTTGAATTTGGAGATTGTTGTTAATTTATCTATGTTTTCAGATATAAAATTTTTTTTATTTTTATTTTTATTTATTTATTTATTTCTTACATGCAACAGTCATTACAGAAAAAATCCAATGCGACAGTGCAGCAACATTAATAGATACATTGCAAAATATCACACAGGCAAGTACTACAAACAATCATTTGAAACAATAATCTGAATTATTCCCAATACTACTCCAGCAAAACAATACCTCTTAATCCAAAATAACGATTGGATAACAACATAAACGTAATGAAAATAATAATCAAGTTAGTAAAAATAATAATTCAATTAAATCTCATACATAAAAAATCCAATAAAGTCCAATAAAAATAAAACAAAATTAAAAGTCAATAAAATAACAATTCATCATTTAAAAATAATAATTTGCAATAAATACTCAATTGTCATAACAAATGGAATGTAGGGCAACCTTTACGAATTCGCTCAGGGAACACAAGAACACATCTACTTTTTCTGAAATAATATTAAGGGTGGTGATAGCACGCGTAAGGGGAGTATTGTCCAACAGTTTCGTTCTACCACGCTGCACTGCGAATAAGTTTGGCCGTCTACGACGATGTACATACCTATCCGGTACGCATAAACCTATACACTGCAATATACCCGGATTCGTCGTGTATCCACGGAACACTAACAATATATCAAAAATCTCACATTTATTCGGGTTCAGTTCTAAGCCAACTGACTGACTGAAACTCGTTCTTTATTAGGGCTAAATCTTGTAAAACTGTCTCTACTTTTCCCCCTAAAGTCCCGTCGTCTAGATACCAAATGTTAAATTTGGATTTTATTTTTTGAATTATTGGGTTAATGGCCAAACTGAAGATGACTGGTCCCAACGGATCACCTTGCTGACATCCAACGGCTGAATTCAAAAGGTGGTCTTTATAAATTAATTTTGTTGGCTGACTATAGCATTGCAAAAGAAAATTAAATATTTTGGGGGTTTCTAATTTGGCCTGTGTCAGCACGGTGTCGCTGTTTACAGAGTTGAAGGCGTTTTTCAGGTCAACTTTCAAGATGACCTCTCCATCTTCGCTACTGTCAAGGTATGTTGCAAGCGCATGGATTGCGGCCTCACAACCTCCTTTTGAACTAAAACCTAATTGAAAGGGCTGAAATTTGGTAGTAAGCTCCGTACTATAAAAACGACAACAAATTTTGGCTGCCAAACGCCGCAAAGTGGCAGTGACCTACGGCAATGGGACGAATGCCACCATCCTTCTTGTTAAGGGCACATAAATTGGCCCCATACAAAATATCTGTGATGCCACTGTCCACATTGCCTGAGAGCATGAGGTTGACTAGAGCTGTTAGCTCCCTCAGAAGTGCATCACCAGCTTCCCCAGCGCTCGGACACAACAGATCCTTAAGGTGCTGTGGTGTCAGACCGTCAAGTCCACCAGCTGATCCAAAACGAAAGGAGTCAACAGCTGTGCGCACATCCTTGGCAGTAGTCTCAAGATTTTCTGTATCGTTGTTCGGAGGATCAGAGAAAGAGAGGTCAGCTGCGGATGGTGGGTGCTTACTCTGCAAGCCCGTCAAAGTTTCTTCAGAATAAGGAGCCAGCACGTCGCTACTAAAAACTAGCCTTGCCGCCCCACTGATGTCGCCTTCCCTTACTTTATTCTCTACAAGTTTTAATTTCTTGGCCTGAGAATAATCAGGGGCCGAAATGTGGATTGAATTTGAATTTAAAAATTTTAGTTTCAGAGACTTACATAATTTTAATATAGTACGATTTTTCACACCAAATTACGTTAGAACACATAAGTATATATTTTTGAAGTCATTATTAGTTTTTAACAAATCTTCATTTTGATGACTACCTCACTCGAGAAAATTGACCAAGATTTTTTTTTCACAAGTACAGTTTATTCACGACTGTAGAGGGGGACAAAGTAACATACATTCGAGAGTAAAGCATACTCCTCACTAACGCACTCGGGTAAAATAACAGACTACGATCTACAGATCTCCCATACGAATAGACGTCATCCATGGACGCATACTCATTCTAGCGACGCCGTCCAATTTTGGATTACAAAATGAGTTAAGATCCGGAGTTCGATTTTTGCTGAGCGCATGGCTGGTGGCTTTTTAGGTTACCTCTGGCGCTCCGCATAAATCGGGTTTTCAGACACTCATACCGAACAACGTATCTTGTCCTGCACCTGGAGCTAGTTAGGAATAACTAGTTCTTCTGTGCGGGACTATCAACTAATCAAGAATTACCTTG
Organism: Nudaria mundana; assembly: GCA_963556515.1. Lineage (NCBI taxonomy): Eukaryota > Metazoa > Arthropoda > Insecta > Lepidoptera > Erebidae > Nudaria > Nudaria mundana. The sequence continues at coordinate 6,521,612 of OY748298.1, read as the reverse complement.
ACATTGGCGAAATCATCGATGAATATCGATGTAGCCACGTTTTTAAAAAAAGAAGAAGAGTTAAGATCCATGCATTCAGTTGGCGACTGTCAATGTTAAAAGCTGCGCCACGGTAGCCGCGGTTATATTTCTCCAGGGACAAAATTGAGTTTTGGTTTTGGATATTTACTCGCAATATTTTCCGCAACTTGCATGCAAGTTACGGAAAAAATAGTCTAAATGCAGTTTAATGAAAACCTCATAACTATTTATGCAAATTATTTATTGTATCATTAAAATCTTTTTTATTATAGGTATGTACCTACCTACATAAGTATAAACGAAAACAAATATTCACTCATAATTCTTTCATAAATAATGATAAGTAAACATTTTATCATTGCATCACATTTTAATCACTCCTTTCTCCGATTTCTTATAAAATAGTTATAACCTACTACTTGAATAATCTAAATATATATTTTTCGAGGAAGTGCTAATGAAAGTTTTTAGAAATTACGTAATTTATGTCTTGTTTGCTGTCATAAGGCACAGCTTACGGTGTATTTACACCAAATATCGGTACGGCCATCACCACGGGACTATTTTGTTGCTCTGTTCTTAATTTAATTCAGATCAGGTTTAAAATTGGAATCCCTTTATGTCTCCTTCAAAAATCTCGTATTTCGATATTCCAGTTTGTTGTTCAGTTAGAACAATAAATACTTAATTACTAAAAATACACGGTTCTCATGTCATAAATATCGTGGAAAGAAAGTTTCGAACTCTATGGAAATAATTTTTGGCGGCAAAAATATAACAAGGGTTCAAATTATATAATTTTACAAAATGAATCACTAAAACTATAGTCTTGGCCAGGATTCGAACCAGCGACTGATCCTTTTCTAAACGTAATTGCAACATTACGCACAGCCTGCTATAGTAGTTAGTTCCTCAACTACCGGTAGATGGCGCTCTGGCGACGCCGTAAGTCGCGATATTAACACAATGTGATCACAAAATTAGATGTCTTGGGTTAGTGATGTGTTGGTCAGTTGGTAGAACGTTCCTCCTGAAAAGGGATCACTCGCTGGTTCCAGCCCAAGACTATAATTTTTGTGATTCATATTGTAAAATTATATAAGAAAAAGTAAGCATGAAGTATGCTTATAAAATATATTAAAGGGTTCAAATTGTTACAAGATTTTCATTTCTATTCAATTGCTCAAAAAAGAATTACTTGCCCCATGAAATAGGCATCGAAGAACTAAGCTCTAGTCGCATACCCCGACATAAAGGATGTGAGTTCCTCCCCATCCCTACTAACATTTATATCCATTTATTTTAATCCAAAAGCACCTCCTCAAATGACGTTAACGTCGTTATCTATTACCAAACTATAATCATTATTATAAAATAAATAGATCTAGAGAACTAAGACGCTTTAGTGATTGATTGCAAGCTTTTAACAAAAGCTCAGTCTTTAATAATATTAGTTTATAAAAACTGTTGCATAAAGAAAAGTATTAGAACACGAGTTAGGTTTTAAAGAAACGAACTTTAGTGAGTTTCTATTTAGTATCCTACGAGTGTTCTAATGCCTATTTATGATCAGTTTTATACACCACTTTATCTAATCTCATGCGTTGAGGCATTTTGAGAAACACAATCTTTACAATATCTGTCTTGTCAATGACAATATGGCGGCAGAACCGGCGGTATGGTCGAAAGACTTTAGCCTGTTATTGCAAATAGAATTTTATCATAATTTACTATGATTCTATCCAACTATATTTAAAAAGTTACTTTACGATACAGATTTGCAGAAAATCTCGTACAAAATATGTATTATAAAATAACTTGTTAATTTTTTTAAGCACCCCTGTCATAAGTTGACATTGTTTAAGGCCTATGATTATGATTCAATTTTTTTAAATTTACACTGGATTTTATTGCAAACGGGATATTTAGAAACACTGCGTCAGGAAGAGATTGAGCTGTTATTTTATATTTTGTCAATTATAGAGCTTGAAATTCACGAATGTAAAAAAGATACCGCAAGCTACTTGTTAGGCACTAAATTGAATCGATCTACCCTCTTTCTAAAAAAAACACTATTTACATTCGCGTACTCGATCAAAATTGTGTCACACTATGCTCACAATATCAGTCTTCCCGAAATTGGTAAAATCCCGTCAGAAATAAAAGACTGACTTCTAATGTTGATCGGTATTAGATACAGTTCCATTATTTCTATTTTAGCGCTCGGCAATCCTCGACAGTAATCGAGGAAGTTCGGAAATACAAAAACGAAGGTTCGCGATTTAAACCGAGACATCCCGAGTGCTAAAGTGCGTACTGAACCTACCTGTGTGCATACAATTTTCATGTCTAAAAATATTCTCAGACTAAAAGATTTCGATGGAGAGGCTGAATCAACACTTGAGGCTAAAATAACAGTCCAATCACTTCCTGACGCGATGTTTCTAAATGGCCTGTTCAAAATGCTCTGGAATAAGGCCAGTTGTTGCTTGACGACGAATGGTGATCTAAGTAAGGGCTATCTGTGAGAAGGAGTTTACTACCACTGAGACCAGAACTAGAGCTTTCACTTGAAGAAAACACACTCTTGCTTCCAGTATAGAAAGAGAGGGATGTATGTAACGGTTCTCTTCCTAGACGACGTCTCGCTCGCACCAACGAGACGAACGCTACAGCGATTGCGCATAGGAAAATGATCCCAAGAACGCAGAACGCCAGTGCCATTTTGCCGGGTGATAAGCATATTGTCTTGTCTCCTGGCGAAAACCCCCTGATAAATTCATCATCTTCTGATTCAACTCGTCTTGACCCTGTAAGAGAAATTAAGAAATTACACGTTACTTCTTTGAGGCAGGTGTCCTATGAAGATCTTAAAGTTAAGCTAACCTCATCAGCAAATGGAGCGCCAGCCAATTAATACGAGACTTTGTTAGAAATAAAAGTTTCTAACTAGTGACAATAGGCTCGCCACTTATTGCATGGGACCAATTTAATGACTGACTGAAATGTGATGTTAAGCATATAATATGCCTCTGCCCACCTCTTTTACTGATAATGGAGTCTTACCTCTTATTGATGCTTCATCTTCTAATTCAATATTAGGTGCATGCACCTCTATACTGTTGTATACCTCCAATCTATCAATAACAATTCCTCTAGCGTCTTTATCAAGTCTCGCTTTTCTGAGCAATCCATCTCTAGTTTGCTGCGGTTTCTGCAAAGCTTTGCAGTCAACGGGCGGACAACGTCCTTTACATAACTCGATACCACATGTTAGATGGAGTTTTGCCCTGTCTGGAAACTTGAAAGCTGCAAACGTAGTTATTGCATGCTGATAAGTCATCATATTTTTGAACATATTCTCAGGATCAGATTTAACCATTTTCATAGTAATGCTGTCGTCAATATTCTTCTGAGGATCGACTGGTTCTAGGTCAGAAACGTCAATTTCTGTGCTTTTTTGTCGATTATGATGGATGGACGGTTTATTGAATATTGTTTCGTCTATAGGACATCCCGCTTCGTCCAGAAGCTTCTGAGAGGCTTCTCCAAGTCCATCGTGGGCTACGCAGTTAGTTACTCGTAGGCCGACACCCTCTAAAAAATATTTTATAGTATTAAGTATTAGATCTAAAACTCTTTTGTAATTCACAATGGTCGTGACTCTAGTATAGTTTTACTTGCACCAAATCTAGTAGATTTATGACTAAAGTAAATTCGTATTGTTCTCCACTTTTCTGATTTACTAGTTTGTGTTTGATAATGCCTTATTATTATTATCGTTATACCTATGTAGCGCTTTTTACTTAACTAAAAAGTTATTTTCGACTGAAAACCCATATAAAAACTAAACTACCCTAATACTCTCAGTAGTGTAGTGAATAAGACATTCCCTATTTCTTACCTGGTAGAGTGCACTGTATGAGCAACTTAGTGGGCTGTCCTACTTCCACAGTGGCCGGCTCCTTGGCGGCCGCGGCCGGCGCCAACTCCATCCAGGCTCTCGCGGCTTCCATCAACCACTCTCGCCGTTCTAGTTCTGCCGCGTTCGCAAACTCTTGACGCTGGCGGCCGGTTCTGAAAATATTTATTTTCAACATAAGAATAGATAGTTCTAATAGGTCGGTAAATATACTATGGAAACCGTTGTTTTAAAATGTGCAGCCTCTGAATCTGGTAGAGTTTATCCATATACCAAGTGAAAATCTGTGGTCCGTGCGTATTGGGAAAGAGGGGTCACTTATGCATTAGTTTAAAAAAATTAAAAAAAAAATTTTCAAATCATTATAAGTAAGTAGGTACTTAAATACTTTTACTTTAGTTAGGCAGAAATTACCTCGTTTTCTTCGCCTCCCTGCCGGCCATTTCGCGCAATTTGTTGTTTATGACGGTCTCTAATGCCGGGCTGTTGATGCGCACTGCACGAGCTTGTAATTTGCATCTGAAAGTCAAAACAAAGTAATAGTCCGTTCAATTAGTACGTTAGCTCTAAGCTATAAACATTCACGGTGGGTCATTCTACTGAGGGAGACGCGAGAATTTTGCGAAAGGGTCGCAGTTAGATTTTAGACTTAAGCCTTTGAATGAATGACGGGACGGTGGAGCCCGTCTATTTTTGGCCAAGATGAGGTTTATGCCTTTACGTCCACCGAGCCTTTTCCCAATGCAGTTGGGGTAGATTTTCCAGTCTAACTGCGATTCGGCTGAACTTCGATATATTCCGTGAAGCGACTGCCATCTGACCTCCGCAACCCATGGGCGATGGCGACATCGAAGTTATGTAGTTAGAACGGTCGGATTTTTGATTTAGTGCCTAACGACTGCCATAGATGTTTGTGATCTCCGAGGCACGGATGGGTCTCAATGTCTTATGAAATGCTCACCCATCCTAAGACCGGCCTGAGTCGATGTTGATTAACCTTTGCAATGTGTAAACATTGTCGGTTACCACTAGACAACGAGCCCCTCCAATTGAGGGATGAGGGATGAGATGAGGTTTATGCCTTTACATAACATAGCATCACGCCTTTTTCCCCGAAGGGGTAGGCAGAGGTGTGCAAACACACCCACATCTCACCAGCTATGTTAGGTCCCATGTAATAGGCGGCGAGCCTATTGCCATTTACCGGGCACAAGTTCCAGACTCTGGGATAATTATCTGGGTAAAATTCTAAAGAGAATTATACATTATCCACCAGACCCGGGAATCGAACCCGAGACCTCGAGCGTGGCAGTCCGTACATAGTACCATTGTGCCACCGAGGTAGTTTATGCCTTTAAGACATACTAAATGGCGCAGGGGCAACCTAGGTGGTAAAATTGGGGATGACCATTAATTGCCACTATATTTGTGATGTGTGACTGTGTAGACAAACAGAGGCTATTCCCTAAGTAGAGTACTATGCAGGTACTCCCGATTTCGTTGACTTAATTATATTGATTGAAATGTGTCATACCTTACGAATAACTCTTGGTCGGATGATTGCTGCAACTGCTTGTCCATCTGCACGACCAGCTCCACGCTGTAGTACAGCTGCTCATCTTCGGCGAGTTCGTTTATTGTGCCGTTGATGGTAGACGTCCTTACTCCACACGCGTTCGACGGCAAATGTAGACTTATTTTGTTTTTACGATTACCTGATGAAACGATAACAACGTTAATACAATATGAATCGCAAAACCTTAGCCTTGGGCTGGACTCGAATCAGCGACTGTTCGCTTCGCAAGAGGGACGTTCTACCAACTGACCAACACACCACTAGCCTAAGTATTCTAATATTACTTACGATAATAAAATAATAATGTAAGTGAATAGTGTAGTAGAACACCTTTGATAATTCTGTACGGCAAAACCTGTCAGGATTTTTAATAAATCAGTGGAATAAGTGTTTTGAAAGGTTATTCATAATTAATTTCAAAGGTAGGTATGAAGTTATGATCAGGGCCTGAGCGTGAGGACGGCGGGATAGTCACCCGCCGTTCTTAGAGAAGCAGGCTACCTTTAAAATTCTACCCCAACCACACGGGATTCTCATCCCGACCAAATCCCCGAAGAGGCCACACAGGTGGTCAAAGCCACTGGAAATACCTTCTAGTGCATATCAGAGACGCCCGGCAATGGACGTAAGAGGGGCCGCGCTTGCGCGAACTTAAAAAAAAAGGTATGAACTTAAATAATAAGTATATTTTAAAGAATACTTGCAAACGTAAAGTAAAAGTTAAACCTTCTATTCTAGTATCATTCCATGCTCTGGCCAAGTGTGAGCCGGACCAAGATTTTGTTTAGTGTACAGTTTAACGTAGCAAAAACCCTGGTGTTATGGTGTTAACACTGGTAGACCAATTAACTAACGTATAAAATTCAGTATCAAAAATGACAATTTTGTGTTTGAACTTCACAATGTACGTGTACTGAATACAACACACCACGAACACGAACAACACGAAACACGAGCTTATACTTTTTTCTCAATGGAGGTGGCGGGCTCCACCATGGTGGGCTGTATGGGCATTCATACTGCCCACCATGGTGGATCCGCGCATGTGGCAATATCCTAGTAGGTATTTATAAACAGGAAAATTGACACTGATCTTTACGTCCTAACTTGGTGCAAATAACCAGGATTAATTCTGATATAAGTTGCTTTTACAACAAACCTTGTACACGACATTCTCTTGAGAATTCTTTGCTAAAAACGATTCCTTTGAACGATTGTGCCAGTTCCAGGTTTACTGTCATGGAGGCTTTGTCACAGACGGTGGAGACACTCGTCACGTGGTTCGGTTTTGTCTGACACCGACACAAGGATGCTGCCCAAAGTAGCAGTATTGTACGCCACATCCTGACGAGCCCTGTAAAGATAAAATATAAATTTCTGAAACAGGAACTTGTTGTTGCAGATCAGTTACTGAGTAGGGGACTATTAAACAGGAACATGTGGTTGCAGATCAGTTACTGAGTAGCGGATTTCAAAAAGGTTTCGTTGTGGAGGATTAATAATAGCATAATTGACAGACATACATCCAACCAAATATATTACCCAAGGTCCCAGAAATATGAATAGTTTCTTCCAATTACGTGATAGTAACCAAATAACAGCATAAAATTTAATATTTTCCTCAAGTAATAGGCAAATATATCAATAGTAAACTACTCCACTTTAAATATAAGTTTGATACTATTTATCTTTGAAGAGTGTTCCAAGTAATTTGCATCATCCATAAACTTGTATTACAAGCATTTTCATTACGTAATAAACTTAAGTTCATAGAACCTAGTGTAAGCACTACGTGCTATCTAATAATAAAATACGAAGGTGTTCAGTAGGCTGACCAGAATGGCTGTGCTGTATCGAACATCGATATCAATTTGTGGTCAGCTATGCGGTTTGTGCGGCGGATATGAAAGCGATATTATAGATATTAGGTACAGGTAAGTTCTTTTATAAGAACGATTTGATTTAGTTTTGCAATCGACTGCCTGCATAAGGTCATCCCTTTTAAGAACGTTTATGATGCAAATAAAGATTAACATACGTATTCTTTGTACAAAGACAATCCTGCTTTCCAGAAGTGGTAGTTAGAGAGTAGAGACATAATGAAATAACCCACATTTCGAAGGTGCGAGTCTATTGCCAAATTGCCACAAACTAGGAACTTTTTTTTGCTAGAACTGTGTTTGTTGATCAGCAACTTGGACGTCTCAAATCAGACCTTTATGAAACTTTGTCATGCCTTACAAAGAACAAATTCCTGCCTAAATTGTAAGTTTATTTTTGAGGTTATTAGTAATAGTCGTACTCAGTTTAATTTTAGTAACTAACAATTAGGCTTGTAGAGATGATTATAGAAACTACTAGAAACATCTAAGTATACAACTGCTAATTTAAGTTGAAAATAGAACTACAGGTTTATAATCCTTGTCTTAATAACGTATCTCTATCTCTACTACGAGTATTACCTGTGCTTAATACTAGTGCGGGCTTGTTTTATTCCAGTTTATTGCTATTTGTCCATATTACTAGCTTCGGGCAGTTATAATACTAATCGGATGAAGGAAGCTGCTAATAGCATAGAGTTTTATACAAGCTATTTATAGCAATACCTAATATTATTAAAATGTACATCCTGGAGACATGCAAATCCTTTGTCTAAAAATTTAAGCGACGCACGCCAGATTAGAACCTTTTATTTGTTCCTACTAGAATAAAGATAGTGCAGGAGCGAGCTAAAACGAAATTGCAAATACTGTTATCGCAAGCGGCTCAAATACATACGCAAAATCGTCTTTATCTCCAGTTAACAGAATCCATTCACAACCACATTCACTCAAGACACCGGTCGCAGTTACACTGGAAAGTTGACAATAGGGTTAAGAAATGGCCTAGTGAATAATGATATCGTGTGTGTCTCCTACATTTCATGTAAGTAGAGGTGGTGGTCAGTAAATTAATAGCGGTTAATCGCCTCCATTGTACTTCGTCGTCCAAGCGTTTAACAATGATCTATCTTCTTATTCTTCTATCTATTCTATTGAATGTAGCTATGTACCTACCTACTTATGTTTTAGTTAAATGCAATGTCCGTTTTGTAAACATCTCGATGGTACAATTAGATAACCAGTTGGATTGAACCAAGGGATATGCCGTCTTTGATCTATGTCGTGAGATTACAATATCAAAATGCATTTACTTTCACGAAATGTCTGTTAAAGTGTGGTATTTGATTCGATTGATTCAGATAGCACCTTTCTCTCCGTAACTGGTGTTCTAAAGAGTAACAAAAATCCAAAAAGATTTTTGATAAGACAAAAAAATTAAAAGTGTATTGAACTCTGAATAACCCCCAGTTTAACCTTTGTACCTATTATTATTATTATTTCCAACGGGGACGCCCGCCGCCACTTCGTCCATTTCCCCAGTTCTCCCCTGGGAACTCCACTGGGGAGAGTGTGGTTGATCCAGCTCTCACGCCCCCCGTCGTGTCTTCCCGTGTCCTGGATAAATCTTATCATCTTTGTACCTAAATGCACAGTCCGTCTGTGTGACATCGTAACTCCCTGATTCGATAGCCAAAATTAGGTGGGATTTTTTTGTTCAAAAGCCGATGAGATCGATATTGTTTTTTTTATGAATTTTGAAGACCATCAGCTCACTTCCTAGGTGATAAATGGATCTCACTCACACAAGTCATTTTATTCGAATTTTAAAACTTATTTTTTTTTTATTAATGTTTGTACTAACGGTGTCTACTCTTAAAGGCCGAAAGGTATGCTGTATAACACATTAGAAGCCATTTCGATAATTTGGTGAACAATGATTTCAAGTATCACGAAACTGATAATTAATTGGCAAAGTGCATCTTTCACTTTTCGCATGTCGTAGTTGAACCTGACACTAATCGTCGGCAGCGAATCTTTCGAAACACGATAACCACCAATTTAGATAATGATTTCTGTTTAAGCGTACCGAAATATCATTGAAGAGTCATGTTTTCGACTCTGTACGAGGTTTTGATTGGATAAAAATTCGAAAATGTCAGCACGTTGACGAAATTGCACCCAATTCCTTAAGGTTATTGAGCTTGATTCAAGACTGTGGAGACTCTTTATAAATGTATAATTCCACGTCAGCCCCGGTAAGTATAGGTAGTTAAAACTGTAGAACTAAGCATAGATCTCCGCTGTATGAAGTAACTTCAGGGTTATGAGGATCTTATAGGCACTGCCATCAAGCACTAGTATACATACTTAATTAAAGGACTTAATGAATGTTACAGGTCAGTCAGCAATAAACATTGGAATTTTTGTCCGTAATCCAATTAACATAATTAAAGTGAAAATTCATGAAGGTATTTCGATGTTTGTTCCTCATAATTACGCGTAAACCATTGAAGAGATGAGTGGGCCTCGGTCGTAAATTATATTTTGATTTTTGTTGTCAAGCGATAGAGATCACAACAAACTTCGACCAATGTTCATACTTATTTTTGTTTTTACTTAGACATGTAGCGGTATATGCTGTTATAGTCCTATTAAGGCTGCATTTACAGTTACCACTTACCACATGCACTTCAAAACATTATCACAGACTTAAAACATAAACAATTATATAAACAGCTATGTGGTATTGCGTAATTTGCAATTAGAGGGCAATTACAACTGTATACGAATGTGCGACTAGTCTTTCTGTGGGATTTTGTGTCCCCTCGCCACCTTTAGCGGCGCTTCTTCAGTTCGGCATTGAAACGTGTGAAAATAAAGCGCGGCGCAGTCAATTAATTATGTTGACGTAACGCTAATGTGGTGTAATATAATAGAAATGTATCCCGGTAAATAATTTGGTAATTTTCAAAACAATAAATCCACGTTTCGTCTCCTGTGACAATGTCATAAACAGCATTAGAATGTCCGTGGTCGTACTTCAGTAGCATCTGTGAGCAGCATTCCCGCTTCTGCTCCGCTGTCAGTTCATGAGGGATCCAACGACAACAAAGTTTCCGAGTTTCAATTTTTCGTGTAAAATTTTCTGGATTTGACTCATACCAATCCCCAATAGTCCTCGAATTGTCTCATAGGTAATCCGCGGGTTTTCTTCAATTAACCGCTTAACAGTAGTCACATTATTTTCGTTGACGGCAGTTGAAGGCCGCCCTTCACGAAATTCGTCATGTAAACCTATCTCAAATTCAGCAAACCATCGCCTCACGGTGCTCAAACAAGGTGCTTCTCTCCCAAAAGCATTTTGAAGACGAGCGGCACAGTCTTGCGGAGAGAGAACTTTTAAAATCATAAAAAATCATCGCTCTGAAATCTTTTCGACTTAATTCCATTTTCGTTGCATACGTAGAACTTTGATGTGTGATAAAAAACAATTGACAAATGATTTCCCGCCAATTGTTTTTTTTTATTACTAACAAGGTTGCAACGTTTAAAAAAATATAACATTCGAAATTCAAATAGTTCCGATTAGCTAGAAGTGCATAACTTTTAGTGTGCCCCATGTATTTCTACAAGTCACTGATAGATGATGAATGAGGACAACACCGTGAACTCGATCTCGTTTGTGCCTAATGAACAATAAAACGAGTACCTACAAAAAATCTGGAATGGATGGATTAAGAGCTAATTGAAGTGAAAGCACTTTTATGTGGAATATGAGATCTAATTTTGAGATGTTTTTAATAGTTATTGTGCTATGTTCTTGGTGAAAATAAGTACAAAACTAAGATGACCTAGACCTTAGTCGGAATTACAGTTGTATCCAATGCCATATTTTACAATGGAATTTAGGTTCGGACTGCAGAAAGGTTCATCATCCATCGAGCCTTTCTCCCAAACGCGGTTGGGTCGGCTTTCCAGTCTAACAGCGATTCGGCTGAACTCGACATGCCATGGGCGGACTACAGAAAGGTCATTAATTTCATATTATTGTACACAGTACCCGTAAAAGTCTATACCTACGCTTGTCCAATTGTCTCCTGCAGATATGTATAAGCGAATAATGAATTAATGTGCTCCCCGGGTTCTTAAGAGCCCAAAGGTAACCTTGTGTTGGACGTTGTTACCGATTAGCGGCAATAGGCTTGCCCATTTACATGGAAGGGACCAAAAAAAAGCTTCGAAAAGTGGACGTATAAAACCATTTGTTGTATGCTGAATTCATTTGCTACTGTAATCTATCAACTAAATTTCGGGAGAAGGCAATATCTAGGAATCGCGGGCGGATCTGCAGGCAATAGCTAGCACATAAACATATCTAGAAGCACAGTCAACAGTCATCCATTATCATTCCGTATATCATGAGAACCGACTATAACGGGATTCACAAATGGTAATAATCTATTTCTTAGTCGTTACGGCTATTACATTCCTATCTGCCGACAATGATCGCCATTGGTCAGCAGACGGATACAAATTAAGTTCAAATGATCGCCAGGTGTGAAGTCATTTGTATACTTATAATCTAATATTATGATTCTTTATACAGGTACAATAACTAGTAGGCAACAAAAAAACAACAGCACAACTAAGTAATCAGTGATTTCCTTTCAACACCGGACAATGTTTAAATGATTTAAATATTTCACGTCTTTTAGACGAAGTGCCAACAAAGGGTCACCAACTTCGGGGTCGAAGTAATTTTCACCTGCACGCAGTATATTATCTGATGACAGAAGAACGAGACTCTTGCGAATACCCGGAAACGTCAATAGACGGCGCTATCTTCATCTTCAGGGATAAAGACTGTACCTACTCCTTCACCATAATAGCCAAGCTAATGCATCTCCGTTTTAATAACGACCGTTAGAACTACATACATTTTATGACAACGCCCAACGCTCGTTTTAATAGCGCGCGCTTAGATCAAAAATACGGTATTTTTGATCTAAGAGCGCGCGTTTAAACTAGGCACCTACATATAGGTAAATTTTATTGAGCGCTTGTCATGGGAACAAAGCCTTAACGCATAAAGCATTACCTATCTGCTAGTCAGCCAGGTGATCTAGATTTTTGTAGATTTTCTCACCAAAAAGACTGTAAGGTTTCTGTAAGGACGGCGGGTGATTATCCCACCGTCCTCAGGCCCCGATCATGGAGGTCGATGATCGTAGGCGTAGATGAGTCTGCGGTGCCCTCGGCCGCCTCCTTCGTGAGCATAACCTGCTTGCAGAAGGGCACGGCCGCGTTCCACCCACTCCCTCTGGAGACCATGGCTTGAAACATCGTCTCCAGCGAGAGGGTATCCACCCACTGTGAGGTCCCGGCGCTGACTCGCCCACGCTGAGCACTCCACCAACGTGTGGAGTGCGGTGTCGTCGTCGGAAACCTCGCAGTGTTGACACCGGGGTGTGACCTCATCATGGATTACTTTTACTATTGAGTAAACTTTTCATCAAAGAGTCACATCAGGAACACAGCGTTTTAGCATTTAAGGTAATAAGGGTAAAGGAGTGATGTGACCAGCTTTACAAACAGTTCTTATACTTATATAAAATAATTAATTAATGCGATCGGAACGGGCGTAGATTGAATTGCTGTTTAACTATACCTACTCGTACTTAATTAATGTGACCTAAATTGAGTTGAAGACACCAACAAGATTTTAAATAGGTTCATTTTATTCAATTCATTTTATTGTAGGTAAGTACCTATTTTATTGTTACTGGAAACACAACAATACATACTCTACAATGTACCTAGTTAGTTACATATACCCATCAAAACAAAAATTCTAAAAAACAACATGTTTTCACATTTGAATGAGTAGGTAGTTATAGGTAGGTAATCAGATTGTGGTGCATGCCAGAGACGCCCGGCAAGCGGCCGCGGCCTTAGGCGAATTAAAAAAAAAAGGTACTCAGATTGAGTAGGAAACAGAATGTATTATTTTAAGTAGGTTATTGTTTTAATTTAATAGCTGTGATCTTAAGTGAACAAGTCAAAACTGATCTAAGTAGGTATCTCAACATTACTTCGCATTTAGTCCACCAATTGGTACACTTGGTCCACTTCGCATTTGGTCAAAAATAGAAATTAAATCGTGACAAAACCTACCATATTACAACGACAAACGAGCAAGTCAATCATATAATTCTTACTTTAATTTCTAGTTACTATCATAAATTCTAAAGTCTGGTATTCTTTGACAGTTCACCTTCAGGGAGAATGCAGAATACGGTGTTGTGCATCGTGGGCGTATGCTAGCTTCATTCCCTGTTTCTGACTACAGACACTTGTGTAGCCGTAGCCGACAATGCACTGCCTAAGGCTACTCACTCATTCTGTGCCCTTGCAGATAACCGAAAAAAAATAGTGATGTTCATACTCCAAGTTCATCGACTTCGTACATTCGTAAAGGTAATGATCGATTTGTCTGGAGCGACAATTGAATAGCTATTGAGAACTAATTGATTATTTCAAATATCATATCGAAATAATATTGTTTCGTAATAGAAAAGCTATTTAAATACCTAGTATAAATACCTATGTAGGTACTAAGATACGAGGGTGGATTGAAAAGTAATCGGCCTAACCAAGAAAATAAATACATAATAAATGAAATATATTTTTATTTTTCAACGTAATCACCATCAAGTTCAATGCACTTTTGCCATATTCCTTTCCAAGCATTTAGCCCGTTGAAAAAAAAAAAGATTCTTCCTTAGAGTCAAAATATGCGTCTACTGCTGCTTTGACCTCGTCATTTGTCAAAAATCTTTGACCTCTCAAGTGCTTTTTTAGGTTAGGGAACAGAAAAAAGTCTGACGGTGCCAGATCAGGTGAATAAGGTGGATGCGGTAACTGTTCAAAGCCACAGTTGTGAATTTCTGCCATTGATTGGACAGACGTGTGAACACGAGCGTTATCTTGATGAAACAGGACTTTTCTTCTGATCATTCCAGGACGTTTTCTTTTATTTCCTCTCGTAAATGACGTAGTAAGGTGCAGTAATAATCAGAGTTTATAGTCTGACCCCTTTCAAGATAATCAACCATAATCACACCCTTCGAGTTCCAGAATAATACTGAAGCCATCACCTTACTTGCCGACAAAATTGACTTAGCCTTTTTAGGGGGTGGTGAACCAGGTCTTTTCCACTGTTTTGATTGTTGTTTTGTTTTCGGTGTACAGTAATGAACCCATGTTTCGTCCATAGTAACAAAACGATTCAAACAATCACTTTCATCAGCTTCAAATAACTCCAAACAGTCGCGTGCAATAGTCAATCGCATCCTTTTTTGCTCAACTGAAAACAGTCGCGGAACCCACCTCGCAGACACCTTGTGGAAACCCAACACGTTGACTATTATGTTTTGAGTACGTTCATAAGAGATGCCTATAATCTCGGCTATCTCTCAAATTTTCAATCTGCGGTCTCCCATAATTAAGTCAAGTATTTTTTTAACATTTTCGTCAGTAGTAGACGTCGAAGGCCTTCCAGAGCGGGGTTCGTCTTTCACACTCTCTCTACCACGCTTGAATTCTGCTATCCAATTTTTGACGGATGAATATGAAAGAGCGCAATCCCCTAATGTACTGACCATATCATCATGGATGGCTTTTGATGACAGCCCCTTCTTATGGAAGTACTTAATGACGGCACGCTGCTAGATTTGCTCCATTTGCGGAAATGATGTTAGATTGCTTTGGTTTAAATTTATAAAATTAAAACTAATTATCGCACACGTTTCAAACTTCACACAATTAACAGGTCTGAACTGAACTAAATAATGTGGGTAGATTTGATTTTTAGAACTAAATGGATCAGTGTTAGGCCGACTACTTTTCAATCGACCCTCGTACGTAATATGCTATTGCAAAATTGAAACAGTAAGTAAATCGTGTCCAGGTTCAAGTATCCTAAGTAGATAGAAGGTAGCTACTGTATATTTATCTTACTAGAGTTTTATATGTCAAGCAGGTCTATCAATCTTGAATCATTTTCAGACCGGAACAACAGTACGAAAAGTGTAACACAAAAAATAAAGAGTAGTGACACAAAACGAGATAAACACTCGCATTATGTCGACTTTGTCATTAGCCGAAATGCTCATAATTCAGTATGCCGTTACAGAAACTGTTGCTGTCTGAGTAGACATAAGATTTTATATTATAAATCGTTGTTGAACGTATTAAGTGAAAGTGTGAAGGCTATATCCTCAATTTACTTTAGAGCTTGCAAATATTTTTATGAATATTAAACGTCGGTCATTTGCAACAAAAACAAAACAACATAATGTACTTACTAATTATCCTAGTTCGATGCCACATGTCTTATTGTCTGTTCTGTATGTTCTGTATGTTCTGTATGTTCTAGTACCACGGGAAAATGGCTAGACCAATTTTGAGTAGTTAAGTACCAGATTATCAATAACGTTACTTTGTATCCCGGGGACCGAGTTGAGAACTAGAAATCTAAGTAATAAATGAGCATCGAACTGTGATCGTCCGCCAGCAGAATCCATAATACTTAGTGATCCTTATTGACAAGTTTTATCCTTACACTCGATTTAGCTTTAAAGGAATTTAGAAATCGAATATTTCATTCGAAATTCGAACTTATCGACTAGGTATATAGTACAGGCACGGGCAAAATCGTCCTTCACATACGATGTATACCACACATTATGACATCTGAATCGGATCTGGCCTCTACAATTTGTATAATAACAAACATACATACGCTGTCATACACGTTAAAGTATCTTACCTCGTAAGATACTCGCAGACACTACCTTTCATACTTGAAAGGTAGTGTCTGCGAGTCTGTATGTACCTCAGGCGTCGTAAGACGTGGTATACGTAGGACCAGTGTGTCACTGTCTCCCACATCGCATGGCATACGTCGTATGTGAAGGAACAGTGTGTTTTTAGCTTTATGCTGCAAGGATGTGCTTGTGGAACACGCCGCGTACGTAGATACCAATACGTCGTTCTTCTATGATAGGTGATCATCAATTTATATTGGTATCGATAAATGCTTCGAGTACCAACTCAATGTTCCCACAACCATTGTAGTTTATTGTATTTTCCTATCGTAGAAACTAATCAATGAGTTTCACCTCATTGTGTTAACGCCGTAGATAGATGACTACACGTGGAGTTCGAAGAATATCTTAATCTTTGTCTTTTACTAAGACAAGGTATTTAGAGCCAGCATTCGCGGTTTTTCAGTCAACCAAAGAAAACGAAACCAAATAAATACAATTTCAGCATTATTTTTTGTAATAATTGTAAATGCATTATTAAATAATCAATGCTTTCTGCTATCGGCACTTGGTGGAACTTATAGTAATACATTAAAAAAAGGCTCTCTTGTACACAATTCCATAATTTTTTTTAATAATGTGTTCTAAAAGTAAATGAGATTAGTAAAATGTATTACAAAAGTGAATGATTGGGTGTGAGTAAATAACTCTGATGATGCCATAAGGCGAAACAGGTCAGGGTTTACCAAAAATAAAATTATTTGTGGAATGGTGTACAAGTGAGGTTTTTTTTTTTCAAAAATGTATTACATTATTAAACCTTAATTTACATAGGAAACACTACTGCCATAGTATGCTAATACTAAACAAATATTTGCAGCCAGTACTCGTATTAAAGATAACTGAGCAGCCGCTTGTCCGAACCGAGTGAGGCAGATTGGACGGTCAAATGCTTCTGGATATTTGATTTCAATCGACCTTATGGAAGATCGATATTTAGTAATGTAATTTTCTTACGTATATATTCGAAAGAATCTTGATTGAATCAATCTTTGCTATATCGAATCGTAAATCGATTTAATGATTTAAAAAAAATCGATATAATTCAAAAGATATATTATAATATAATTAAATATATAATTAAATTAAATTAAAAATTAAATTATATAATTAAATCTGATCGTTCAAAGTAGGGTAAAATCGAACCCAAAAGAGTCAGTTACAAACAAACATACATACAAGCAAGCAAGCAACCAAACATATAAGTGAAGCTAATAAAAGCGTTTTAAAAATCCTCCGCGTAATTGCCGACTGGAAGGTTCCCAAAATGCTGGCTGTGTTGCCAACAGGCGCGGTTTACATCGTAATTCATATCGTTATGTGTAACGGAACGTATAACTGTTACAATGTTCCGATGGTGTCGTCGCTTTTGCGTACCTTCTGACAATAATTTACATAATCAAATGAATCTGTGATTAATTTATATATTTATTGATTTCGACTATTTTTAAAGTTGGTTAAATATTTTTGATTAATACATCATTACAACTAAAAGTTACCTATAGTTATTAAATTCTCGTAGCACTAGTACGGTGTATTGCGCGGTGCTTCGCGCCGCAAGACGCCATAGGTTTTGGCCTATAACTTTTGACCCCTTAGGGCTAGGTCAAATTTTCGATTTTTTGGCTTGCCTCCAGATCGAGGGCTATCCATAGAGGGGTTAACCATCATTGGAGCATAAGCAGTTCTCGAGAGCTAAGGGGGGACAACAATTACATTCCCCATATCTATATATATAGATAGATAGATCTTCCGCTTTAACTGTAACTCTTAATAGATTTTTGAGCTAAAGTTCTAGTTCATAAACATATAACATAAATATGTTTTTGACATTTACAACTATGATGTCAACTATGTTAAATTATGTTATGTTTAATTCACTGATGCTACTTTAAATATGTAAAATATATGTGTCTGTGTCAAACGCGAAAAGAATCTGCCAATATTATGCAAAGCGAGAACAAAATATATTTGTAAAAATGGAACCATGCCGTACGTAGTACAACGAACCTGACTTGACCGAAATAGGCCATCCTCTCATTCGATATTTAAGTACAAAGTTAAATAACCACACACAATAAATAGGTGATGTAGGCGGTTTAGGGATGCCCAATCTTTTGACTTATATCGATTTTTTTTAAATCATTAAATCGATTTACGATTCGATATAGCAAAGATTGCTTCAATCAAGATTATTTCGAACAAATACGTAAGAAGATCACATTACTAAATATCGATCTTCCATAAGGTCGATTGAAATCAAATATCCAGAAGCATTTGACCGTCCAATCTGCCTCAAAACTCGGTTCGGACAAGGGGCTGCTCAATTATTTAAATGATATTTATAATGTAAATATTTTTAGTATATAATTATGTATATTGTAATTCTTATTGTAAATAAATTTTTACCCCTTATTATGTTTCATAATGTTGGTAACATGAAACTAACTTTGGTTTAAAACTATAAGTTTTATCTAAATCACTTACTTATCAAAAGTGAAGGAAGGCGGATTCAGAAATCTACTCATAAGAATCCATAAGTTGCGAGAAACAAGAACACGATAACGATAATTAACTAGTGAACGTCCGCAGCTTCGCCCACTTGCAAATTATGTCAGTACTTAAAAACCTTCCTCGAGAACCAGTCTATCCATTGGTGAAAACAGATGCAGATTGAGGTAATCTGATCATTAATATTCGGTGAAATATTTCAGTCACCTCGTTGCTCGAGAAATCGAGGACCAGCGGTCCCAACTCCGCCAGGATCTCATGGAGTCATGGAGGGTGCGACTTTAGCAACCCAAGAGGGGTGCCACCATCATCGCGGCGGTGAGACCGATCATGGACGATTGGCTGCAGAGGCAGCATGGTGACCTCACGTACCGTGCGACGTAGATCGTTGCCGGACATGGATGCTTCGGTAGCTATCTGTTTCGCATGCATCGTGAAGTCACACCCCGGTGTCAACACTGCGAGGTTTCCGACGACGACACCGCACTCCACACGTTGGTGGAGTGCTCAGCGTGGGCGAGTCAGCGCCGGGACCTCGTAGTGGGTCTGGGGGTGGATACCCTCTCGCTGGGGACCATGCTTCAAGCCATGGTATCCAGCGGGAGTAGGTGGAACGCGGCCGTGTCCTACTGCGAGCAAGTCATGCTCGCGAAGGAGGCGGCCGGGAGGGAGAGGGAGCGTACCCTCCCCGCCGAGTTCCGTAGTCGGCGGCCAGGCCGCCCCAGACTACGCGACTGCGCCCAAGACTATCGTCCTCCATGATCGGGGCCTGAGGACGGCGGGATCGCCACCCACCGTCCTTACAGAAGCAGGCTAGAAGGGTTGCGTGCTGCGGGGCCTTTGCCCCATAGCACGCAACCAGATTCACTCACTGATGCGGGATAAAACCCGACCCCAATGACGCGGGATTCTCGTCCCGACCAAACACCCGCAGAGACCACAGAGGTGGTCAAAGTCCGCCGGGCGCCACTGGACATACCCTCTGCTAGTAACCAGAGACGCCCGGCAACGGACGTTAGAGCGGCCGCGGCCCTGGGCCGCGGAATTAAAAAAAAAAAAAAGTCACCTCGTTGACGTGATAGTTAAATTATTTCACCCGAGACGCCCAGGACTTTAAATGGCTGTGCAATAGCGCATTTCATCGCATGGCAACGAGTTTCAAAATTATTTTTCAAAATTAAAATATAGTTGCTTATTTTATTAAATTACTTCGGCCATTTTTTACATAAACCACTTTCTTGAGTACCCGGTAACGGCAATAGGCTTGCCCTATAACGTGGCCTATTACGTGGGACTTAATACTGGCAAATTGTAATGCGCCTCTGTCTACCCCTTCGGGTATATAGGCGTGATATGTGTCTGTTTTGGCGATATCTACATGTTATGCTAAATGTTGAGTTGTGTATTCCCATAAAAATGATAATCGCGTTCCACTAGACGTAACATCTCGGCATAAGAAAACAAAATTATATAATCAGAAAACATTCATGAGCTCGGTAAAATTTTATTAATCTCGGTATTTTTGTGTTTCGTTGATCAATTTCACGTAATAGTAGATATCAGATAAACGACTTTGCTGAATGGTACCTCCTTGTAGGACCTGCTTGAAATCCCGGGTAATTTCCCGCGAAATTATAGCCTAGGTGGGTTGCTTGCTTCATTTTTTACAACGACCGCAAGGTCTAAGAGAAAACATATTTATGTTATAAGTTTATGAACTAGAACTTTAGCTCAAAAACTATTAAATATTACCACAGATATAAGAATACTATACTGGTATTACTTAAAGCGGATGATGCTACGAGAATTTAATAACTGTTGGTAAATTTTAGTTGTAATGATAGTTAAATATTTTTGATTAATAAATCAAAAATATTTAACCAACTTTAAAAATAGTAGAAATCAATAAATATATAAATTAATCACAGATTCATTTGGGCGACGCGACGACACCACCGGAACATTCTAACAGTTATACGTTCCGTTACACATAACGATACGAATTACGATGTAAACCTCGCCTGTTGGGAATGCGGATGAACGGAACGCGAACAAAGGCGGGTGTGCCACAATTTCTAATGGTAATAATGTTTAACCCCTTTCTGGCCCAAAGAATAAGGTTAAATATTTCAGTCTAGACATCCTTGGCATAGACGTTCGTCGAGAGCTCAATAACACAAAATACATTGAGAGATGTATTGGGCTAGCTTCGCGGAAACTAGGAATACTGAACAAGGTAAAGCGATTCTTTACACCGCACCAGAGGTGTCTGCTGTACAAAACGCAGATTAGACCCTGCGTTGAATACTGCTCTCACCTCTGGGACGGCTCCGCGAAGTATTTGCTGGACGCACTCGACGCTATGCAGCGACGCGCTGTTCGCATTATAGACTGTCCGGAGGTAACGGGAAGCCTTGAGCCGCTAGCCCAGCGCCGAACAATTGCTTCCTTGGCCGCGTTCTACCGTATTTACCACGGTGAGTGTTCTGAAGAGCTCTTCAACCTGATCCCACCCTCTCCCTTCCGATCCCGAACAACGCGTGCCGGGCAGAGATGTCACCCTCATACCGTGGAAATCTTCATCTTCGCGAGAACCGAGCGTTTTAAACGATCTCTGCCGAATGATGGTGGCTTGGAACGCCCTGCCTGCGCACGTGTTTCCTCCTACATATAACCCTGGGCTCTTTAAGCGAAGCGTGAAGAGGCACATTACAGGGTCGTCAAGTTGAGGGCCACTCTCTATAGTATTCCTGTGTACTGTGAGAGTCGCCCTCAATTGCCAGACGTCGCCTCAGCTTACCATCAGGCGAGTGGCGTCAATTTGTCGACCTAAATATAAAAAAAAAAAAAAAGTCACCTCGTTGACGTGATAGTTAAATTATTTCACCCGAGACGCCCAGGACTTTAATTGGCTGTGCCATGAAGCAAGTGTAGGTGGGTACATACACTTGCTTCATTTTTTACTTAACGACCGCAAGGTCTAAGACATATTTATGTGTGATGATGACATGATAACTAACTTGGACTAACTAGAACACAGTTGGGGACGGCTTTCCAATCTAACTGCGATTCGGCTGAACTTCGATATTTTCCGTGAAGCGACCGCCATCTGACCTGCACAACCCATAGGCGATATCGAAGTTCTGTAGTTAGACCGGTTGGATTTTTGTTTTTGGGCTCCAACTACCCCTAACGACTGTCATCGATGTTTGTATGATAACCGGGACCGACGGCTATATAATACAGAATACACGATGATAAAATCAGCGTGTATTCTGTATTATACGAGTACCATAAAAATTCATCTTAAGATACGAAAATATGAAATATTATTTATCATCTACGTCGTGTGTGATAGTCCATTGAATTGTATGGCGAGCGATATTGTATCTTAAGTTAAAATATTATAGTATCTTAGCTGTGTGCAGCGCCCCTTAGCGAACTCCACTGCGGGTGACGTAACCTGTTCTGTAGAGCTCTTCAAACTGATCCCACCCTCTTTCTTCCGATCCCGAACAACGCGTGCCGGGCAGAGATGCCACTCCCACACAGTGGATAGCCTGTTCGCGAGGTAAAAATAGAGTATATACAATTTTTTTTTGTAGTCTAATAGGTTCAATATCATAATTATATTGAAACAATACTCCTCCATGCGAGCGAAGCCGCGGGTGTCCGTTACTCAGACAATATATAAGAGCATTTACTAACAGTTTCCGCCTCCGGATATGTCATTTTGTAATTAATAAATAATATACTCGTAGTAACTTTGATCGACACTGACCAAAAGAAACTAAGCGTAATTGAATATTCGATACATATTGAAAAGATTCTCCAACTAAAAAAACAACATTGACTACGTGTGTCGGTATTCAGCACGTTTCTGTTTAAGATAAATACCACCAGACTATATTAAATATTACTTAATAAGCAAGCTGAGGTCTGCGGCTTCTCTCCGGCTAAATAGAATTACGTGAATACAAGCCCAATGTTGCCCTGAGATGTAGTATTCGAGTTATCTGTGGAAACCCCATAAAAAATTAAAATTCGATATTTAGATAACTGCGGAGAGTAGGTACCTATCTGGTAGGCCGAGACTGATACTCCATATGCCACGATTTTGGTCTACTTCTTTCACTTCTTCCCCTATCATGAGTATGCTCTTCTGTTACGGATACTTTGAAATATTTACAACAATCTCCGATTTGATCGTAGTAGATACGGACGTATCTAGCCTAAGTCTATGTACCCTTACCAGCCTGCCCATCCATACCCGTCTTATGTAACTATTTGTTTCTGCATATATTTTACTATCATGTTTCTTCTGCCAAACCCCCAGTGCAACGAATTTCGAACCTGGCTGCGGCACAGTTGACAAACTTATTATGTAATTTTGAAATGAAACCTTCTTCCCAACATTGTATCAGTAAAGATGATCGCAATACCTACTTAATATAAGCAATATAAGTCGTCTGCGGTTCGTAGGTAAGTGCGACAGAGATATGTTTAAGCACATGTGAATGCGCCAGAACGCTTTCACTCTCAAGTCTCAGATTATTATCTAACTTAGCTCGGGTGACGAATGACAAAGTCGGGAAATTACATTCACGATAGTTCATGTTCACTTATTAATGGAAGATGTACAACTGTATACAAACGGTACCTTTTTATAGAACGATTTATACAAGTAACAACTTCTTGAGACGCAGTGTACAATGAGAATTTCGGGTGCTTGGATTTATTCAATAATAGTTTGGGTGCCTTCAAATTAAAGCTACGTAATCAGCTCCTCCAAATAGACAGATAATTGTTAGTTGTTTACATTTCTTCTTGTTTACATTCTCTACACGACTTCTGTAATACTACTAGTTTTTGTATAAGTACTTACCAATATTTAAGTTAAATATAAAGAACCTACCCTGTATATTTTGAACTTTTATAGATCTCTAAGTTTGCAAGTATCTATTGTTTTTATGTGTGTATTTGTTTGTGTGTATTTGTGTGTATTTGTTTCCACTGTTTGTGTCCTGAATAAACCAAAAAAAAAAAAAAAAAATTAAACTATCTTTGTATAGATACTAGGAAAATTAAGGTATATCTATTATGTAGGTATCTAATCAGTATTTAACCTTAGCTCTGTGCAACATAGGTAAATGCTTTAATATATTTATATAGAAACTATTAGTGGTCGCCCGCGACTTCGTCCGCGTGGTAATTTGGATTTTTTCCCGTTCCCGTTGCGTCGCGTCATATTTTGAACAATTCACACAATATATTTATAAATTGTAGCCTATGTGTTATTCTGATGTATAAGCTATATTATTGTAAAGTTTCATTAAAATCCATTCCGTAGTTTTTACGTGAAAGAGTAACAAACATCCATCCATCCATACATACTTACATACTCACAAACTTTCGCGTTTATAATATTAGTAGGATTATAAATCACAAAACTGAAATGTCATCAGCAGGACTCTATACTATTCAATTAGATAATTTCTTAATCAATAGTTTAAGCAAACTCATTGCTTTGAAATACAGAAAGGTAAGTATGTAAGTACCTACTTACATAGTTTGGCTTTGCTTTGTTCCATAAAAATAGGATGGCAGCAAAAAAAATCGTCTTAAAACCCCCGATATTCATACGAAATATCGTTAAAATCCAACAGTATTCTTTGTACACGAAAATCTAAGTCGTAGTGTTGGAGTTTTGGGTGAGTAAAAAAGATATATTATCTTTTTTACTTGCCCTGGACTTTTTAATAAGTAAGTCATTATTTTCTTTAATAGAGATATGTATCAAGCAACTATGTGTAAAGTACTTTCTTACACTTATTTCTAACAATACAGAGAACAACTAAATATAAATATGGAGTATGAAATAAATTATTTCCGGTTGAAGAAGGTTCATATTATATACATACTTGCTATGACTGTTATGTAAAATATCTTTATAGTCGCGTACTAATATGTAAAAAGATTTTACATAATACTAAATGGAATGTAATAATAAACAGTAGAATTGATACATATTTGTGTCATCTACAAATAAAATTATTATGTTTATGACAGTTGAGTTGTTCAAACGGATTTATGTAATCAAATAGAATGACTTGTCTAATTTTAAAACAGCGGCCACCCAAAAAAGCCAAAAAAGCCCTCTATAACTCCTGAACTAACAGAGCTATCTCATCCGCTATAGTTTTCCTTAAAAGTTCAGTACATGGACAGCCATCATGATTTTTTTCAGGTTAAGAACCTGAAAAACGCCAGTCGTTTAGATTTTAGAGGGGGGACGCCCTATTTTCGCAAAAACATGGTCTTCAACGCTAAATATCTCGCAAACGATTACTTAAATCAAAAAATCATCTTAGCAACCTCTTAATGTTTTTAAAAGACCTATCTAATGATACCCCACACGATGGGATGGACGTGAGAAAAAAGTATCAATTCCACTTTACATGTAGGGGGAGGTACTTCAAAAAAAATATTTTTCCAAATTTTATTTTAGCTCATTGTCGGCGTAGTAAATATACATATCCATGCTAAGTTTCAAGTTTCTAGCACTTACCGTTTAGGAGGATAGCCGACGACGGACAGCCATGACGAAACTATAAGGGTTCCGAGACATTTACTACGGAACCCTAAAAAGCTTGGACGTTGACAAGGTGTTTTATAGTTTTTTTGTGGTTATACCATTGAAGATCGTGGAGAAATTTTCGTGACTTTACGATAAAAACGATTCATTCCATTTCGAGTTGGGGGATACTCGTTGGCTTATGTTCAATCATAAAGTAAAAATATCAGAGAGTCAGAGAAACACTTTTTCTGTCAAAAATAATAAATGATCACCAAATTGTGTTTTATGATGAAAGTATTGTGTAGAAATGTTTTTTTTTACAATCTACAAAATATCGTTTAAAAATTTCTCCGCGTCATTGCCGACTAGTAAGAGCCCACGTCCCAAAGTAGGTATTTGACATTATTTCACCACACAGTTAATAAATATGATTGTTTAAAGTACACGTGGGTTACCAACTTGGAAGAGCCTCAGATAGAACACCGAACATAGATATGAAATACTAGTATATTAAAAAATAGCACATTTTCAGTTTCTACCATAATCTTATGTTTTCTACCCTTTATTAACATTCTCCGTAAATGCATCTAAGAATCGAACAAGAAAAGTGCTTCCCGATAGAGTTTGTCAATAGCATTTTTGAATTCGTTTAGTTCAGAGATCGACTTCGGAATGTGCGACAGCTTATCGAGTGGATGTTATGACCTAGCTGGTCAGATATACCTACTTATCACAAAGGTACCGTGCAAAATACAGCATTATCAGTAGGTTCCTATTTGACGTCTTAAATAAGACTAGTTGTCCCAGCGAACTTTGTATCGCATCAAATAAAAAAAAATATATTTTAATATTTCATGCAAACGTACATATGTATTATTAATTATAATTGAAAAACGCGACGAACGGACAGACAAATTGTCGTATTAAATATATAGATTAGGTACCTAGTTTTAGTCCTGGTACTGCACTGCTCTAGTACGGTACCAGGTACTAGATACTAGTACTGTTCGTCCTGGGAAAATTATGGCTCTACATACAATAACTTACCTTTAAACGTCATGAAGACATCATCACACGTCTCAGTTAATTGATGTCAAATTAATATAGTTAGCGTCCCGCTAACTTACTTTACTTTAAATTCAACATCATTCTTATCACGTCTCATCACGGTATAATATCCCTTCTAGCATTTTAATCACCATATTATTACCTTTATCATAGGGTAATAAGGTTCACGATTGTAAAGTAGGTTTATTGTGGTGTTGTGTATTGATTGATATGAGGGTCGCGTGCGCAGCCTGCGCCTGTGACCTATAGAACCTTGACTTTGGTGAAAGTCGGGGAAGGTAGGAAGTAGGATCAAACCTCAGGGCAACTATTTCTGTACTACTTATATAGAGCGCTGATAACCGGTCTGAACCACTAACAACCACTCTGCACGTCAGGACAGTCAAACAGTCGAGGACGACGACTACAGTTTCCCAGTTTAAGGTGGCGCGTGGCAATGGCGTGGAATGGCGCCCCTAGTGGAAAGCAAACATATATTGGGTAATAAAAAATATTGGGTATTTTATCGATGTCTGTAGGGCAAGGCAACCTATATCAGAGCCGCTTAGTATCCGCCACGAAGAAAACGGGTGACACTCGCCCTCTATTTATTATAGAACCTCAATGGATCAAACTAATGGAGTTTAAATGGCGTAGTTATGTTAGTAATGAATGTCCTACCCCCGCAGAGACCACAGAGGTGGTCAAAGTCCGCCGGGCGCCACTGGAAATACGTTCTGCTTGTAACCAGAGACGCCCGGCCGCGGCCGCTGCTGAACTAAAAAAAAAAAAGCAGGTGTAACGCCGCCGTCCACCGCGTGAAGGTAAGAATACTTTATATACACCCCACCAAAATCACTAATATACTTAACGTGTACCACATGATTAGATAATGTGTATATGTTACGGCTAATACCCGAAGTGCGGCTGCACCTAGTTTTAGCCGGTTAGAACTAGGTGTAACCTAACCTAACCTAACCTAACCGGGTACATCGGGAGACATCGGAATCAATGATGATGATGACTATTAATTTCTGCGTGTGTCGGTAGTGCATCGGCATTCGGAGCCCGGAGTCTTGGGTTCGATTCCCGGGTCGAATCAAATATTTATGTGATCCTCAAATGATTGTTTCGGAGTTTGGGTGTTTTCTATTTAGAAATATATAAGTATGTTTATCAGTAGTCTAGATCTCATAGCACAAGCTTATAGCTTAGTTTGGACTAGACGTTGTGTAAGAATGTCCAAAAACATTTATTTATTTATTATAATTAATTGACTAGGTACATACAGCGTTATTAGTAAAGTAGAGATCGAGCCACTTCACCAATTAGTAATACGATGCCGATGAACATACTTAATCTGAAACTATTTACAATAATTTTGTAAACTTACACACAAATTATAATAATTACATTCCCATAAGTTCCGTGTAAGTCAATCTAGATCAATCTAAGAACTTGTCTTGTACAAGTGTAAATAATATCTCTCTATAAGACATAAACAAAACTAGTTTAGCCATAAAAGCTGAGAATTGCTAGACCCTTATCTAGGGCACTATTCCGTTAGCTGGCCGTGACCGCCCGTACGGTGACTTGGCATTTCCTGGCGTTACTCGACATTTACCGGTATCGGTACATTTGCTACTGAAGTTTAACAATATTGACCATGATTTACACCTCTGTTATTTAACGAGATTTTAGGGAGGTGCGATGAGACAGTATTGACGATAAGTGACGATAAAAATGCTGATTAAACATCTGGAATTAGAGTTAAAAACGGTATTAGGTAAAAATAAATATTAATGACTTGATTTTATTTTCTTTATTGGACGCCTACCCTACTCGCCGGGCGCTTGCTTACCGGAGGCGCTCGATTATGGAGTTAGGTGCTGCCGCGGCCCAAGACACAGATAAAAAAAAACGCCTACCCTACAGATTTAAGAGTAACAGATCATTTACAGTCCTAAATATACAATGGACAGCCATAGCACATACCGTTTAGATTGGTATCTCACTTCTTCTATCGGGATTCTTAGTGAAATACGTCATTGTATGGAAGTAGGTGCATACCTACATGTAAGAATAAATTACAGTTAAAAGTATCTGCTGCCATTTTAGAGTTAATCTTATCTTAGGTACTATCTTCTAAAACACGAATGTGTAAATATAGAAAATACATTCAAAAAGAAAGAAATGCTTCTGTTCCAGTGAATGGGAAGGGATAAAATAAATTGCAGTAGTTTCTGATTTAAATAAGAAAAATAAAAAAGTTAAATGTCAATACCAAATCATATTTTTGAAGGAACTTTTTTTCTTTTTTTTTATCTGCGGCCGCGAGCGCCGCCGGTAAGTACTAGAAGATTTCCCAGTGGCACCCGGGCGGCGAGTGAAGTACCTTGGTATATGTTGAACAAGTTATGTTAGTTCTAATGTAACATGATGTAACGAGCCCTCTTCTAGGTCGAGCACTTCGCGTTCCGTTACTCGCCGACCTACCTGGGAGGTACTGACTCCATAATGCATTACTACATCCTATCTTGTGTACAGTCATTGATAAAATATACTATAGTGGAGGAAAGAATTGAAGCTTATAGCAGGTAACTAATAGTTTCGAGTACCAGATGTATAAAATTTGTAGTTAGAACGTTACCAAAAAACGTTAGTTACAAATATAAGGAACATTATGAAGTAGAAATTCAGTGGCTAATCGGTAATCGGTGGCAGACTTAGCTGGTGCATTGATATTACGAGAAAGTTTGTATGGATTGATGTGTGAATATTTGTGTGAACTTTCATGCAATAACTACTGAAAGGATTTTAATAAAATTTGACAATAAATAGCTTATACGTCAGAATAACACGTCATTGGCTAATTTCATCCTGGTAATGTAGAATTGGAACGAGAATTTAAGTTTAATTAGTCGTTCCGTAACTAGTATAATAACTTCTATTGGTACTTTAACATGAAAGTTTTGCCGAAATATAAAGTAAACTTTGTTGATATTAATAACGGTATCATAAACCGTTATTAACACAAACAAGCCTATTTTAAAGAATTTTACATTCTCACTAGCGCGGTGGGTCAACGGATTTATATTCCATTATTAAAATTGTATTTGGCTTATTATAATTCCCCGCGGTAATAAATTTTGCTTATCTGATATTCTAAATTAGAAAACAACTCATTTTAACCAGTTAGTTTAATGACGATGACTGTATTTACCTAAACAAAAAATGTGGTACCTATTTAAGTATTTACTTACTTAATTATGTTCGTGTAAAATTCCTTGGCTTAATTGCTGGCTGGAAAGGTTCTCAGAATGATAGCGGCATTTGGTACTCGTATCACGTTGAATGAATAGGTACTGATTTTCTGAGCCAAAAAAAATACCAGCCTTTTTGGTCCTGTGTCTGGTCGGCACTAGATTGTAAATTTTACGTAAGGGACATCATCATCCACTGAGCTGTTTCCCAATCTAGTGGGGTTCGGCTTTCCAGTCTAACCGCGATGCGACTGAATTAACTTTAACATTTTCCGACGGCCGTCTGACCATTACAATTCATGGGCGATATCAAAACTATGTAGTTAGACCACTCGGATTTTGTATTAGGGCTGCAAATTACTCGTAACGACTGTCATGACTATCTTGGAAAAAGCTCCAATCTCTCATCGAGGTTTAAATATGAGTTCAACACATCGGTAAAAACGCTGCCGGAAGTTAGTTTTTCTTTTAGTTAATAATGAGTTATATCCCATTAAATTACAATAAAAAGCAACGTAATTACGGTAATTTATCAATTGTTTTCTACAGAGAAATTTCACACAAACTCTGTGCAGTCACTGTACTTTAATTATTATTGATGCTCTTAGCTGTGAGTACACTTGCTGATCAATAAACGATAAGAGATAGGGCGTTTTCACATTGCACGATAACGACACACGATATCGTTTTTTTTTTTTTTTTTTTTTTTTTTTTTTTTTTTTTTTTTTATATTTAGGTCGACAAATTGACGCCACTCGCGTGATGGTAAGCTGAGGCGACGTCTGGCAATTGAGGGCGACTCTCACAGTACACAGGAATACTATAGAGAGTGGCCCTCAACTTGACGACCCTGTAATGTGCCTCTTCACGCTTCGCTTAAAGAGCCCAGGGTTATATGTAGGAGGAAACACGTGCGCAGGCAGGGCGTTCCAAGCCACCATCGTTCGGCAGAGAAACGATCGTTTAAAACGCTCGGTTCTCGCGAAGACGGTTTCCACGGTATGAGGGTGACATCTCTGCCCGGCACGCGTTGTTCGGGATCGGAAGGGAGAGGGTGGGATCAGGTTGAAGAGCTCTTCAGAACACTCACCGTGGTAAATACGGTAGAACGCGGCCAAGGAAGCAATTGTTCGGCGCTGGGCTAGCGGCTCAAGGCTTCCCGTTACCTCCGGACAGTCTATAATGCGAACAGCGCGTCGCTGCATAGCGTCGAGTGCGTCCAGCAAATACTTCGCGGAGCCGTCCCAGAGGTGAGAGCAGTATTCAACGCAGGGTCTAATCTGCGTTTTGTACAGCAGACACCTCTGGTGCGGTGTAAAGAATCGCTTTACCTTGTTCAGTATTCCTAGTTTCCGCGAAGCTAGCCCAATACATCTCTCAATGTATTTTGTGTTATTGAGCTCTCGACGAACGTCTATGCCAAGGATGTCTAGATTGTCCTTCATTGGTAATATTGCATTCTGAAGAGTGGGTAGGGGAAGGAAAGGGGATTTTTTCGCTGTAAATGCACACGCCTGTGTTTTGTGGGCATTGAACTCGACCAAGTTCTCGGCACCCCATTGGGAGATACTGTCGAGGCTTCGGTCGAGATCACCCACGAGATGTCGTCTCTCCTCCTCTATCACAGATCGCCCCGCCGTCGGACGAACCGAGTAACTCCCGTGCAATGTACTGTCATCTGCATAGCAATGAATGTTCCCGAGGGAAAGCATATCATTGATATGCAGAAGAAAGAGAGTTGGTGACAGTACGGACCCCTGCGGTACCCCGGCATTCACTTGCAAAAAGCGAGAAGCCTGGCCATCGCAGAGGACCCGCACTCGGCGCTCGTTTAAAAAACTGGCAATCCAGCTGCACAGTTGAGGAGGTAGACCATATGCCGGAAGCTTGGAAAGGAGCGAAGCATGCCAGACCCTATCGAAAGCTTTGGCGATGTCCAGGCTAATAGCCAAGGACTCGCCGAACTTTTCCATAGCCTCACCCCATACATGCGTGACGAATGCCAGGAGGTCACCCGTTGATCGTTTTGGCCTGAAGCCATATTGCCGATCATTGATTAGCGAGTGATCCTCCAGGTATCGCATGAGCTGCTTATTAATAAGAAGCTCGAGCACCTTGCAAATGACTGAGGTGACAGCTATGGGTCGATAGTTGCCTGGATCGGATCGATCCCCTTTCTTGGGGATCGGTTGTACGTTCGCCTCCTTCCAGGCCTCCGGCACGAGGCCTGTAGAGTATGACAGGCGGTACAGACGCGTTAATACTGGAGACAACTCAGCAGCACATTTTCGTAGCACCACCGCCGGAATACCGTCAGGGCCACTGGCTTTCCGCGTGTCGAGTGACCGCAGCACTGCCCGTACATCACATTGCCTGATAACAATATCAGGCATAGTGTGGCCACAGTTGGCGATGGCGGGGGGCTGCAGGCCACGGTCATCGACCCGGGAATTAGCCGCAAAGAGGTCTGCGAGCATGTCCGCCTTCTCTTGGGCTTTGTGAGCCAGTGATCCATCAGGAAAACGCAGTGGTGGCAGCGAGGGTTGACAAAAATTTGACTGTACGGCTTTGGCCAGTTGCCAGTATCCACGGCTGCCCGTGGGATGGGATGTGAGCTCCTGACCAAGCCGCGCGACGCGCTGGGCATCCGCTCTCTTGAAGGCCCTCTTGCTGAACCTAGTGGCCCGATTGTACGCTGCTTTGAGGCGGTTCACGTTCGGGTCACGTGCCGCCCGAGCCCTGACCCAGGCGCGTTATGCCGACTGTTTTTTCTGGACAGCCTCGGCACATTCACGCCCGAACCAGGGGCGAGCTTTGCGGATGCTGGCGACATCAGTGAAAGGGATATAATATTCTATCCCTAGACTGATCTCGCCAGCAATGGCAGCAGCGCTATCCGAAGGCGCCTTCCCTACAAAGCAGCGCTGGCTCCACGGGATGGACGCAAAGTAATCGCGGAGACCGTCCCAGTCTGCCGACGAGTAGTGCCATAGTCGTCGAGTCATTTGTTCAGCACGAGCAGGCGGTGGCACTTGGAAGCTGGCGTGCACCACACAGTGGTCGGATGTGCCCAGTGGGGCGCGTACCGACACACTGTACTCGGCTGGGCGACTCGTCAGCAGTAGATCCAGCAAGGCGGGCGTGTGGTCTGACCTGTCAGGTATCCGGGTGATCCCCCGTACCATCTGGGTCAGCCCGTGGGAGAGAGCGAATGCATGGGCGGTTCGTCCCGCATGATCGGTCCTAAGGGACCCCAGCCACTCAACGTGATGACCGTTAAAGTCCCCCAGGAAAACCAGGTCAGCGTTCGGGATAAGCATCGTAAGTAGCAACAGTAATTTTAAGGTAAGAATTTAAATTATCGTGACGATATCGTACAATGTGTAAACGCCCTACGAGCGTACAATGAATGGTTACCATACTTGTGGTTGTATGACACTATATTGCTGTACTTAGGACTGTACTGGTCGGCCATATTGTTGAACAGTAGACCTCGCTAATATTAAAAACATTATTTCCGCTAGAAAGATGAAATTTTGCACGAATATGTGTATTTACAATTCCGACAAAGTGCTAAAATTAAATTATGAAATATATTTTTTCTGGGGTAGGTACCAAAAAAAACATCATCGCCATTTTAAAATGGCGATGATGTTTTTTCTTGCGGTCACCCCATCGTGTAAGTTATTAAAACAAACAAACCCCCCCCCCCTGTTCTGTTTTTTAGTATTAACAGGTACAAAGTAGACAGCGAAGTAAGTCAGAGAAATGAACAAATTCTCCTAAAGATATTTGTATGCGAGATAGAAATTCCTGCCGTGTTCAACGAGCTGGTGCAACAGTTAACAAGCTGACCGAATAGGATGCTTAGATATTATGTTTATGTTCGTTAAAACAAGACACGAGCCCCACGATATTTCTGTAACAGTTAGGAAAACATTGCAAAGATTGTACCGTTAACTTGTATCTCACAGAAGTTACAGCAAACACTGAGAAATAATTTTCCAGAAAACTTTTAAGATCATGACTCTTATGATCAATATCATGATCACTAAATAATTGAATTGGATACAAAAGTGAATTTCTCAATTCTTTGTCTCTAAACCCAAAGAAATGCTGAAGCATTTTGAGAATTAGACATTACGAACCTGAACGGCATTTACAATGAAGTACTTATTGACACGTAGTGTTTTGGATTTTAGAAAAAGGTTCAGGAAGGATTTTTGTTACCTCGACCACAAGTAAACTGTTTCTGTTTTAATGTTGGTTTGGATGAAAATGAGTCCGAGACGCCCAGGACTTTAATTGGCTGTGCCACGGTGCCTGGCACGTAAGATTTTGTTGCCTTTCATCAACAATTCATCGCAAGGCACGGATTTCAAATTTAGTTTTCTAAATTATAATATAGCTGCTTATTTTATTACATTAATTAGGTCATTTTGGACATAACCTACTTTCTAGAGTACCCGGTGACAACGGCAATAGGCTTGCCCCCTATTACGTGGGACTAAAAATACTGGCAAATTGTGGGTGTGTAATGTGTCTCTGCCTACCCCTTCGGGTATATAGGCGTGATGTGTTTATGTGGATGAAAACTTGCACTTGACTTTTTTCCTAGGTTTCAAGGTCTAACGTAGATCTATGTACTTATATAGGCGGGTGCCTGCCGTTTCGCCGAAAAGATTTTGACAAAAATTTCAATACCCAAACAAACTTTAGCAACCTTTTTATACGAGTACCATTGCAATATTTCGAATGATTTTAGTATGCATATTTTTATTTGGTCAAATTTTTACTTGGCAAAATATTACCAAGTATAATGTCATTATGGCATTTGGTCTTTAATCAAATGATTTATTACAGCAAAAAATCTTCAGACAATAAACGTTTGGTGAAATGATTTATTAAGACAAAAAATATTAATTGTAATTTGTTGTTAGTGGGTTACCCGGAACTAAACTATTTACATTAGGTTAATTTCTTCTTTAAACAAAATGGGTAGGTTAGGTTAGGTTAAAACTGTGACCTCCTACGCCTGCCAGAAACGATGATTTTGCGTAAAAACTGTTATTCCAATTGGAATATTTGACTAAATAAAAAATGTTAAAAGTTTAAACGTTCATTTCCCAAACATTAGGTTTGCGTTACAATTTTTTGTGAATAGATTTTTTGCTAAGTAATAATTTGGCAAATGAAATTATGCGAAACATTTTTTGGGAAGTTAACATTTATCAAATTCCTTTCGGTCAAACAAGGGAGACCCCTATATAGGCATATACTCGTAC